>JAUTXW010005205.1:550000-1145000 GCA_030620095.1 Kuschelorhynchus macadamiae | reverse complement strand
TATATATATATATATATATATATAACGGGTGTACATTCGTTCACTACTGTCGTTCTGAAAAGAACAGTTTTGCTGACGTTTCGCCAGTATCACATTTGGCTTTTTCGAAGCTTTCTTTCTCGCGTTCGAATAGAGTTGTTGCGCTAATTGCGCTTGAGTTTTTGCGATTTTAGATTTGTCGATTATTGTCTTCCATACTGTTGGTAGTTTTAATGATTCATCCCTTTTATTCAAATCACCTTGTTTTTCAATTTCTATGGCTTCTCGGATTATTCTGGTCTTATAATGTTCTATATTGGCAATCTCCCTACACCCATCGAAATTTATTTCATGGCCGGTTTCCTGATGATGTAGGAATAAAGCTGAGGTTGTTTGTTTATTTCTGATGCTGAGTTTACGCTCTTCCACTCTTGCTGATATTCGCCTGTTAGTTTGCCCTACGTACAACTTTTCACAGTCCTGGCACGGAATACTGTACACTCCGTGGTTTTCCAGTTTGATTTTATCTTTTGGGTTTCCGAGTAGTTTACCTATAGTTGTTTGTGGCTTGTGTATTGTTTGTATGTTGTGTTTCCTCAGAATTCTTCCGATTCTGTCTGTTGTGCCTTTTACATATGGTAAGACTACTCGTTGCTTTCCCGGTTCATATTTTTTGTTGTTCGTTGATCAGGAAACCTGTGCATTAATAGCTTTCTTTTATTTCATCAGCAGATGATATAAACTGTTTATATCATCTTCTGATGATGCTAACTTGGTTAGCGAAACGCGCATCCAGAACGTAAGCAGTTGTGGTGTAGTGTGGTTAGAACTCTTGTATTTTGATCTATCTTCCACCACAGGTTCCAGTGTTAGGATATAAAATTTCAATTAAAAAAAAATTAGAAAAAGGCTAAATTCGCGTTTAGCCACAACTTCTCTCGTACAGAAGTCTACAATACATATCCCATTCGCATGATCATGATATTTTTTGTCACAAAATCGGACGTGTCATATTTTTGTTCTGTTAAGACGCTGTCTCTAGATAGTTAAAAATGCAAAAATTGTTGCTAGGAAAGAATAGAAAAAAACATTTTTTAAAATCCAGACTAAATCTTGTTCAAGGCGTAATTGTTTCCAAGTTATCACATATTTGGAAAAAACATAAATTCTTAATCTTTGGCCTGTAAAAGGAACTAAAAGAACATTCTTGGTTAAAAATTAAAAAAAATCACCTTTCCGCCTAGGCCTTGCCAAAGTGACATGAATATTAATAATCATATTTACAGTCCCCATAAGTATAAAATTTGTTTTTGGATCACCGCAGATCCACTTAGAACAACCAGTGGAGAGAATTCAGTCTGGTCCAATGTAACTAGACCAATCAGCAGCATACATTCCACATTCGTCTTCATTTCCGTTTGTCACTATATTCATCTTCAGTTATTATATTTTCCTAATCTTGCCTATCTCCATTTTCTTCACAATCAACTTCTTTGCCGGGTATCATTTTTTGCCGCGTTTTCTTTTAGAGCTGGAGTTTGTTTGTCCACGTATCTCTTGAAGAACTTTAATACACTATCATTGAGGATAGAACTCCTGGATGCTCCCTTGGAGTTTCTGGTATTCTAGATAAAGGTTGTTGCATATCATACAGAAAAATTCCGGTGGCACGAAATCCGGAATTCAAATTATTTTCTACTGTTTCCTGGACAGATCTCCACGAGCGATTTAGAAGATTCCGGAAATGTTCCTTGGGAAGAGTGTCTTTTGCTCAATCCGTCCTTGTCCAATCATCCAAAATAGCCTTCCATTTTTTCTTCATGCGAGCAAAGATAGCCACGTCCATAGGCTGCACAAAGTGGGTTGCATTGGGGGGTAATATTAGATGCCAATCGAATGTTATTCCTGATAACCCATTTTTCAATGAAGTCCGGTTTTTATAGGGCCTGAATCCAGCTAACCTATTGTAATTTCGCAACTAGTCGAAACAGCAACATTTTTTGCTGTTACATATTTTGTACAATATCTTACTTAGTTTGCAATATCTTATTACAAATTTTGTTACAACGCTGTTTTCAAATTTTTACTTGGAAATTTAGAATTATTATTCTTTTAAACCTCTAAACATTTTTTTAAATTTTTATTAATTTAATTAAAACAATTATATACATTTTTTGTATTTTGTTCATACTTTTTAATAAAACAATTCAATTTTTTTTTTTCAATATTGATATTTGTCAGTAGATTTGAAATTATATTTTTTGCTATGGAATTTTTTTGAGTTTTCAGCCCTATATTTATAATTAAACCAGTTTTTTAAAGTTACTCTTTTGAAATTTCAAAATATCGGTAAGTATTCTTTTTATTATTATCAGTTTTTATTTAACCAATCAATTTCTAACAGCTTATCATATCCTGTATTTTAATTTACTTTATTAGGATAATTTTGTAGTAAATACCTGGAAAAATTCTACATAGGCAAGCCCAACAATTGGTGCGTCACCTCTGGGAATATTTTGAGTTGGAGAAAAGCAATGGAGGACCTTTAGAACCTGTAACATCTGCTCAAGAGGTAAATAGCTTTTTTCAAGATACAAAGACGAAATATTTTTGTTAATAAGTTATTGAATTTTATAGAGTCGCAGCTGTTTTAAAAATGTTTATTCTATTCGAAAAAGGAAAGAAAACAATTTAGTTTTTTTTTCACCTCGAAAGTGTACAAGCAAACGTTACCTAAGAGCACAGACAACTAATTTACCCGAAAGCACCAAAATGGACGTTTGAAATACATTATATGACATTTACAAAGACAGTAAGTTTCCTTTAGGCAGTGAGTAATATTTCTCCCAATCAACCCAACTTAAATGACGGTGCTGTTAATGAATTTCTTATCAAATATGATTTTTATTTTAAGATAGATATTCGTAACAAATTCTTTTCTTTTTAGGAAAACATGTAACTATTAAGGGCATAAATAAAAAACTAAAAATTAAAGAAATTTTACACATTTGTGATACCTCTCTACGTATTCTGCTGAATGAATTGGGCTTTAAATTTCGAAGGGATGATAAAAGAAGGGCATTAATTGAAAAAAACTCATATTTCTTCTCTTAGAGGTAGTTTTTTAAGTAAATATATAAATAATATTTCTAGTGTATATCGCGACAATTAATGTCCTAGTCATGGCAAGATCAAAATATAAAAAGTGTACGAAGGCCAGAATCTAGAATCTTCAAAAGAATGCCAGCTTATCAAAATCAATGACAATGGATTACCATGGTGAAATGAATAATAGTATATTTACTAAATGGGTCTTGACTCAGTTAATTCCAAATTTAGAACAGCCATCTTTAATAGTAATGGACAATGCGCCATATCAAAGTGTTCATATAGAGAAACAACCTTCACCTGCCCCTACAAAAGTAGACATAACAAATTGGTTAAAAAAGAACATCACATTTGATACGAATCTTTTGAAACCCGAGTTGTTACAATTAGCAAAAATAAATAGAAATGAGAATGTATGTAATTGACGAATTACTAAGACAACATGGTCTGGGTCATGAAGTTTTACAACTTCCACCATACCATTGTGACTTTAATGCCATTGAACTAATCTGGACCCATGCTAAGTCGTATTACAATAAACGTATTGGTAGAGATGGTTATAGTGATGAAAAAGTTCTTGGTATGTGGGATGAGGCATTGGGACAATGTACTGCAGAAGTATGGGAAAACTGTGTGAGATACGCTGAAAAACTAATTAAGAACTGGAATGAAAGAGAACAGTTTATAATTGACATTGAAGTTGAACCAATTATAATAAATACTAGTGAAACTTCAGATTCAGAATCTGATATTTATGATTCGGTATAATTTGTTTATATTTTGTAAATACCATTTGAATACCATGTTTTGACTTAATAGATTTTCGTTTAGCCAAATTTTTTCTTTTTCTTATTTTGAAGTAGGTGATAAATAAACATTTAATATTATGTTATGCTAAAAAATAAAGTTAATAAAACGTAATACCAAAAATGGGGACGATTTTTTAATATACAGAAACAAAAGTACCGACATACAATTGATTTGGTTCAATTTTTAGCTTACTATTATGTTATTTAAAAAGATAAACTTAACAGTTCACACAAAATGTTAAAAATGCCAGTTTAAAGAGAAAACAACGACTTCACAAAAGGATAACGAAATTTGTACCATCCCCTTACACAAACTTATTAATTTTAAAACTGATTACTAATTACAGACCCAGCGCCGCCACCACTGGCACCCTCTTCGTAAAACAGCCAGCCCTTCTCAGCATGGGGCGGCTGCCGCCCGCCAGTTTCCCCCACGGCGAGGCTCATTACCTGACACCCGCGTCCCCCGATTCGGCGGCCATATTGGCCTCCACTTGGCTTTTTCCAAATATTTGTACGCCCGGTATAATTGATAGTCGGAGGGGCGCCCTTGGAATAATTTCGGACCATCGTGAAAGAAAGTGTGGGGTGGGTTTTAAGAATATTCGGGGATATCGGTACTTGGTAGGGTAAAAGGAATTTCGAATATAAGTAGTAATTAGTCATAACGCTGCCTTCGTTATCACAAGCACTGTTGTTACGGGTCTATCTGTTATTGATTTCGAAGATTTAAATATAGAAGTAATCTCTTAATTTTAATCCGCACTTATTGTTTGATTCGTTCTGCTTTTGCATATGCTTATATTGTAATATATGTGTGGGTCTCAAAAAAGCAAGGCAAGTACCAACTTTGTTTTATATATATATATATATATACCATATTTTTTATGTTTTTGAATCTTATATTAAATTCTGAATATTTTTTGTGTAATATGTTATGTATAAAAATTAACGGTTTTTAAAATACGGAATGTTTTAAAATTACGAAATACTTTTTCCCCAAAAATTTCGTTCTCCAATTATTCTAAAAATATGTTCTTATTCGTGGGTTAGACTATCATTTCTTGACACCGAAGTGATAAGAAGTGATATAGGTGAGGTAATGACGAACTGGTATGTCAAGCCAACAAGTTCAGGAAGAATACTCAACTTTTATTCCAATAACCCAATCTCTGAAAAAATTAGGACTGTCAGTGGATTGCTCAATAGAACTAAAAATCTCTGTCACCCTAATTTTTATGGCACAAATATTAAAAAGATTAAGAACGTTTTGAGAGAGAATAACTATCCGATCGGGTTCATAAAGCAGTGTATTAATCGGTTCGAAAATAAAATGTAAACAGGTTCATTAGTGGCTTGTCACAAAACATAAATCAATGTTTTGATCAAGGAATTTCTAAATTAGCCTTTTATAATATAAAATCCACTACTACCTTATTTTCTAAAATTAAAGACACAACACCCATAGAAAAACAATCAAATCTCATTTACAGTATTCCGTGGTCTTGTGGCAAATTTTATGTCGGCCAAACAAGACAATATTTGAGCAATAGAATATATCAACATCAGTACGATTGTCGCAATCATAACTACATCAAAAAGGATAAAACTGCTTTGTCAACTCATCATTTTGAGACAGGCCACTGCTTCTTATTTAATCATGTTAAAATTAGATAGAGAGACCAACTGGTATAAACGAAACATCAGTGAAATGATTCACATTAATTTATCAGACCCCATAAACCTCAGGACTGATTCACAAGGGCTTAGAGCAATATATACAAACATTTTAAAAAAATGGAAAGAAAAACACAAAAATTAGGTAATAGGGCATTAATAACACGTATCTATAATTCTATATATATATAAAAAAAGGGAATAAATAGTAGCAAAACATCATATAATATTATGTTCGTATTTTTTCTGTAATTCGTTTTAATAGTTGTATATTTAAATAACTAAACTTCAAGTTTTGTTTGCTTTTGTATTGTTTTAACTATTAACTACATTTGTAATTAGTCAATAAGTATACAAACATTTACTTTTAGTTTTAATATTTTCCTGTGTACTATACAAATAAAAGTGTAATTGTGCCTGAACTTTGCTCGCTAAAAATTCAGGACAGTCTAATATAATAACATTTAGTTGGAACTCTTAATATCACCGTAAAACCAATTGGAGAAAAAAAATAAAAAAAAAACTGTGTCTTTTCCAACGGAACACGCACAAATCAGTACTTTATTGACACACGTAGCCTTATTACGTTTTGATTAGAGAACTGTTTCTCGTGTGTGTGTGTTTTTTGTTGTGAAATGTTTTCCTTCAGGTCACATCTAGGAATTATGGGTCAAGTGCGGACACAACGACACTAACAATTCAGGTATATTTTAATGTTAATTTATTATTTTTCAATTTTTACGCGGTGTTCTGTTTCGAGTGCTTGAAAAAGTGTCAATAAAGATACGAAACGTCGCACAGGAATTAATCCATGTATTTTGTTTGAGCCTTCTCCTAACCCACGAATAAGAAAATATTTGTACGAAATACTAGGATCTTTCGGATATAATTGTTTACCTGTTTGTACTTGAAGATAAAAGTTTATATTTTTAATATGATGATATTGATGTTTGAAGTCTGATTTACAGCTTGACTCATTTTTATTTTCTGCTAATATTCTACAAAATATTTACGAAATCAAATCATACATTTTAAATTCTGTTTATTAAATTTGGAAATAAACTTGGTACCATAAATAGGAAAAATAAATAAAACTTATAATTTCTAGCCTAAATGAAAATGCTTTACATGTCCTCCATTAATCTCGACACATTTATCGTAAATTATTTTTTGGCGTTCCAGTGCATTTATAATTGCATCGTACTCATTTGTGTTAAAATTTCTTATTCCTTTAACAATTGTTCTCTAAATGTCTTCAATATTATTATTTCTTTCTCTATAAACTGTATATATGTGTATATTTCAAATAGTCCCAAAGGAAGGTATCCATCGGCGTTAGATCTGGGCTGTTCGCCGACCAGCTAATTGTTCCATATCTCCCTATTCACACCTGATAATTATTTTGAAGAAAGTTTCTTCCTGCCACAATATTATGAGGTCGTGCCCCGTCTTATTGCCAAATTATATTTTGCCAAGTTTGAAGTGGTAGTGTTTAATTTGACATAACACCAATTAGCTCTACAGCTTGTGGATTGTCATAGGACCAAATATGGCAGTTTTTCCAATTATAAATATCGGCAGTGGTAAATATCGCCTCTTCATTCTATAATATTTTATTGACATAATCTGGATTTTAATTAACATTTGCTCTTATAATTTGAAAAAATGCTTGCCTCTTTCTTTTTCCTTTGTCATTTAATTGTTGAACTGTGAATCGTGATATGCCTTTTGCTTTAATCCAGATCAAAAATTAAGACCCCTTTCTTCATTTCTTTGTTTCGTCCTTTTCTTATTTCTTAGAGACGCTGTTTCTTGCAATAACTTCTTCGCATGAATTATAGTTGTTACAGATAAACTTACTTACAAACATCAATGTCACGATATTCGAAAAATAAACTTTTATCTCCAGGTATATTCACATTTCGAAAATCGTTAATTTTTGATACATGGTTAATTATACAAAAAATATGCAGAATTTAATATAAAATTCAAAAACATTAAAAAATGTGGTATATAAACTGCTGGAACTTCGAGGTGCACGAAGGAAATTGTTACTGGAGAAAGGGTTACAGTTTTCGGCCTTTATTTGACGAATTCCTAGAGTACGCAGCCCTATAAGTACAGCCTCAGGACTCCGCCGCAACCGTCTTGCTATATTAGGGGTGCTATATTAGACCCTGTCATTTTTTGAAAAGTTTATTCTACCAGAACTCTTGCAGTGGAAGATTTCTTTTTCTCTTTGTGCAACCAAAATAATCTAGAGCTAGGTACAAAAAATAATTTCCAGCGGTTTTAAAATATTTTCTTCCTTTCCGACATACAGGGTTTTTTTAGAAAAATTAATTTTTTTAAAAAATAATCTGTTGAACAAAGCCCACTTATGGCAATCAGATTCAGTATGGTCTATCAGATTATGAATAGGGTTGGCACCCTTAAGTATTCCATCATGAATATTGTATACAGGGTGCACCAAAAACTCTAACTTTAACAATGTTGAATTTGCTACCCCCTGTATTATTGGAATATATTCTCAGTTAATTTGAAAGGATGTGTAAACAGTTTCAGTAAGTCTGTGTAAACAAAAATAACACGTGAAACTGTATTTTATTGGGAAACCGAGAATTATATCAATGATAAAAGGCGATTTTTTTATTTTTTATAAAAAAAATCTGTTTTAAATTAAAGGCAACATCTGAAAGGCCTAGAGCAAATTTCAAAAGTGAGAAAACTGTTTCAGTAAAAATGTACATTATTACTAAAACTGGCATTAGAAGCAACATCGAATACACTATTGATAAAAAAACAAACCCAACAAATTACTATTTAACGTCCACCTTTTAGTTTTTGGTGTACCCTGTATAGAATACTCATGTTGAAAAATTTAATGGTGCTAACCTTGTTCATAATCTGATAGATATACCTTTGATTACTACAAGTGAGCTTTGTTCAGCAGATTATTCTAAAAAACCATTTTTTCGAAAAAACCCCGTATGTCGGACACGTAGAAAAAAATTTAAAATCGCTAGAAATTGTTTTTTCGTACTAAGCTCTAGATTATTTTGGTTGCACAAAGAGAAAAAAAAATCTTCCATTGTAAGAGTTCTGGCCGAACAAGCTTTTAAAAAAATGACAGGTTCTTTTATAACCCCTTGTATAATACGGTTGCTATGGTGTCCTGAGGCTGCCCTTATTGGTCTGTATACTATAGGTATTGATCAAAGAAAAGAACAAAACCGCAACTCAAAATCTTCATCCGTATTGAAAATATGTCATTTTGAATTTCCAGTAAAAATTTCCTTGTTCGAAGTTCCAGCAGTTTATATTTAAAAAAATAAAGTTGGTACTTGCCTTGCTTTTTTGAGACACCCTGTATACATTAAAATATAAGCATATACAAAAGCAAATCGAATCAAACAAGTTTTGTTTGGATTTTTTTTTACTTTCGAAAATAACCGCCAGTGGTGCCAGTCCACCATTTTAAATATTTTTTCAATATGCTTGCTATGGGACCACTCCAATAAGATCCTGAATATTCCTTAGAAATTTAATCAAAATTGGCCGAATCATCGGGAAGTAATTGATGTACAAGATGTCTGGTTATATTTTAAACGCGGCCTATAAACTAAACTTTTAAAGATAAGTCAAAAATATAAATTACAAAAGATTTGAACCTTAGGGATTTGCTAGGAAATAAACAAATGAGAACTGTAAAGCAAGAAACTAAGCATCGACTTTGTAGTTTGAAATGGAACACCCTGTATAATACTATTTCAATAAATGGTCATACTTTTGCTGATTATAAAAATGCCAGGTTTGATACATGTATCTTTAAAGACAACTGAGAAAATTGACAAGAACCCTTCCATAAGCGGTAGTTTACTCATTTGTAATGACTTTACTTATGCGTATATTCTCTTTCCCCTTTCTTTCTAACACATTGCATTGCCTCTTATGAAAGCAAATCCTAGTGGTTCAGAGCCATAAAACTTTTGATACAATATTTGTTGATATCTTGAAAAGATAAACTTGTAGATCTCGTTTAAAATATAATCAGACATCCTGTTTTCATCATCAACACTGTAGTGAGGTAATGAATGCGTTCAGAAATCCATTTCTTATAAATAAGTTCAGAATTACTATACCTTTTGTGTATTAATGTATGTATTAATTTTGCATGCATTTAGCTTTGGGCTAATAACCATTCTT
Organism: Kuschelorhynchus macadamiae; assembly: GCA_030620095.1. Lineage (NCBI taxonomy): Eukaryota > Metazoa > Arthropoda > Insecta > Coleoptera > Curculionidae > Kuschelorhynchus > Kuschelorhynchus macadamiae. The sequence goes on along the minus strand of JAUTXW010005205.1, from coordinate 1,135,221 downwards.
GTTTTAAATCAGATCATTTAACACTGAGTTTCTCCAATAAGAATTTTTTTAACAAACTCAGATAATAGGCAATTCCGAAAAGCTAATTAGCTTATAAGCTAAAGCTTATTTTAACAACGATTTTTTAGGTAATAATTACAATAATTATTTAAACAAATTCCAAAATATTAGAGCATACGTGTAAGAAAATGGTATACAGTCACATCAGTAAATTTAGTTAATTTATTAATTATTAATTAGTAAAGTTAATTTAGAAACAGCGTAACAAGTTCTAAAAATGAATTACTTTCTTTATTTCACTAAAACATTGTTGCTATTAATTTGTTACGAAAAAAGATAAACATGTTCTAAAGAAAAAGAAATAAGAAAATGAAGGTACATACATCTTAATCTTAAACTTTACATTAGTATCGTGAAAACATTATTTATTCAACATACTGAAGTTTTATTGTATTTATAATTTATTAAGAAATATGTAATTTTATAATTCTATTAAATCAAAACGATTTACAGATATAATTAATTATAAATAATAATTAAAAGAGAAGAAAGGGGATAATTAAGTATTCCATCATATAAATTGTATCCCCCATTTTATTCTTCATAAAATCAGAAATTTTGATTCTGTATTTCGTTATTTTTTCCGATATATTGCTTAAATATGTTTCGTCTGATTGAATTCCATTTTTTTAATGCGAGACAAAGTAGCTTGATTAACTTTTAATGCTTCCCACGACCTAATTATTGTATTCAGTTGGTAACCCTTCTCTAAACTGCTGCTTTTCCAGTTCAAAAAATGACAGCTCATTTAAAATTAATAATTGAGCCTGTTGATTATATCTCGGCTTTTTTGAATTATTTAATTTTATTTTGACACTGACATTGACGAACAGTTAAAAAAATCAAACGACTGTAGAAGCGACAGTCATCTTATATTAAAATTTTGTATTGCCTACGTGTTCTATAAATTAAAAAGAAATATAAGAAAATGACATCACAGTCAAACCCTATTACGTTTACTTTAGAGCCGAATTGATAACATCCTCTTTAATAAATTCTAACAATACACTATATGAAGTAGGTTTTTTTTCCTGAATATTCCAAGTAATGGTTATTTAGAATCTAAATTCAGTTATGTTTTAAGCGTACACTAAATCAACACTTACCAGTTTGAATCTATTGCTCCAGACAAATATTCCAAAAGGTAAAATTAATATGAAGTTACTAAAGTGTACTACTTTACAGGTGTAAACATCTAAATAAACTGGCGTTATTACACATCTCTTAACCCCGTTATTCACTATTCGGTTCGGCCCATTAATGAACGAATCAACGAACTGACGAATATCTCATCAACACTGTGTGTCAATTTTAATTTAATACCTTCACATGGATTTCATGTGTCTTCAATGTTTGAAAATACATAAAAAACAAAAGATTTGGTTTGGACGAATGGATCGCCGAGGTCAAAGCCTACTTGATTACCCGCCCAAAAGATGGAAACGGCGCGCAACGAATCGAACGGATGAAGCGGACTCTCCACACTACGCGGGCGAATGAACGGATAGTGACTAGCGGACTTTATGGAATCTTCAGTCAAAATTCAATATTCAACATTTCTACTATTACTTGATTAAATTGAATAAGACGAACAGTAAAATGATGCCCAAACCTTCAATATTATTCCTCGTGGAATGTGACTGTTGAAACATTTTTTCAAATATACGGGGTGTAACGCATCACACTTGTACGTTTTAAAAAAATTATTGTTATAGTTAAAAGCAGTGTTATCGTGCGGGTCATACGATTTATCAACGACAAACTTTTTAAGTTTGTTTTTCTTTTATTACGTGTAATCATATCCTCCGCATAAAATCCGGAAGATGAATTAGATAGACCTATGATATTTTCATATGAAAAAAAGAGGATAAACTAATTACCAGCAGTTGCAAAAATCTTTGAGCGATGTCACTTCAAAGTCAGATTGACAAGTCAGTGACAAAATAAGTAATATAAAACAATTTTCGGATTTTTTGCATCTACAAGCGAAAAAAATGGTATTAAATCTAATAAAATATTACGAAAATGAAAATTCACCGTCCAATATCCAGGAGACAGTAGCAAAAGCTCTGTGAATCGGTATAAGGACTGTGCAGAAAATTGTACATGAAAAAAAGCGTAATTCACTACCGAAGAAGATTAAGAAATGTACACGAAAAAAGCCAAAGACAGAAGACTTAGGTAACAATGTAAAAATGGATGTTCGTAATACAATTCACGATGTATACACATCAAAAACTAATATAACCCTTCAAATTTTAAAAGAAGCTTCAAAAAATCGATGCATATTGGATATTGGACTAAAATCGTTGTCAAAATTAATAAAAATGTTGTGTTTTCGATATAAAAATGACTGTAATCGAAGATTTTTATGCAAGTTGCCACATATAGCAAGTCAGCGTATCCAGTTTTTAAAGAAATACACGGAAAATATTAATTCAAAATTTAGAAAAGTGGTATGTTTAGACGAGACTTGGATATTTTCTAATGGAAGTGGTTCGAAATCTTGGCATGACGAGTCTGTAAAAAGTGTCAAGGGAAAAAAGGGATGTGGGACGGGAAAACGGTTCATCATTTTGCATGCAGGTTCTTCAACAGGATTTCTCCCAGTTGCAAGTTTACTTCAACATCCAAAGTATGGACTACCATGATAATATGAACTGTGAACTGTTTGAAAAGTGGTTAAAAGAACAACTGATTCCAAATTTAGATGTTCCATCTTTAATCATTCTGGACAATGCATCTTATCATTCAAGAATCTTAAATAAATATATGATATTTATGACTGGCTAATAAAACAAAAACAAAATCCTTTACCCAATATGCTGAAACTAGAACTTGTTTTAATGGCAAAATCTATTAAAAAACCAACAATATATGCCGTAGTTGAAATATTACGGGAAAATGGACATGAGGCTTTACGACTGCCGCCATAGCATTGCCAGTTTAACGCAATAGAATTAATATGGGCTGGGGCAAAATCATATTACGAAAAACACGTGAACGATGGTCTTACATCAGATGAAGTGTAAATTGTTTGGCAAGATTCATTAAATTATATTACGGCGGAGTACAGGAAGAAATCTGGGGAACATGTGGGGAAATTAATATGGGATTGGTGGAATCGACAACGAGTTCTTGATGTCGAAATAGCACCAACGATCACTTAGCCATTTGAGGACAACTCAGAAGATGAGGACTTTTTGAGCGATGATGATATTTTTTAGTCTATAATATTAAAAAGTTTCTGAAGGATTATATTAGTCTTTGACGTGTATAGATCATAAATTGCATTATGAATATCAATTTTTGCATTGTAACTTAAGTCTTTTGGCTTTGGATTTTTTCGTGTACATTTCTTGATCTTCTTCGGAAGTAAATTATGTTTTTTTTTTCATGCACAAGTTTCTGTATATTCCTTATACCGATTCTCAGAGCTTTTGCCACTGGCTCCTGGATATTAGCCAGTGAATTTTAATTTAAAAATGTTTTTATTAATTATTAGACAAAATTTAACATATAAAAATCGGTAAAATCGCTTTACAAGAAATACAGGCTATATATATATATATATATATATATATATATATATATATATATATATATATATATATATATATATATATACATGTTTCCCTCCATCTAAGGACCCTTAGACGTAAAGATCGGAAAAAATCTCACGAGGGAAGTAATAACTAATTATCTTGTGTTTTTAACAAAGGTGTATAATATTTTTGCAAAATAAAATTTTTTTGTTATTACAATACAAGAAAAAAACAAGTTTTCTTTGCACAGGGGTGACCCGCATTTAAATAAATGACACTGTATAAGTGGTTAGATTTTTAGGTCAAGCGGGGCTCATAATTTTTGGTGATTGATAAAAAAATCTCACTTTCATTAAGTGGCTGTGCAAACAGAACACATCCTGATTGTTCCACTGATTCGAACCGCCTTCCGACTTTATTAAGACGCTTGCCATTTTGTGTATTTTTGTTTTTGCCAACCAAAAAGTTTAACCAAATACATATTTAGCGAATTTTCTTATTTAGTCCCTCGGTATTTAATATATAAAATAATATTAAGTGGCTATCGTAATAATATTGCGTAATATAATAAAAAAAAACTATTTTCTAACTAGCTCATCGAGATTTAATAGCTCGATAAAAGAATCACACAACATTTTGGAATTCACTGGGTTTTCTGATTTGATTCATAATGTTGGTGACATTAGGACCCGCACGATAAGACCGCATTCGACTATATCCCAAATTTGCCGACTTTCTCACGTATTTTATAGGACGAGTCCATTTGTTGAACGTTTGTCTCAGACCGTTTTTGATCTTTTGTTTAACGTAGACGTGATTTTTAAAAGAAATTTAAGTTCTGTTCTGATGATATGGTACATTTTTTCAAGTAGAAAAGCATGCTTAAGGGTACCACTAGTTAGTTTTTTTTATTTCTTAATTATCTGACTATATTTGTAAACTGTACAGGGTATCCGAATTTCGATGGTTTTGCGGGATATCTCCCTTATTACTGAAGATAGAGAGATGCGGTTTTCGCAACACTGCTACTTTTTTGTGAAACCAACGAAGCCATAAACAAATTTTTTCTAGCTCTTTCCGTTTTTAAGATACCGGGTGAAATTGAAAATTTTGCGTTTTCAGGTACCCCTCGTATCTCGATGGCCTGGCAACTTACCGAAAAGGGGAAAACTAACATCGATAGAGTTTTTTCCGTAGAATCCAGTGGCGTAGTCAGTTTTTCGTTAGATACTATCGTTTTCGAGGTACAGACTAAAGTTGGGTTTTTTAATGGGGTACCGTGTATATTTTTTAATATTTGGTTTCCGCTCATTTTTAGCTTCTCAAAAATATATGTAACACTTCATATTTATTTCAATCCGGTGCCGACAATAAAGTCAATTTAAAGAAATTTTATTAAATTTTATATTTTCATTAAACCGCCGCTTTGTTCCACCATCTTGGATTCGTACCAAGATTTTACCAGTAAATTCTTACGTAACACTTCACTAGGTTTCACTAGGCCACCATTTTGTTTTGCCAAATTGGATTTTTACCAAAATGTTACCAGGTCATCCCCATATGACCCGTAATTTTTGACCAAAATTTGAAGTCAATCGGGTAGGTAGTTTTTAGCTATGCCGCGAACAGTCAGACCGACAGCCAGGCAGACTGAGAGACAGACCAACGGAATCGAGAAAACATTTTTTTCGTCATCTACGGGACCCTGAAACGAGTTTCACGATTACAATACTTCTCTTTTATGAAGGAAGTAACAGATTACTAATTGCAATCACAGTAGGCAGAATTACGTGGAAAAACATTACAATAGCTGAAGTACTCCTGAATGAAGTAAACATATTTCTCCATTAAAAAGTTCTTTAATTCACAGGGCTCAGTGATCTCCCCCACTCTATTTCTCATATATATTAACGACCTGTGTGATGCCCCACTGAAGGGTATGTTTAATTTGCGGAAAAAACATTGTAAAAGCCTCTTCTGCAGAACGGCTTCTCGATGCACTGAAAAATTGCTAGCGACCTGGGTCTCGACTAATAGACTATGTGTAAATGTTAAAAAAACTAAATTTGTGATTTTTTCAATCAGAGATTTCAATTTGAATAACCTATCCGTTTTCACCATACAGAATGCAAAAGTGTCAATTGCAACTGCGATGTAATTGAACAGGCAGAGACCATAAAATATTTTTATATATATGACTTGGAGAACAGATATCCTAAATCTTAAAAAAAAACTAAATACATTGTTACCAAAATTTTATTTTCTTCGTGAAGTATGTCTCTCAAACTTATGATATACCTAGTGGTCTGTAATAACTTATGCAATAAGTGTTTGGGGGGGCATCTACAAAACTAATATACAACCGCTTAGAGGAATGCAAAAATGTATTATACGTGTGAATTTGAAAGCCAGAAGAATGCACCCATCAAAACCTCTATTCAAATGCCTACAGCTGCTGAACTTAGAAGCGCTGCATAAACTATACTGTTGTAATGCAGTTTTCAAATATAGAACCTCACTAAATTTGGAAAATATAAAATTACCTTAATTTTACACAGCCATTGCTAAAACGAGATTTCCTTTTCTTTTTATTATCAAGGTCCTAAACAATTTAATTCATAAAAATTCCTACAACTTTATCTCAAGATAGAGCCGTTAAACAATTTATAAAGAAGAGCGTAAAAAATGAATAAATGCACATACTATAAAATAATGTATATCATGGCTAGTTTCGTCGCCTTAACCCATTTTGTTCCACTTTGGTTGCATTAATTTAAATTACTAAATACAACACTTTTTTATATCTTTTCCCTTCTTGACTTTTTGGAGATTTTTCACAATTACATATGTGCTTAAATATTTTTTTTTTTCAATAATGTTTTAGAATTACTTACTTGACTGTCATGTAACTAATATGTTTTTATCCTTCTGCACTCAGGCAATTGCGTCTTGCAGAAACGTGAAGGTTAGCAATATAATGTGAATTGAATATTTAATGTGAATTGAATATTTATATTATTAATGCAAGTAGTTTTTTTATATTTTTAGCAGATCTAATTAATTACATTGAAACTATTAATTAGGCAGTTAGGTAAATTAATCATTTATGTTCTTTATCTTATGTATTGTTAATGAATTACTATTTGAACTGTTTATTAAACATGTATAAATGGGTTATGTATTATTATGGGTAAATTGTAGAAATTATGTATTATTATAAATAAATAAATAAATAAAAATAAATAAATATGTTAGGACGATTCCCCTATAGTAGAAGAAAATTGGGTCCGTTAAAAAAAATCGAAATGACAGTGTATGTATATGTTTTACTAAATGACTATATGTGGAACTAAATTTGGCTACACTTTACTATTCTTACTAAAAGGAAAGATTTATAACGAGCAAAGTTCAAGTAAAGAAGTAAAGGAAGTTTACCGATTATTTAGTAAGAAAAGGTAGAAAATATAAACTCATCTGAGACCTATTCAAGCAATGTCACCTCGACACGACCTAAGAATACTTTGAATCGCACTACTTATTCAACACAAACATTTAAATAAACTCCCCCTTTTCCTCGTTTTTTCTACAGAACGCGAAACATTAAAAAACAAACAAATCACGCTATAAAAGTAAATGTAGCGGAAAATGAAATAAGTGCTTAGCTTAGCGACAAGTTGGACGTGTACATTATCATAATTGGATTATTTCGCAGCCATTTAGCAGTGTTGGCACGGCGACAAAGGGCTCTAACCAGTTTAATTTTGCTACATTATACGCTGATAATGGGACGAGCCGAGCATAGATCATAAATATTAATTTTTGAAACGGGAAACTTTGGTTCCTCGCAAATATGTTTTGTTTTTTTGGACTCGGAAACCCCATATTCATGGATATTAAAGGTCCGATTGATTTTTAATAATCATTCCTTTGTATTTTCTTCTTATAAGGTCGTATGAGAAAAATTTCAGTATGCGCCATTATTGTTATTGTTTTGAAATTAAAAAAAAACGTTAAATTGGCATTTACCCGAAACTTCCCTTGTAATGATTTTATCCACAAACAAATTTTGGATATGCATATATAGGTGTTTAGTAATAAATATACGCATAATATATATATATATATATATATATATATATATATATATATGTAAAAATAGCGATTTTGAATGCTAGTTAGATTAGTATTGAATATATAAATTTATGAAATGCTTTTGTTTAAATAAATTATATATATATATATATATATATATATATATATATATATATATATATATATATATAGTGAAAAAGAAATGACTGCAATTATTTTAACAACTTTAGGTAAAAGTACAAGTGGTTTAGAATTTGTCTAGTTACCGGTCTTTTTGTAAATCTTAAAGAGTTGAAGGTTTCCAAATATTTATTTTGCTACATTTCGGCAGATGTTTCCTACCATCATCAGGCTAAAATGACACAACGTTGGTTTAGATGAACAAATTAAGAAATGTAAATTACGCAAAAAGAAAAAATTTACTAATAGAAGTTTTTTTATTATTTTTTTTAATAATTTGGAAAATTGACGAGGTTCATATACATGTAATATCACAAACAAAATATATTTTTTTTATAATTATATAATTAAAACAAAAAAAAATTCCACTAGTAAATTTTTTCATTAGCCTGATGATGGTAGGAAATATTTGCCGAAACGTAGCAAAATAAAAAGTGTGATATTTAATCTATTTTTGGAAACTCTTTCAGTAGTTTAGAGCAAACAAGAGAGAATCAACACTGAAGGGCAACTTTCACGTTACAGACATTAAAATGTATAGTTTTTTAAGGCTGAAACAATGCCGTTTTATTCCCTGAATGCTGTAAAAATAGCGATTTTGAATGCTAGTTAGATTAGTTTATTGAATTATATCTCAAATTTTTGAAATGCTTTTGTTTAAATAAATTATACCAAATTATTTAGAAACTATATGCACGGAAACGACAAATCAAGTTTTTTACCACATGGTACACTAATGTCTTGTTTCACTACGTATTGATAGTGATACAAAGAATATTTTATCGCTCTTTTATCTAAAAATCTTTCGCTATAGATTGTTGCAGCTACCTAAACAAGAATGTCACTAAAGCGCAAATCTCAACATCCGAATAATTAGGTATTAATAAAATAGTTTTTTTTCTTAACAACGTAATTATTTTGCCGTACGTAGATCGTGCGAAAAAATGCGGCTATTTCAAACAAAAACTTTAATTATTGAATTAATTGCGGACAAAAAGTTAATAACATATTTAGAACATATCTTAAATTATACGGTTATATAAGAATTTTCTGCCTTAAGTGACCCGTACTTTCCCGCGTTAAAATATTTGTATTTCCCTTACAATATATTTCACTTTGCTCGACATAGGGAAAGTTTATTTACGAGGAAGTTTCTGTTAAAAGGGTTTTATCTATCTTTTACTCAACTACCCGGAACTTGCCTTATAATAAATCGTCTTCTCAAGAAAAGATAAAGATATAATAATGTATATAGGTACTTAATAAGCTACATTCGTATGTTGTTTGTCAAGCTAAAGGTCTTCTTTTGCACGCACAATTAAGAATTTTTGACAAAACATTTATTTTGTCCTAACACTGGAACCTGTGGTGGAAGATAAATCAAAATACAAGAGTTCTAACCACACTACACCACAACTTGTTACGTTCTGGACGCGCGTTTTGCTAACCAAGTTAGCACCATCAGCAGATGATATAAACTGTTTTTATCATTCGCATTAAAATTTTAGCAGTTTATTTCTCTGCCACACTTAGTTTCTGTGCCAAATTTCAACACAATAGTGTATTTTTAAACATTTCTATATGTCGCCATTTTGTTCTGCCAGTTTGGGTTAGCACCAAAATTTTATCTGTTTTTCTGTGTATCCTTACCTCACATTTAATTCTTGTGCAAAATTTGAGCTGATTTTTGTAAGTAGTTTTTAATTATGATTTTTTTACATTTTACTCGGTCGCCATTTTAGATTTTTACCAAAATGTTACCATTTTATTCCCATATGACCCTTGATTTGAGCCAAATTTCAAGTAAATCGGATAAGTAATTTTTGAATTAAGCCGCGTACAGACATACTGACAGATCGACGGAATTTAGAGAAGTTGTTTCTTAGCATCTATAGGGACCCTAAAACGCAAAGATCTGTAAAAATCTCGGTAAGTGATTTTTTACGATTACAATAATCCGGAGCACCACGATCTCTTCTATATATCCTAAATATTTTAATTTATTTATGTATTTAAAATACTTGTTTTTCTACGTCTCTACGAATATGAGGTAATATGTATATTCCACATTGCAAGTTTGATATTTAACTTATCAATAAAATTCTACTACAAAATTTTAAGAATGTCGTATTAGTTCTGCAATCCGTCCGCTCATGTGGCAAGCCTTCAAACCAGATCTCTCAAAAAATCCTACCACGTCTTAACTAAGAATGCGCACGAAAATGCCAGACGCCAGTCCTCCCACTCCACCCGATCTGTCAAACTCGATAAAAGAGAAACAAAAAACAAACAAACCAAACGAATAAGTAAACGTTATGACCAGCATTTCTTGCCGCTATCCGCTAATCCCTATTCACATTAGTGTTTCTCAAATTACAAATAGAAGATTCAAGAATACAAACTTTACCTAATTTCACAAAAAGGAGTCGAACAGTATTGCCAGTGCTCAGCAAAGGCGAAGCAGTGATCTTTTTATTTTGATGTAATTCGAAAGAAACAGGAACGCAAGTGATCGTTCGGAATATGATATACGTTATTCAAGTAAGTGCCAAACTGTTGTGAATATGACATTTTATTATTTAAGGCTGTATGTAACTAACTCCATTTAATTTAGTTTACAAAATTCAATAGTTTCTATGTTTTTATCGAGATTGTTAATTATTATCAAAAAGGCAAACTTTAGAATATAATTGACAGTAGGTAATAATGCTGTTGTAAAGATTAGGTATTTCCGAGTTTGTCACTTTTTTGGATTCACTTTAGAGATTACCGTCGCGACGCATAGAAATAAACAATTTCAGCAAAAAAATGCTTTAAAACAAATAGTTGTAACTTTGTAAGGCATTACATGGTTATAAAAGTGTACTGATACTTGAAATATGTTAAAATTGTATGCAGAATTAATTGATAGAGTATAATATTATATATGTTATCGTTTGGTAACTGTGAAAAAATCAGCCAATCCAAGATTTTTTCAGATCTTCATGTGTTCCTAGATGCCGAAAAACATGTTTAATGTTTAATACTCGGTTTAATATATCAGTATCAAAAAACTACTTGTCCAATTAAGTTGAAATTTTGAAAAATGAACTGGTAAAATTTTGTCAATCCTACACGGCAAAACAAAATGGCGGCTTAACTAAATGTTTAAAAGGTTGGTACAGTTTCATTTTCCAGAATAAAGATTTTTTTTATGATAGAAAATAAATGTCAGAATTAGAATAACATTTTCAAATTTATGTATAATTATTTAGTTTATAGTAACACTAAGACAATTACTAAATTTGGCTAGTTATATAGTTACTGATTTTCACACAGTGTTCCATCACCATCCTGTTGAATAACTCTAATTTTTCCAAATTTACATATCATACACTTTATAAAAGAAAGATAATAGAATCTTTATTAATAGGGTGTTACTATTAAAAGTGACATATTTTGAATATATAATCAGTTTTAGTTAATAAGATACTGGCCTTCTTTATTAATGAAAATAACAATTTTTTCATTTACTATAAAATATTTTGTTTTTTTTGGTTTCTTCTTTCAAATTTTGAACATGAATTAGGATTAACATATTTACTTGTAAAATCAATTTAACACTTTGAGAACACTTGAACTATTAGAAAGTTTCAGTTTACATAACTTTTGTTTTCATTTATCCAAATGTTTCCTTAGTATGGAATGTTAAACAGACATCTTGCTGATTTTTTTCATTATTTTAAGCCCATTAGTAATCTGAAACAAAATTTTATAACTTTGCAGTTAAATATAACCTTTAAAATATCAAGACTTTTATGTAAATTAGACATAACATTTTCAAATTCATATGTATAATTATTTAAAGTATTTTCAACTTTAAATTAAAACAAAAGAATTTTGTTTTTGTTTACAATTACTAAATTTTCTGTCACTATGGTTTCATTGGTTATTTTTCGGTCCAGCCAGCTTTGACAATGTCTGGTTTTTGTATTTCAGTTCTCAGGGGCAGTTCGCCAGTGTTCCATCACCAGCAGTCCTGAAGTGAGGAAGAATGATGGAGGGGAATGTCAAACTTCTTTGAATTTTCTGCCTTTCTCTTCTGTCACTATGGTTTCATTAATGGACCAATTTTTTAAAGTTTCTTAATTTCTTTTAAAGCATCCAGCCAGCTTTGACAATGTCTGGTTTTTGTATTTCAGTTTTTGGAGATGTTTCTAGATGTTTGGAAATTCCCTTTGTTGGTGACCGTTGATGTCGAAGGAGGCCTCTAGATGACTAGAGGTAAGGCAATGTCTTTGAATAGTTGTGTTGTAAATAACTTGTTTTTGCACATTCCATGTCGATTTTATTTTAAGGCAAACAATCGTTTGTAGGGTTTCAGGTTAAGAATTCAAGATATGGTTTTGGGATATAGTTACAAGTTTATGGTGTAATTTTTGGGGTACATAAACCAAGAGTTCTACAATGGTTTTGGAGTTCCTTCCTGTAAGAGTACCAGGAATTAATTCTTAATTAAGAAAGGAAGTAAGTAACCTATTCTTTGTAAAACAGCCTTGGCGAAATACTTTATACTTTTATAACTTTTTCCTTGCGGCAGTGTGGTAAAAGAAAATTCATGAATTTTTGATTCCCTGTGCGCTATTTAATTTAATTTTCATATTTACATATTTGTGTCATGTCATTTCGCCAAATGTTCACAGGTTGATGATATAATGGTAATAACGTTCTATCACATTTCACATATTTGATATATTTTATATATATTTTACATTTTCTTGATTTATTTTTTTTATATCTTAATGTCAATTGAATTTTTGAATGTAAGCTAAATTTCACATGCCAAAAATTATTTTATAAAACAACTCTTAAAAAAAAAAAGGAACAAAAGATCAAGGTGATCATTAAAATTTGAAAATAGTGTTTTATTGAAAAGCCCATTAAAATCTTTATTTTGTCTGCATTTAAATATATAGATTTCTTCCTAATTGAGTTTTTTATTGAAAAAGATGACCCTTCATAACTTTACGCCATTTATTAAATAAAGTCTAAAGTGATGTAAATACTAAAATAAACATAAATTAACAATAAATAAAAACAAGATTTTAAAAATGGTATTCTGGTGTATCGTAGCAATGGTATTGTTTAAGCAGGTATGGTAAGTAAACGAATGTATGTAAGTATGTATTATGTATATCAAAACAAGTGACATACAAGTATATACAATATAAATATAAAATTTTACTTAATTATGTATATATAAACTGTGTTACATGTAAGTATATGTTGAAATCCGTGACAAGGGAAGTTCCGGGTAAAGGCCAATTACCGATTTTTTACTTTCAGCCTCGCTTATATATTTAGAACGAAAAAAAAATTGTATCTTAACAAAACACCTGAATCGCTCCCAGATTTCTAATTAGTTTTAATATAAGTTAAAAAAAATTACATCAGAATATTAAAATAAAAATAAATATCTTATCTTTAAATTGAGCTTTAAATTCTCTTGAAGTTCAGGTCTACTCTTTGTTCTTTAGAATTGGAAAAATGCTAAATGACACGTTCGGTAAAATTGCGTGCACATTCCTTTTATAAACGATTTCTCGATGCTTAACATTGCTAAAGCGGATAGTCTATCTTAGCCCAACTCCTCAATAAAATTTATAAGCCCTCGAAAAACTCCTGCATTTTCAGACAAAGCGGTTTCATGGCCACGTAGTGCCAGTTCGAATGCTCCACAAAATTTTACACAGTCTATAATTTTATTTAAAATATAACGATTTTTGGATACATTTTCATTAAAATCTCTAAGGGATTTTCTATAAGCTGTGTCTAGCTGAGTGCGAATATCAACACTTGCGACCGTAGCATGGTTCACCGAACATTTCATATGATCTGCAGAAAAAGCATGTTTTTTTATTTTTTTTTCGTTGTGCTTTAAATCTTTAACACCGGTTTTGCACCACAATGAATCCGACGACTCCTTAGAAAACAACAAACAAACAACAGTAAAATGAGTTAAAGACTTCACAACCACATATCTAGTAATCGTACATACTTTTGCGAAAGTTTCGATGAACCTCTTTATTTTTGTCTTTACTGGTAGTATACTAAGTTCTGGCAAATTGCGACCACTTACCTTGAATTCGGTTATTTACTCAAAATTAAGTTCGTTAGCACTCTTTAGTTGATTATTTTTTTGCACTAGTAACTACCAACATTTTATTTCTTGTATATTTCCAACTCACACATGGATCATAAAAATAAAAAAAATATATATAACAAAAAAACGGTATATAAATCAATTTTCATCGATTGAAAATGTCCGAAACAATATCAAGTTAGAATATTGACCGCGCGACCTCTGAACAATTGAACTTCGGCATGCCGACGTGATGCCGCGACCGATCGATCGAATTATGAGAAGAGACCGGCTGATGACCCAAATCGCGATTTCATATTCCTGTTGCTATCACGTTCAGCTGCCGCTTGGTAGCTGTGAAATCTTTGGGTGCTTTCGTCAAGCTTTAAGGTAATCAGGGCAATTCGGACTGCCCAACCTAGCTTAGTATAGCGTATTTTATTATGCCTAACGAACGCAACAAGACCATTGGTAACTAATTGTTATTGGTTATTGGTAACTTATAAACGTCTTATTATTATTATTATTATTATTAGAACCGCCGCGCGCGGCTGATAGTATAGCGTATTTAGCTTTTCCCAAGATTCGCGTTTTATTATAACTATTAGAAGAGACGGTCAAACGAATAATTTATTTTCTGAAATAGTTTTGGGAGGTCATTGACCAAATGACCCTATGGAAGAGCCGCCACTGGTAGGTTTTACAGAGCTTCAGAAGATCAAAAATGTCAATTTTCAAGCGCCAATTTCTCGAAAATAGTTAAATTTAGGTATAAGAAACATAACACGAAAAGTGTTTAAAATATTCAGCAGAATAAAAAATGCAACAATATACTTGGAGAACAGATATTGCAACCGGTTTAAGGTCGAAGTGGCAACACCAAACAATTTAAAATATTTAAAAAAAATAGTTTTTATTCTATTTTATTTATTGTTTTTCCAGATACTTCTTATAAGCCACTCACGGTGAATAACCCTGTATATGTATAGAGTGCCAAAATCCTCTAAAGCAAAGTTTACGGAATGTATGTTAATTCTGTAAACTTTGTCTAAAGGCAAATTTAAAATTTGTGACAAAAAGAGACTGCAAAAATTATTTTATTAGAGTTCCATGTATAAGATTAAAATATGGCCCCAAGTCGTCGTGCGCCGCCTGTGTTCACATATCGCTTTTCCCCAAAGAGGCGGCCAGGTTTCCTGGAATTGGGGGGTAATTTACATAGCGCGTTGTTTCACGTCCGAGAGGATCCATTGCGGGTGTGTGTGAGTGTGGAAAATATTCGGCCTGTTTGCGCACGACACCACTCATTATTAACCGATCGATAGTTCACAGAGAAATTTCAATTTCTTTTTACATTGCTAATTTGCCACGTGTATTCAATGATTTAGTTAATACGTCGCTCGTATAGATTTTTCTGATAATGTTTTGCATGTTTTCTTTCCTCGTAGGAGTGAAGTATTTTAATCGTAGAATTAGGAGGGAAGTAAAAAATCACCCTCCAAGATTTTTTTAGTTCTTTAAGTTTCAGAAAACATGTTTGTGTCTGTCAGTGGCGGCTCGCGGGTTTAAAAGTAAGTGAAATGCAAATGAAGCAAGAAAATATCGCAATAATTTTTTTTCCAAATTTTTTTTATATGTGGAGGGGGTAGAATATTTTTTTACGACTTACCTAAATTTTGTATACTAAATCAATTCTCCTATCCTTCATAGCAGCAAATTTATTTATAACATCCTCATAAAATGGACGAGTTGCCCTAATCTCCTCCAGAAATTCCTTTTGAATTGAAATATTGCCGAGAGAATTAAGTCTTTCTTGAGATATTGTATTTCTTAAATAAGTTTTTACACATTTGAAGCAAGAAAAACTTCTTTCCACTGAAGCACTTGTCAACGGTATTGTCAAAATAAGGGAAAACAATTTATATGCTTCGGTAAAAATATATTTATTTTTATTAATTTTTTTCACTTGCTCTTGCAGCGATATATTCCAATTACTCTCATTGGCAAAAATAAGACCAAACTCAATTTTAAGTCGTTGACTTTTTGAAAATATTTCCCCATATAACTGTAACAAATTTTCAAACGGGCCAGTCGGAAGATTTAGCAGAACCAGCCAAACATGAAAATGTAAGTCTTTCACAGTTTTGAAATCTTAGTGTCATTTCCATTAAAATATGGTCCAATATTTCATAAAAAGGATTCTATACTTTACTTAGCCCTAATTTATTCAGGTGAAAGCTTAGCACGCTCACGTTTGTAATGATTTATTTCTGTAATAGAATTTGCTTTATCAAACATGGTATTAAAAAAATGTTCATTTCTTTTTTTACAGAGCGCCTCACGACAGCGTTTTATATTGGATGTGCGAAAATGAACGTCAAGCGATTTTTTTTGAAGAACTTCAAATAGTATGTCCGTGATTGAGAAAATGTCATTAAACACTAATGCCAGAAACGTGAATTAAAAATCGTTCATCTTGCCTAAAAATCCTTTCGTAAGGCGGATTGATTTTTCATCAGATTTGCTACAGTTTGTAATAAATTCAAAGACGTCTTTTAATTTATTCCAGTCTCGAACAATCACATTTACTAACTTCGAATTTGAAGTTGTAACAACACTATAAATAAATATTACACAAAACAGTCAAGTTAACTGCAAAGGAACTCACCGGTTGCAGCGAAATCCGCGAAAATAAAAGTAAACAATCACCGCAAACTGAACGACACGTGGGTGTAGTGTACTGCGCCTGCAATTCACCGAGAGCGTTATATGGCGCTGGGCTCGACGTCATCTGATACGCGTTGTCATGGTAACATGGTAGGAAAATCGTAAACTAAACATAGCACTTCCAGCAAAGTCAAAGCGGTTTGCGCCACTGCTGTAGTTGTTATAATAAAGTTCGATTGAAAGTTTTAAAAAGACATGCCGTCAACGGTCAAGTAAAATATTTATTCGAGATTTTTACCAATTAGGTGAATAAATGAAAGTAAAAACTAAAATTTTAAGAGATATATAATAAATATAGTTAGATGTTTGCTTGTTTATATTTCCTGATGAAGTAGCACTTCACCAACTTCACCTGAATAGCAGCCACTGCTGTCTGTTTGTCTGTCGGTCTATCTATCTTATGTTTATGTTATTCCCGATAGACTTTTTTTAATTTGAAAGCTTATAGCTTAAAAACCTTCTAGGGGTGTTGCCACATTTAATCTAATCTGATTAAAAAGCTTTTTTAAGTTCAGAAAAATTCATTTTTAGGCTACTTCTTTAGTAGAATGGTACTTTTTTTCATTTGACGTCTGTAATACAGCGATTTTTTTCTACTAGAATGTCAAAACATTTTCAAACAACCATTTTTATAACCCAGAAAATTTCACACCTGCCAATCAGATGCCTTTATTTTTCAACGTTACCATAGCAACGGGTCGGATTTCCGGAAATTTTTTGTTTCCAGGGTAAGCTGGAGGTGATTACACTGGAAATCTTTTTGACATATGTCATGTGGCAAGACAGAAAATTTAGATTATTGCGCTATTGTTTAGATATTGCAAAGTTTGGGCTTTCAATAATAAATCATGTTTATATGGTCGTTAACATATATTACATATTTACTTTAGATAAACAACGAATTATTCTAATCTAGCAGCTAAGGCATCAAAAGATTTCTTAAAGTCTTGCATTACTTCTTGCTTTCTTAATGGGGAGTAAGGAGGTGCTTCAGGTGTATACAACCCATCAGATTGCCATAAATGTTTATGTTTAGGAAGTAGATATAGTATTTGGACACTATTTTGTTCTGCTTACTTCGGGATAATCGGTCCAAGAAAGAAGATTCTTGATAAACTATTTTCCACAAAGAGACTTTTTTTGTTAAGAGTAGACAGCGGGCTTTTCTACTACTTTTATTAGGCAATGGAATGTTCTGTGGTTTATTTTAATATCGTTAATCTTCTTACAAAACTTACATAAAGTGTAACTCTTTAAATTGTCCATTTAAAAAAAAAATTCAGATATACGTTGCGCGGTGTAAGTGTCACTCCCATTGTTTATTTACTAGTTACATTCATTTGTCGTAGCCGTGGCAATCTCTGTTTTACGATTAATATGATAATTTAAATATTGTACATAATACCTACATAATGTATTCTCAGGATAAATTTCATGCCGTTCTGTCAAGTTTAGTGATATTAAATAGGGGAAAATTTCAACTTTAAAATGTCCTGAATCTGATAAAGTATACTTCTTGTTAGTAAAGTTTACAGAAATTAGCTTTTTTCTAGGTAACAAAAACTTCTACATGACCGTAAGTAGGTAGTAGTTAATTAAATTGGCAAGTTTATGTTTAATAAAAATATTTTACTTTACCAATTTTAGTAAAAGTTTAATTTTAAATATAAAAAAATTTTTTTATGTTATACTAATAATTTACGATAACTAGCAACATCATTTGTCATTTATCATTCAAAGTTTTAGGTAAAGTTTAATTTTAAACCTAAAAAAAAATGGTTTTTTATAAGAAACAAAATTATACTATATAATTTACGGATAACTAGACCACCGTAAACTAAATCATCATTTAATATGAAATGTGATGTTTTTGCCGAATTGATAAGTGAAAATCGCCCAGTAGGTGAAATACAAAATTAAAAACTAACCTGCGACGACGTCATTGTTTTTTTTTATAATAAATACGTCAATGAAAAAGTGTTCATTATTTTTGTTCGGCGAATACCATTCGTACAGAAAAATCTAAAAAAAATAGCGTTGCTTAAAAATCACATTAATTTTTTTTTTAACTTTAAAACAATGAAACAACAAGGAAAATAAACTCATACAGTTTTCAGGCAACACGATTTTATGGTATTATAACAAAAACCACTTCAAAATGGTAAAACTTATTCATAAAGTTTTTGTTCAAAATTTATCATTCATTATAATCAGCTGTACAAGTTAATTTAAAAAATGAAGTATGCATAAAAATACGTAACCAATTAGTTCAAAAATTTCTCCCCTTCTTATCAGACACAAATAGATACGTTTTAAGAATTCTCGAAGAGTGGACTTTGTAATATTTGCTCTAGAAATATTTTTTCAAGCAATTCGCACTCTTCTGATACTCTCTTCTTTAGTGGGAAATTCCGTACGGTACATCTTGTTTTCCAAATATTCCCCAAGAAAGAAATCGGCTTGCAGAAGATCATTCGTGCTGTCCAGAAAAAAGGCCCATTTATTCCCATCCAATGGTTCTGTTTTGTTTGATAATTCCTCATATATCCTACCATAATTTAGAGTTGGTGCAATATCCTGCTGGAAACAAATTTTATTAAAAGCAGCCAAAGGTACCGTTTCCAGGAAACTAGCCAAAATGCCATTTTTAATAGGCCTCTTGCAGTCAAATGCATTTAAACAGGAAAAAGCTACGATTATACCTGTTTCGCCAAACAAACAGGCATCATCAGATCTAAAATGCATTAAGAACTCAATAGTAACGTATTTGATAAATTAAGAATTAAAAAGCCTACTTTAAAGTAAATGTAAGTAAAATATATAAAACTGGCACATACAACTACATAATTAGACAAAAACTGAAGCGAGGTTATGTCTTCCAACAACAAATAAATAAAAATATTTTAAAACTTATCAAAAACTTTTGCCCATAGTAAGGATCGAGCTCTAACCATTTGTTTACAGAACATTTACTTTACAAAACCATAGACTATGTTTTTCTTTTCTGCAATTACTAAACCAGGTCTCTTAGAGATATTATACTATTATACCACCGGAAGTAAACCTCGATTCATCGCACCAAATAATATATAAAATAATTGTTTTCCTGCCGCTTAGTTAAACAATTTTTGGCGTTTCGTGGAGATGAACCAGATTGAATTATCAGTCTATTGGTGACTACTGGAGATGAGGCTTGTGTTCATCATTATGATCCTAAATCCAAGCTAGAGTCGATACAATGGCATGTTGAGGGCTCAAGCACTGCAAAGAAGTTTAAGGTGACTCTCTCTGCAGGAAAAGTAATGGCAACAATGTTTTGGGTCTGCCAAGAAATTTTATTAATTAATTGCCTAGAAAAGGGTCAGACAGTAACAGGAGAGCATTACGCAAGCATCTTACATCGCCTCAGACGCTATAAAACTCAAGAGTGCTTTCGAAGAAATTGAACACCTACCTTATAGTCCAGACCTGGCCCCTGGTTATTATTTTTTGTTTCCAAACCTCAAAAAAAATCTTCAAGGGAGAACATTTAGGGACAATGACGAGCTACAATGTCTTACAGTTATTATCCAAACGTAATACCTGCATTCAAAAGTAAGGGAACTGTATTGAAAAATAAATTTTTGTCACTACGCTAGGTTTTTATTTCTATGCACAGTCCGGGAATTTAAAAATGACCCCTCGTATCTGATTACGCTGACTATGGGGGCGCCTATTAGCTTTAAAAATTTTCAATAAAAATTATCTCGGTTATAAAATTGGATTGGATGTCTCAGTATTACAGACGTCAAAAAAATGTACAATCCCTTTTAAGAAGTAGCCAAAAAACGTAATTTTTTTGAAAAAAAAACTTTGAAATCAGATCAGGTTAAATGTAGCAACACTTTTAGAAATTATTTAAGTCAAGGTTTTAAATTAACAATAGTTAGTTTTCCTTTACCCGGATTTCCGTCGTTGGTTTTTTTCACTGGATCCTAACCCCAAATAATACACCACTCTAACATAACAACAAGAGGATCGATAACGGAAACCATTTAGGACCTTAATATCTTGGAAATATCTCCGGATTAACGTAATAGGTAAAGACTTAATATGGGTTTCATGCAGGATTTAGAATCTATATATATATATATATATATATATATATATATATATATATATATGTCCTGAGGATGCAACAATAAAGTTGCGAAACGTCGACAATTTTTAAAAATGTATTTTGTTTTTTCACGGGATGCTAACCCCAAATAATACACCACTCTAACAAAACAACAAGAGGATCGTTAACGAAAACCATTTAGAAAATAGGGAAATATTTGAGGACCAACGGAGTAAAATGATAGTATGAGTTTAATTCAGGATATATGCCGAGAACTTACATACAGCCAGACAGACAGATAAAGATGTGCAAAACATGGGTGATTTTTTCACGATTGCCTATACCACAATTAGTTATGGCACACAATTTGAAATCAAACCAATAAGCAGTTTTTTTAGGCTGAATTTTTAAATATTTTATTAAGCCGCCATTTTGTTCCGACATCTTGGATTCGTAACAAATTGATATCAGTTGATTCCAACATAATACTTGATTTTTAAATGTGTTCAGATTATTTGTTGCGTTTAGATTGACAAACTAAAATCTTTTTTGGCTTTTTCGCAACTGAATAAAAATATTTAACTTTAAATTAATTGAAGCAAATATTTAATAAATTACATACCTCAACATGTAGACTAGTCTGTCTAAAAATGTTTCGATACATAATATAAACAATATTGTTTAATCAAGCATAAGAAATTATATTGATGAGGTATGTAATTATATTAAATATTTGCTTCATTTTAATTTAAAGTTAAATATTTTTATTCAGTTGCGAAAAAGCCAAAACAATTTTTTTTTTGTCAATCTAAACGCAACAAATAATCTGAACACATTTAAAAATAACGTTATAGATTGCGGCAAACTATCATTTTTTTTTCATATCTAGGTTACATGTCAAACAAATTGACAAATTTTAAAATTTTGAAATTAATTCTTTTCTATTATTTAATCTTTTTCTCTTACGATCGGCGCACTGATGAGTCCCGATAGGATGAAAGTATTTGTACAACTACTATGTGTCTATAAAAACTTAAGCTAAATCATATAATTTCTTATGCTTGATTAAATAATATTGTTTATATTATGTATCGAAACATTCCGTAGACAGACTAGTCTACATGTTGAGGTATGTAATGTATATTAAATATTTGCTTCAATTAATTTAAGGTTAAATATTTTTATTCAGTTGCGAAAAAGCCAAAAAAAGATTTTTGTTTGATAATGCTTGATGTTTTTACATTTCACTTTCATATTGGATTTTTACCAAAATGTTACCAGGTTATCCCTATATGACCCTTAATTTTTTATGGAAATTTGAAGTAGATCGGGTAAATAGTTTTTTAGCTACACCGCGAACAGACAGACAGACAGACATACCGACGGACATCTAGGGACCTTGAAACGTGAGGATCTGAAAAAATTTGGGACAGTGATTTTTTCACGATTACAATACTTCCTTCCCTTGTACGAGGGAAGTAATAACGGAGATAAGGGGGTTCAACTTCTACATGGGACACCCTCTATATGTATCAAAAACCCATAAAATATACTGTGTTTATTTAAGCGTTTATTTAAGCAAACTATATGTAAAACGCGTAATAGAATTATCCACTTACAAAACGATCTAAATTAATTGAAATTGATGGTTAATCGTGGCACCATGAAAAATTAGTATTTGTGTAATCTGTCAAACACAAAAGGGGCCGTAATCGAATTTGGTGCGAACCCTCGGGGCGATGAGATTTTCGGCGGGGTCAATCCTTGAGGGAATCGGGAATTGAAATTAACAAGTATGAGGGTGATGATTATGGGATTAATGACGTGTGATCTATAATTATGTGTCAATGAAAATAAACCTCGGCAAGAAGGAATTAAGGAGTTCAATGTGGGTTGTATTAAACAGTTATTTTTATTGACTTGGACAGTGTCATATTGTTTTAAGACGTATTGTTTATTCCACTATTTCAGTCATAGTTGGAAATAATTTGGATTAACCCCCAAAAATATTAGGTCATTAATTAGGTGGACATATAGTAAAATTTTTTAATAATAGTAATATTTTTACCCGCGATGCGGTGCAAAATAGCAAGATATATATAGATATCCCGCCCTTATTGGGCAGGATGAAAACAATTGCTACTAG
The DNA here is from genome assembly GCA_030620095.1 of Kuschelorhynchus macadamiae. Classification (NCBI taxonomy): domain Eukaryota; kingdom Metazoa; phylum Arthropoda; class Insecta; order Coleoptera; family Curculionidae; genus Kuschelorhynchus; species Kuschelorhynchus macadamiae. The sequence goes on along the minus strand of JAUTXW010005205.1, from coordinate 1,112,251 downwards.
AGTCTAAGTTAATAACTTGACTTAAAATTAAGGCTTCAGACCCATATTATGTTGCCATTTTTAGCGTTTTCCACCCCTTAAATAAATTTGACATGTTTCACCGTTTTTTTGGACTAACCGCTTTACAGTAAAAAATATTTTTGTTTTTTGGACAAAAAATATAAGAAATTTCCCGTTGGACAAAAAATATAAGAAATTTCCAAATTTAAGAAAACATATATATATATATATATATATATATATATATATATATATATATATATATATATATATATATATATATATATATATATATATATATATATATATATATATATATATATATATATATATATATATATATATATATATATATGTTAGATGTTTCGTTGTATTTTGGATATTTTTTAAATTTTTTTTCGTGTTTTGGGGTTGTCTCATCATTTTAGGGCTAGCTGGCTTGTATGGTGAACAAAAACAATATTTTTTTAACAAAATGATAAAATAAATTTTAGGTATTTCAAAATAGTATTATTTATTTTTTAAAAACAAAAGAAATCTATCTGTTTTCAATTTGATTGCTATCCGATAAAGCGTTCTCAAAATATGCTTTTTTTACGTTATTATAATTCCTAAAAATAACGAAGATCTACCTAACTTCTAAAATCTAATTCCCCCGACAGATTTATCCAGATTATTTTTGGTGCAAAATTAGTGAGACTTTTCTCGTCCGCGCAAATTGTATATAGGTATCATGTATTTTCTACAATATTTTTCATATTCTAAAGACATTATGGCGAATCTCAAATCTATATTTTTAACCGTCTAAAATGCAGTGGCGGCTATTCAGGTGAAGTAGGTGAAGTGCTACTTCACCAGGAAAAATAAGCGAGCAAACATCTAACTATATTTATTATATATCTCTTAAAATTTTAGTATTTACATTCATACTTGACCGTTGGTGGCATGTCTTTTTAAAGCTTTCAATCGAACTTTATTAACAACTATAACAGTGGCGCAAACCGCTTTGCCTTTGCTGGAGGTGCTATGTTTAGTTTACGATTTTCCTACTATGTTGCCATGACAACGCGTATAGATGACGTCGAGACCAGCGCCATACAACGCTCTCGGTGAATTGCAGGCGCACTACACTACACCCACGTGTCGTTCAGTTTGCGGTGGTTATTTACTTTTATTTTCGCTCATTTTACTGCAACCGGTGAGTTCCTTTGCAGTTAACTTGACTGTTTTGTGTTATATTTATTTATGACCACTTCAAATTCGAAGTTAGTAAATGTGATTGTTCAAGAATAGAATAAATTAAAAGACCTCTTTGAATTTGTTACAAACTGTGACAAATCTGATGAAAAATCAATCCGCCTTGCGAAAGGATTTTTAGGTGAGATGAACGATTTTGAATTCACGTTTCTGGCATTAGTGTTTAATGACATTTTCTTGATTACGGATAAACTATTTGACGTTCTTCAAAAAAAATCGCTTGACATTCATTTTTGCATATCCAATATAAAACGCTGTCGTGAGGCGCTGTGTAAAAAAAGAAATGAACATTTTTTTTAATACCATGTTTGATAAAGCAAATTCTACTACAGGAATAAATCATTACAAACGCGAGCTTGCTAAGCTTTCACCTGAAGAAATTAGGGCTAAGTATAGAACCCTTTTTTTGTGAAATATTGGACCATATTTTAATGGAAATGACACTAAGATTTCAAGACTGTAAAAAGCTTACATTTTCATGTTTGGCAGGTTCTGGTAAATTTTCCGACTGGCCCGTTTGAAAATTTGTTACAGTTATATGGGGAAATATTTTCAAAAAGTCAACGACTTAAAAATGAGCTTGGTCTTATTTTTGCCAGTGAGAGTAATCGGAATATATCGCTGCAAGAGCAAGTGAAAAAAATTAATAAAAATAAATATATTTTTACCGAAGCATATAAATTGTGTTCCCTTATTTTGACAATACCGTCGACAAGTGCTTCAGTGGAAGGAAGGTTTTCTTGCTTCAAATGTGTAAAAACTTATTTAAGAAATACAATATTTCAAGAAAGACTTGGCAATATTTCAATTCAAAAAGAATTTCTGGAGGAGATTAGGGCAACTCATCCATTTTATAAGGATGTTATAAATAAATTTGCTGCTATGAAGGATAGGAGGATTGATTTAGTATACAAAATCTAGGTAAGTCGTAAAAAAATTCTGGAAAAAAAATTATTGCAAGAAAATACTTGCTTCATTTGCACTTCACTTACTTTTTCACACGCGAGCCGCCACTGGTAGTGTAAGGGAATATTATGCAACGAAATGATCATATCGGCGTCGTTGCCACATGTCTGGTTTTTCAAAAAATGTATATTTTTTATTTTTACATTTTACAGTAAATTTCTAATATTTTTGGTAAAACATGTGTTATCCCTAATATCAATTGTTTTTGAAATAAAGACGTTTTTCAAAAGCATTAAATAATAACAAATTATAACAAATGTTCAAATTGTTTTCCCTGAACTGCTTGACAGTGAACTAACTGGAAATAAAACCGTTTAATTGAATTGTAAATCATCTTTGGTATTATTAATTCCATTTTATCCAGTATTCGACGCTGTAATTCAGCCAGATATTGAGATTTGGTTGCATAAACATTATTCTTTAAGTGTCTCCATAAAAATCAGGTGAAGTAGGCAGCCACTCGATAGGGCCTTTTCTTCTAATCCACCTGTCCGGAAATGTATTATTTAAGAATTTGCCGCACGTTTACTCAAAAATGCAGTGGAGCTCCGTCCTCTTAGAAGTATGTAATTGCATAATTCGAATCCACTACGTTTTGTATAGCAGCCACTATTTGGTTTTCCAAGAGCTGAAGGTGAAGCTGTAATTTCAAATTTCTTCAACAAAAAATGGTCCGATCTTGTGGGTACCAACGAGCCCAGCACATACATTCAGATTTTCAGGACAATGGTAATTTTTATCAGTCCAAAATCTGCAGTTGTGTCTATTGACTTTACCGTTTAACATAAATGTTGCTTCATCCGAAAAGAAGACTATGAAGTTGAAAAATTGGTTATTTGCTCCCACCTTGACATCATAATGTCGCAAAATTTCATACTCCGCTCAAAATCGCCTCCCAATAACTCTTGCGCTTAGTAAATTTTTAAAGGATGATATTTATGTTTTTGATGCTTATGCACAATGGCCTTTTCTGCTTGTTCATCAATTATGAGCTTCTCCACTCTGGAGGGGGAGCGGATGCTCTTAAAATGTCCATAATGCAGAAGAAGGTTGTCAGAATCATGGCAAAACTAAAATAAATTTAAAGTTGCAAAAAGATTTGCATAGACTTCAAAATTCTAACCTTTCCGAGTTTGTACATACGCATTCTTCTGCTGCAGTATATCAAAAAATATAATAACGTTCTCCTTAGTTAATTATATTGCAGGCTAACAGTGGATCAAAGATCATATGAGTACCAGGGTATTAGATGTTATAACGACCTTCCACGATCATTAATAAAAATAAACTGATATAAATTATTTTCAGCAATAATAAAAGAGATACTGCTACAAGAGGCTTATTACTCTCTAGAGGAATAAGCATGGAATTAAATAAATACATTTTTAACTTCTTCGTAAGACGTGACCCGGTCGCCCCCTGCCCTTTCATCATAAAAATTGTTATTATTTATCTTTCGGTTAAAGACATTTTTGGATTGACACTTTGTGACTTTATTAACGATGATGGTTCGATCTGGTGCTTCATTCAAGATCTTTCATTAGCAATGACTGTAGTAATTAAAAACTAAGGTGCTTAATTGAATATTGGTGTCCTAACATCCTAAAACGGGGTTACTTCAAAAACTATTGATACTGGGGATAAAATATTCCTAATTTATTAGCCGATCTAAACCAAATTTGGTAAGTAGTGTAAGGGAATATCAAGCATCCAATGATGGTATCGGCGTTGTTGCCACATGTCTAGTCTAGAAAATCTAATGAATTTTAATTTTTTAAATAGAATATCCTGTATATTTTTTTATTTTTACATTTTACAGTAAATTTCAAAGTGTCAAGGTGGGAGCAAAATAACCAATTTTTCAACTTTATAGTCTTGATATAGGATGAAGCAACATTTATGTTAAACAGTAAAGTCAATAGTCATAACTGCAGATTTGGTATCGATGAAAATGTACCATATTTGGTTTAGATCGGCCAACAAATTAAGGAGATTTTAAGCCGTTTCCAGGCTCTTTACACACCCTGTATAACCAGTGTAAGATAACCAAATTTTAATGACAACCTTGGGTTGTCTTATTTCGAACAGTACCTTTGAATTTAACAAGTAACTCGCATCCCTAAAAGTAAACGTTCGTCCATTTTATCGAAAGCTCTCCTTAAAATCGACTTCAAAAACTTCTCGGCTGTCGTTATGCTTCTTTTCGTCCTCCACTACACGAAACTAAGCTATTATACGCTCTCGGGCGATTAACTTGCGCTAACAGGCTGTTAAATCCTAATAATTACGTTTTTTTCTGAAAGCCTGCTGCTTTTTCTTTATTTCTTTTGCGCTGAAAGAGTCAAAATAAGGAGATTTGTGTTTCTAACAAGATTATTAGTGAGTCTTTGCGACACGGGAGCGGATTTAACAGGGGGAGCGAAGCGCATTGTTCACGTGAAAATAAAAATAATGTAATCGGTGAAGATTTGAATGGATTTAATGCTGAACGAATCAACGACGGAGTTAAGGCTGTTGGATGTTCCTCATTGTTGATGTACTGGGTGTCCAGTTGTCGTCGACATTACGGTGTCTCTGCCTTATTAGCAAATCTGCAGGGTTGCGGCAGTGCCGGTTGGTAAGAAGAGATGCAGAGCTGCAGCACTGGGTAGAAATTTCAAAAAATTAACTTTTATCTGCATATTTTCGTTCAATATACATACAATCGCCTATACAATATACATATAATCGCCTATACAACCGCCTATACAATACCACATAGTATATATCAGTTATTAAGTGATAATGCATAATATATTATCCGCGTCCCCTCGTATATTCGTCTCTTGACGGATATTACGTCAAGCAGTCGTTGTCGCACAGCGAAGTGACGTTTTCGTCGAAGCCCATTCAATAACAGCTCGCAGCAAGCACATGTGATATGTGTTGTGACCTTGAACGACCAATAAATGACAAGCTTTACGAAATGACGAGCTGCAAAAAATTTACCGGCAGTGTTTCGTTTGAACAGGGGTATCCATAGTTGTGTGCTACTCGGTTTATATGTCCCAGAAATACGAGGGGCTATCAATACGAAGATTATAGTTTTACAATGAAACTGTTAAAAGTACTATGGCTCTTACACCAGGGGACGGAAACCTGGTGTAGGGCGTGTCATTGGTTGCTTGGCCTTCTGAACTCAGTTATGACAATCAGGTACCATTTTTCAGTAAATGGTACATGTTGCAAACACTTTGAACCGACTAAGGATATGCTAGCTTGATTCAATTATAATATGTACCAATTATCCCAAACACAAGACCGAGATTTAGAGAACGATGAAGTATTAGAAATTTCTGACGAGATTTTATAAATGAAACTGTATAAAAATTTACTTTTTTACTTTTTTTTAATAAAACTATCCCAAGCATAAGACATCTAGAGAATGATGAAGTATTAGAAATTTGTGACGAGATTTTATAAGTAAAACTATATAAAAATCTCGTATTTTTTTAACCATTATCAATTCGATTCTACTTTTAAACATTTATTTTGAATACTCTGATTTGAACTATTTGATAAAAATTATCGGAATCTGCAACATTCAATGTTCAAAAAAAAACGAGATGGCGCCATGTTAGGTGGTAACAGTGAACCTAAGTGCTGCCCTTGTCGGGCTCCCCATCTATGTCTAACGTCTTCATCTCGTCATCTAGTAGTAGTAGTAGTGGTAGTGGTACAGGGGATGAGTGGCATCTGAGGAGAAAGGCTAGCTGACAAAGTAACCTCTTCTTGTTGAATGAGTTCGGAGAGATCTAATCGTGACCTGGAGTAACGATCGGTTACCACGTATGATGTAGACTGTACCCCATATTTCTATTAACATTATTAGGATGCTTATACATTTCAATAGATTCATTTCAGTATATTATTTAATATGTATTTTACAAACTTTCTTCGACGCTCGGCATGTTCAGGATGTAAATTCCTTTTCATTCTATAGAATGTACATGAACTAGGTTGCCTTCTTTCTGGATACCTACATAAATAAACACAACCTATGACATTCTTATGTTCAAACTTATATTTAAAAGAAATACATACCTCTTAAGATACAAAGTTGTTGCCTCCTCAGTTTTTATTACAAACAAAACAAACTGTGTCATGTCGTATTTCTTCTAGTATTTGTAACTTTCATCTGTGTCATATTTTAAATAATTATCGATAAATACTTCTTTTAACTTAATATATAAAGAAGAAAATTAGTTTGTGTATTTACCATGATAAAAAAATGAAAAGAAGTTATCAAAATCATTAAATGCTGCGTTCCTATTAGGAATAATTATCACCAACTATATATTTTTGAAAAGCTAAAAAGAAGTCTAATGCAAATTAAAAATATACAGGTTGTCCCATTAAAAAATTGACTGGGCAATACATTAAAACAGACAGGTTTTATTACAAATCTGACTGCGTTGCTGGATTCTACGTAAACAATTGTACCAAGGGTCAGTTTTAAAGTATCTTAGATTTCATAAAAGGTGCACATGTTCGTAAAAAAGGGAACACTATATATTTGCTAATAGACCACATATGCCATAATTTTAAACGAAAACAGGACATCATGTACACTGCATTGCTTAGTGGATAAATCCTCACAGTAAAATGTTTCTTTTTTTCTTTGAAAATATTATTAATTTTATTAAATACTTTCTGACATTGTTTTTATGCTACAAGATTGTAATAATTGTATCACACAACAGAGTCTTCACCAAATCCAAAGGACAATGTTGACGAAAACTCTCCTTGGAAATTGGAACAAAAGAGCGGGCCCATAGCCCCGAGCATCCAATTATAACATTACCATATTAGCGGAGAGAAACTGTCGTAATTGTCACTTCGGTTTGCAATTAAACAAGGCCCAAGCACTTATTCCCAATTCCTGGATAAGTGTCCTTTAGTTCCTAATTAATCGTTATTCAATCATTTCAATGATTTACATATTGTTTGGTTACCTCTTTGTTTTCTACTGCAGATTTTTTTTTGGGATTAATCCATGTAATAATTATTCAAAATTTGGTTAACGTCCTGGAGATAAAGGAAAGTATTGTCGTCGTTAAAAGTGACCCTCCGATATTTTTGCAAATCTTCACGTTTCAGGGTTCCTAGATGCTGAAAAATATATTTTTTCAATTCCGTCGGTCTGTTCGCGGCATAGCTAAAAAAACTATTTATCCGATTGACTTCAAATTTTGATAAAAATTTCAGGGTCATAGGAGGATCACCCGATAACATTTTGATAGAAATCCATTATGGCAGAACAAAATGGCGGCACAGTGAAATGTTAAAACATTATTACTAAAAAACGAATTCAATTTACTTAACATTTTTCACAAAAATCAAGTATTACGTAACATGGTAAAAATTTGGTACGAATCCAGGATGACGAAACAAAATGGTGGCGTAATAAAATATTTAAAAAATCAGCCGGGACAACTACTTATTATGTCGGTTTCAAATTTCGTGCAAGAATTAATTATGATGTAGAGATGAACTGGTAACGGTGATACGAATCAAGATGGCGGAACAAAATGGCGGCCAAGGACAGGAAAACCGGCTAGACCACTTCTAGCGCCCTGCAATTGTGCAATGCCGCGCTGTTCTTTCAGTGAGTAGGGGATTCCCCAGTCTGTTAACTGAATAGATTAACGGTAAGGAAATTCGAGGCAAGTGACTATATGAAACGGAAGCGACGACCAAAAAAAGGCACTTTTCATATAGCACACAAGCCTTATACCCTTCTTCGTACAATATAATATTACATAAACTTCAATGTTCAGAATCCACGAAAGCGAATTGTAGATTTTAAATAATTTTGTCATCGATTCGTATGGGGGGGGGGGTAATTATCCCCCCTTTTATACGCGCCTGTATAGATGTATTGTGCATTGCTGTATAGTTAACTTACAAAATAATTAATAGTGGCTAACTACCAGATACTAAGTAATAATCATATCTGTGTAACGTGTAAACAGATACTGGTGATCAAACCGCTACTGTGCAATAGCCTAAGGACACAAAGTGACCTTAATAAAATTTACAGTTGTCCTCATTATTATTTCCTACGGTTTTTCTTGCATGGAATCGGGAAATTTTTCTGTCAATTCTCGTTAAGCTAAAATTTGTTAAAAATTTGATATACCTAACGTTGTTCATAATGATGATCTGAAGCGGCTCGCCATGAGTAATCAAAGTTTTAGCAGTTTATTTTATCTGACGGAAGTAAATTTGGATATTAATTTCAGTCATATTAGGGTTATATTTGCATATTACTTTTGAAGTTCCACTTTTTAGTCGAGGAATTATAGCATTCCACTTTCGAAAATTCCTCAGTAAGGCGGATTGAGATGGGTTTTTTTGCATTCAGTTCTGGAAGGCATTTTTAAAATTTGTTACCTCTTTTTACCGTGCAGGGGAATGTAATTGCATTTGTGCATTGAAAAAAATGCATTTAGAGAATGCATGTTGAAGTGAGTAATATCTTGATAAATAATGAATAAAATGTTCCAAATTTTATTACTCGGGGGTTTTTGGGGTCGCTGAATGGAAATATTCCTAGAGTTACCTAGTCTTTAATATACAGGGTGTTAAACTTTGCCCAACTGCAATTTGAAATACACGGGGAAAACAGGTTACACCAACCTTAACATTAACCTAACCTAACCAAATTAGTTTTCTAACATATTTAGCGTATAGTACATCTCAAAATAAGAAAAAAGTTTTATATGAGCAAAGAAATGGAAACCCTTTAGTTCCGAGATATAGGGCGAATAACCCTGTATCTCGCAAATAAAGCATTTGTCGACCTGTGTTCATATAACACGTTTTCCTTATTTTAAGACGTATTATACGCTAAATATGCTAAAAAATTAAATCGGTGTATATTTTTTTTCCCATGTATTTTGTATGGGTAGTAATATAATTTGGCCCATTTTATTCATTATTTGCCAAGTTATTAATCATTGCAAAAAATGCACTTCTCAAAATGCAACTTGTTATATGCATGAATGCAATTACTTTCCGCTGCACGATAAAAAAGTGGTAATACTAAACAAAAAAATAAGCCTTAATTTAACAATATTTATAAAAAATCAGAAATGCCTATAAAGTCTGTGGATAATGATGCTTGCATCAAAATACCTAGAATAGCTGAATTATCAGCATGTAATAGATCCCTGTTTTCCACAGCTTTGTCTGAAAGATCGTTTTCAACGTTAAGACGATTAAAAGACTATCTGCGAAATTCAACTGGTCAAAAAAGATTAAAAGTCTTGTACTTTTAAGCGTGCACAGAAATATAAAAATTGATACCGCAGATATGCAAAATCGTTTTGCAAGAGAAATCATAGAAATATTCAAATATTATTATAATTTCATTTTTAAATTTATGGCGAAAAATGTGTTCGAGTTTAACCTGTTTTTCAGTCATTATTATAGTTCCTGTATTATACATTGACGTTAAATCTGTTTAAATTTAAACTATTTTTTAGTTATTTATTTTTATTTAGTTATTTCTATTAGATAATTATTTTTGTTAAATTTTGGTCTAAAAGAAATTTAACCTGTTTCTTTTTACTTTTTATTACATAAATCAGTTTAACCTTTTTATTGACATGACCAATAAAACTCATTTGAGGATAATAGTGTTGTTTTTTTAGCTCCCAATTTTTTTTTATCTAGCCTCCCCCTCCCGAAATTTTGACCTAGATACGGCCCTGTGTGGCATAGGTAGAAACTGTTTAATATGGTGAAAGAAAAAGGCGTCCAATAAAAATGTTTCAAGAAGAGACTGTGTATATATATATATATATATATATATATATATATATATATATATATATTGTTAATTATTTTCTTGGGCATAGGTTAACTCATTGAGAAGCAAAACTACAATTTAATCGACGTTTCGCTCATTATATTGAGCTTTTTCAAGATATTTTATTTTCTACAATAAAAACATGTATAGTTAGTATTTAAATTGGTTAAAACATTATTGAAAAAACATCACTCAAAAAAACATTACATTTAAAACAAACTATGATCATGAACACAAAAATACATTTAAAACAACATTAATATTATACAGAGTACGTACCTTGGAAACATGTCATGTGTAACGAATGTTTTGCGATTGCAATAATTTCGACACGTCTGGAATTCTGGTAGATGAAAACGAGACAAATTTTTTCTATTTTTTTTATATTTACTTTGATTTTTATTGCTGTACAGAGTTTGGGTTTATGATCTTACTGAAATGTACAGGGTTTTATGTATGGAGTAGTTTATTTATTTAAACTAATTTACTTAGATATCAGATTTTAATAAATTTGGCTTAAGTTATTGATGTCTTTTTTATCGTTGACGGCATCTTTCTCTTTTTTAATTTGTATCATTTCTTTTATTGTGAGTTTTCGATAATTAGTTTCTTGCTCTAAAATTTTGATTTGTTTAAAATCGAATTCATGTTTTTCGGTATGTTCGTGTTTGTGGAGTGCAGTTGATGCATTTTTTGTGTATTTGTGGCCGTTTAATCGACTATCTAAGTATTGTGTTGTCATTCCTATGTACTTTATATATATATATATATATATATATATATCGTATATATATATATATATATATATATATATATATATATATATATATATATATATATATATATATATATATATATATATATATATATATATATATATATATATATATATATATATATATATATATATATATATATTCTATATATATATATATATATATATATATATATATTATATATATATTGTTTAATTACTTTGTTTTCTGCTAATGGCATATCACTAATTGTCGGGAATTGAATTGAAATTTAATTGAATTACATTTTATAAAAATATTATATAAATTAACAATACTAATTTTTGGTATACTCTCTTAAGTATAATATTATATGTTACAAAAAATATCGAAGAAGTTGCAAAACCCAGTATACACAGCGTTATTGTCGGGTCACACAAAGAAAAATTCTTGGTTGACGTAGTCGTTTCCATGAAAAATAAATAAGGCAAAATAGACAATTTTGAACGCTCGTATTTTTTTTTATTTCGTAAGAATGTTGCGATTTGGAGTAGCAACGCTAAACGAGAGTGATCAAAACATTAAATTTCTTGTGAACTTGTGTTTGGACACAATGTCAAGACTTTTGTTTAATTATTTATTTGTGCCAAGTAATTGAAATATTATAAATAAAAATAAAAACATTACAATTCAATATTTTCTGTGTAGAAACTAACTAAAACTAGAAAAAAGGTAACCTATTAGTTGACACAAAAGGTAAGGTTTTGATTACGGAGTAATCAGTCTTCCAATCCTACCTCACTATTAATAGTTTTGATATGTTTTTTAAATGATTCATATTTGAGATTTTTTGTTTCATAAGGAATATTATTATAAATTATTGAACGTATATATATTTAAAAGATGATTTATATTTTTCTGGTTGATGAACAGGAATTTCCAAGTTATTTTGATTTCTAGTATTTAAATTATGAATATTATTTCGAATTTTTTATATAAATTTCAATTTCTTTGAAATTATTTTAGTAATAAAACAAGATAAGTTAATTTCGCGTCTAAATTCTAATTTAGATAATTTAAATTTATTAAAAATTGGAGATATGTGATCATATTTTGTAAGACCAGTTGCATACCTGATTATTATTATTATATAAAATTTGTAATTTATGTTTATCATTAGAACTGATACTGTTATACTAAATTCAATCACAATAATCAAGGCCACTAAGAATTAAAGAATCAATAAATTTTACTTTAGTGTTAGTATTCAAAATATCTTTAAAATTGTATAAAATTCTTAGTTTAAAATAAGCATTTTTAACGATTTTTTTATATGGTCGTTAAAATGTAAATTTTGATAAACAAGATTTCTCAAAATGTATTATATTTTCAAAATTAATTTTGTGATAAATTTGAGTGTCATGGGCAAATGCTAGGTTACCATGCTTAACTGATAAATAAAAATCAATGTAGTAAAAAGCAGTGTGCCAAGTACAGACCCTTGGGGTACTCCTTTCTGTATCGATAGCATATTAGAAGTGTCAAATTTGTATTATATTACGGTTAGAAAGGTAACTAATAAACCATTGACATGTTTTGTCAACGAAAACTGTAAAAAGATAGGTCATTCAACAAAGAACATGTGGTTAAAACTACATCGAACATAACATAAAATTGGTTAAAAAAAAATAAAGTAGTGGGTGTGCATGGTTACGGTTACCCCTTTACTGATCTTACATTACAATCAGATATAAATGCTTGAAGATTTGTAAAGCTTGTGAAAAGAGAAATAGGTGCTGTTTATATTTCATATTTTTGATCTGAAAAAAGCAAATATTAGAACATTTTTTACCAAAAGAAAGTCTGAGCATGCTAGTTCGATTATCTGATACTGACTGACATTTAATAACTTTCGTTAGTTGAATATAAAATATAAAATATTTAAAAAAAGAGAGATAAAAATAATATATTTGATGTAGGTACTTCAATATCTAAATTATCCGAGATATAAAAGATTAATGAATTGAAATGAAATTGCGTTCTACTGATGAACTTGTGGCATGTATTGTCAATACTAATTCACACAATTTTGACACTTCGGTGTAGGCATCTTCCAGCGCCTTGTCTTTTAAAAATTGCATTAGTTCCTTAGCGTTTATTTTAATGTCATCAGTTTCGTAAATCACTTTTAGTTCAGATGGCAGTAACACTCGGTCGAAGAACTGGTCATAATGAAGAAGAAGAGATTTAAACGCATCTTCTGGAAAAAAATTTCCTTTAAATGCATCAAATTTGCAGAGCTCAAGGAATTTAAAATCATTTAAACCGTTAAATCTCTAGTTTATTTATTGCTGAATTTGATCGATTATTTCATAAAAGAGGCGTGTGTATGATGTCTGAACATCTCCCACCTTGTCTGTTCGAAGACGCTTGGCTTGTGGCTCTACATTTAACATCATCGTTTTCTCCCAAAATAGGCCAAAGTCGTCTCTTTTTTAGCTTAACATGGACTTAAAATCATCCACTTTTTTTAGGCAAAAAGCAATATCATTTGTTTTAGGTTGTAATATATTAAAAACATTGTCAGAGAATGGAAATATTTCTGAAAATATGTTCAACAAATAATTAAAATTAAAATCTCGTTTCAAACAGTCAAAAAACCCCCTCGAACTATTTATTGCTTCTGAGTCCCACGTTTCATTATTTTCTATTATATTCTCAAATAGTTCAAACAGTGATTCACGATTTTCAGATACTGTTAACACAAGTCTTCCATTATAGTTCCACCTAGTAGGAGCTACTTTTGGCAATCGTTTGTGGACAATGGAGTCCAAAGCTTGTGTACGTTTTGTTGACTTGGAAAAAAAAGCAGCCATGCCACTTAAAGTAACGAAAAATACTTTACACTCTTTAATGTGATTGATGGACTGGGATAAAACTAAATTTAATTTATGAGCAAAACAATGGACAAACACAGCACTTGGGAAAGTTTCTCGAACTTTAGCTTACAGACCCCCTAATTGTCCTGCAATCACTGCAGCTCCATCATAGCTTTGAGCAACTAATTTTTTCTCTCCATTAATTAAATAATTGGCTAAAATTAGTGATATCAGTTGTTTCGTCCAGAACAATAGCAATGAACTACGCCTCGCCAATCTCCTGCTTAATTCTTTTTAGAATAATGGTTGCAACAGCGGAAATTAAATCACTCTGGATTCGATTCGACGTTCCGCGAAAAACGTTAGACTGTTCTCAATGATTTTTAAGCAATCATCATATTTAGCCATTAAACTAAGTAAATCTTGAAAATTTCCTCTATTTGAAGAAACCCTTGTTTCGTCATGATCTCTAAATCACAATTCGTGCTGTCCGAGAAAACAAACAACATCGATAAGTCTTCTTAATATTTGCCTATTTTTATCGACTAGTTCATTGTGTTGGCGGTGACTAATTTCCAACTGTTTATTAAGGGTGTGTTCAATTCTGGTTTTGCCGAAGACTTTTTCTTTTATGACGGCCTGCAAATGCTTTTAATGTGTCTTTTTACAGCTTTATGGAAATTGTTTAAATCGGAAAAACGAGTTTTAATCCAGAGACCTTTTTCATTTTCAAAAAGTAAACATGGGCAACAAAATAATTTACTTATATTTTCACACCCTGTTAGCCATTTAAATTGTTCGTATTGTTTTTCCGGATAAAAATATCTTGCCCTTCCTTTGGAAATTATTTGAAGATTATCAGCGAAGTTTAATGTTGAAAATCCCTTTATTATTAAGACACACACCACACATTCACACACACTCTTCTTACTAAATTCTCCAACATTTTCAACGTTATTACCGACAGCCGAAGTTGACGGTATTTGCATATCCACGTCCGTATTATCGTCTTCCATATCATGCACGACGCGACGTACGTATCACACAACACACGGATAGCCGTTCAAACAAAGAATCTACTCCAACGATAGCTTCCGCCCCCACTTAAAGCACGCGACTGAAATGCAAAAATTGCAAACAGCCGGTAGATAGTTCAATAACGTCTGACTCGATTCACAGGAAATCAAGCATACGGGACTTGACTGCAGAGAAGCTAGCGGCCCGCATAGGTTCTATTCGATTTTCTATTGTGGCCGGTCGGAGTCAAGGCCGCATTTATTATGGGCTTGATAATTAAGATAAAATTTTAATATAAACTAAATTAATGGTTTCCTATTTCAAAAATTACATTTTAGAAGATGTTTTGTAATTTTTTTGTGGAAGCACTGCTTCCCTTGCTTCCATGGACTGCACGCCCCTGCGTATATATGTTACTAAATGACTATTTTGGGCTCTAAAATAGATCACACTTCACTATTCCTAATGAAAGGAAAGATTCATAAGAGGAGAGGGCCAGGTGAAGGAAATTTACCAATTTTTTGAATTTTTTAAGGGTACTTAATTGAACAAGTATTAGTTTTTGTAGTGCCTATAAAACAGTTTCGTTGTGATTTGTAATAATCTACAGGATAATAATGTTTTTGGTATCATGACCTTCGTCGAATTCTCCATTCTATTAGGAAATGTTTTTGTCATTCTGCCTGTACGCGCCATCACATGGGGATGAAACGGTTACGATTTGGTACAAATCCAATATGGCGGTCTCACAAAATGTAAACACATCATTATTGAGAGACTACTTATCAAATGGACTTCAAAATTTGACCAAAAATAAATTGTAAATAGGGATAATCTGATAAATTTTTCGTAGAGATCCATTATGGCGGAACAAAATGGCAGCCTAATGCATTGTTTAAAAATTCAGTATCAAAAAACTACTTACTTGCATAAAAATCATATGTTAAACAGGGCAAGATAAGTAAATTATTATATGGCAAAAGAAAATGGCGGCCTATTAAATTATTTAAATATTCGGTAAAATTTAAAGTTCTCGAATACAATCTTTTTATGGAGAAAAAGAATAAAGGTCATCATTTATTTTTTGGTAGACTACGTGAATAATGTTATTAAAAATAAATAATTAATAATATTTAATAGTAATACTTTTAAATGATGCCGAATGTCGTGCAAGTGACAGAAACGTTTTTAAATAGAACGGTAAATTTGATGATGTCCAACTTAGAAGTTAATGGAGTTGACAGAAATGATCACCCTGTATTTTGTTCCAAATTTCAATGATATTGTTTTATGTGTGATAGCAAAAGTAATGTGTTCCAGTTTTCATTCAGTTATCTTGAAGAATGAAGAATATAAATTAAAAAAAAATCTAGACTCGGACATTTTTTTTTCTTAAAAAAGGTCAGCGAATCGTCCTCTCTAATACTTTACCGTACTTAGGGACCACCTTGTATATTCATAGAGTTAACTAAAATGATTCTTAACATTTTTAGAAAAACCCTTAAAATATATGACATAGAACATCGATTTGAACACTGTTTGTAATAGAAGAAGTAATATATGTTCGAATTTTCAATCAGTTGCCTTGAAAAATGAAGAAGATAAATTTAAAAAAAACTAGACTTTTTCGGAAGTACGTTTAAATTTTTTTTCTTAAAAAAGGCCAACGGATCATCTCCTTTAATACTTTAACGTACTTACGGATAACCTCGTATATTTGTAAAGTTATAATGATTCTTAATATTTTTGGAAAAACCCTAATTACACTGGCCGACAAGATTTTTATAACACAGGCCAGTTCATTATTCTCACAATGGAAATACCCCCCCAATGATAAAAAAAAATATTCGAAAAGCCCTAATACGTACCATTTTCTAATAGCCTAATTAGAACCTTCAAAAAAAAAATTACCTAGACTGGGTTGTTTACAACTTTAGACATAAAATAAACGTTAAACATCACTCTTCTGTTGAGTTTCGAGTGGTTCTCTGTGTATCGATAAGCAAATGTATATGAAGACGAGAATGTTAAGTCAAACGCGCTGAAGTTGCAAAATTTCTCCTGACAAATTTTGTTATATTTGTGGAGAATTTCTGGTGAAATCACAAGCCAGTCCATTTTCCGAAAATGTAAAAAAAAGCCTACTTTAGATATTTTGGTGTGTTAATTGGGGATTAAGATAAGCGGTTGTGTGCTGTGTTAGTTGTAGTGTATCACTGGTGCAGTGGATGAAGGGAAAGAGAAAAAGTATGTCTTTGCAGTTCCAATGGTATGGCGAGAACCCACCAATCATTTTGTCGATTGTTATTTTTGCCTGACAAAGACTGAAGTTTATTCCAAAAAGGGAAAGCACAATATAAAATATCCAAATTTGCTATCTTCCACACGACCTCTCCGTCAAATTTGCCAGTGCCGATTGCGTCTTTAAATTGGCAAGCTATTGATTTGGGAGATAATGGATATAACGCATCATCAGGCAGCTCAGAAGAACAGTGCACCGATCCCACTTTTACAACAGGTCCCAGTTCCGGCGAGTCACATTTGATTGTTCAAAGTGAATTAAATGATTTAGTACGTGGTTTGGGGTTATCCAAGCCACAGTCAGAACTTCTGGGTTCCCCTTTTAAGGAATGGAATCTATTGCCCAAAGAAACAAAAAATACGAATTTCAGAAAAAGAAATGCTATGTTTTCTGAATTCTACAGTATGGAAAATTCGTTGTGCGCGTGTACTGATATAGACAGTTTAACGCAGGAACTTGATATTAAACATTCTTCCCGTGAGTGGCGCTTATTCATAGACTCATCTAAATATAGCTTAAAAGCTGTGTTATTGCATAATGGAAATTTAAAATCCTCTATACCAGTTGCCCGTTCAGTTGCAATGAAGGAAAATTATGAAAATATACGCACGATTTTGGATAAAATAAACTACAATAGGTATAAATGGCAGATATGTGGGGACTTTAAAGTTATAGCGATTTTAGTGAGACTTCAGGGGGGATTTACAAAATATTGCTGTTTTCTTTGTTTATGGGACAGTCGTGCAATAAATCAGCATTATGTAACAAAAATTTGGCCAGAAAGAAGCGAATTTCAACCGGGATCTCAAAATGTTAAATTTATACCTCTTGTTGATCCCAATAATGTCCTTTTGCCTCCTCTTCACATTAAACGTGGGCTGATGAAAAACTTTGTGAAGGCTTTGAATAAAGATGATGATGGATTTAAATACCTAAGACAAGTCTTTCCCCAAATCAGAAAATTGCTGGAAGATGTCAATTTTACGGAAAACCTTACCAGGCAAAAACTCAGAGCATGGAATTCATTTGTTAATGTAGTAAGAGGATTTTTAGACAACAATATGGATGCAAATTATGAACAATTAGTTATTGAACTCTTAGATGCCTATAAAGCGCTTGGTGCCAGAATGTCATTAAAAATTCACTTCTTCCATTCCCATC
Source organism: Kuschelorhynchus macadamiae (assembly GCA_030620095.1). Classification (NCBI taxonomy): domain Eukaryota; kingdom Metazoa; phylum Arthropoda; class Insecta; order Coleoptera; family Curculionidae; genus Kuschelorhynchus; species Kuschelorhynchus macadamiae. The sequence continues at coordinate 1,094,080 of JAUTXW010005205.1, read as the reverse complement.
TGTCATTTTTCCTAAAAATTTGGGAGCTGTTAGTGACGAGCAGGGTGAAAGGTTTCACCAAGATATCAGCACAATAGAAATTCGGTACCAAGGACGATGGGATCCAGCCATGATGGGTGACTACTGTTGGTTTTTGAAGAGAGAAGATAGGACTCTTCATAAACGGAAAAAATAAAGTTTAATTAGTGTATAAATATAGTTAATATTTAATATTTTTCTCCTTTGCTTTTCTCTTAGATGTATGATATGTTTAGTAGACGAAAACTGTAAGCATAGTCAATAAAAAGGGTTAAGAATTTTCTGAAATAATTTTTTCTATAGATATTAAGTATCGTAACATTTGATGTGGTTCTACAACTCTAACAAAAAAACTTTACGTGCTACAACTTTCTATTTGTCGTTTTCGTATTTGGATAGGTCCATTCTATTAGATTATGCTATTCTGATTTGTGTTACAACAAAAAAATTTGTTTTTGTCGGCCAGTGTTATATATGATATAGATAGAATATGAGTTTGAACACTATATGTAATAGAAAATAAACACGAACCATTTTAAAATTATATTCGTTATGATATATACCTAAAGTAAAACAGTTTTTTAAACTTAATATACAAATAGGTTTGCTAAGTGTAATAGAACTTATAATTAAAACAAAACAATTTTAATATATTGCAAAATCGCTGACAAGAAGTTAAAATTTTATTAAATTCTACTAAGATGAATAAGGCCAACACAAACTCACCTGATAAACATGAACCAGGCCCTGAGGAACTAAAGGAATTTTTGAATTGTGCTAGACCTGAAAAAAAAACAAACAAATAAGATTTTTTATATATGAACGTCAGATGCTTACGTAGAACATGCTATTATAGTTATGACAGTGGTATAGATTATAAAAGTCAAGGAAGTGATTGTTTGCTTGATTGCGCCTCTTCATGTATAAATTAAGAGCCTCTACTCAAAAAAAAAAAAATGTTTGCCCTCCCCACTTCCAATTTTTCACCTTAGTGACGCTACTCAGTTGTATCTAATTACCCTTCATCCTATGTTTTAGCGCTTAATTCGTCTACTAGGTGAAATATGTACTGCTTTTTATTTTCTAGTTTTAATGTCTGAGAATGATCGTAAGATTAAAACCCGTGTAAAACTATAATATTTTTAAAATTACAAAAAATCAAATTAAAAGAACTCTCTTTAAGGTCTAAAATGTTACGATAATTGCTGGCAAAGCCATATTATACAAGATAAGACAAAAAATTCTCTACAAAAATATAATATTTTTATCGACTATAATATCCAAAAACCACTTTCATCAGGCTTAACAATCAACTCATTCTACAAATAAATGTCAAGACAATACATTGGCATCGCAACACTGTTTAATTTTTGTGGGTCGGTGTAAGTATTTCCCTTAAGAACATTAATTTCTGTGTCATGTCAAAGGTCAGTGGGTTTATCATCAAAAATCATTACCCTCGAAGGTGGAATTGAAAAAGGTCATTAACATAAATTGAAAATAGCAAAAGTCCTAGCACAGAGTTGCCATTATTGACACAACACTCTTGAGTCCAATCCGTCGGAGATGGGAACCATTCCAGAGCCCCATAAATCTTATTTCTCCAATTCCACAGAAGTATTCCATGATCCACCCAAATATTTAGATAACGGTTTTTCTGTAACATCATGAATATTTGCCAAAATGACTAAACTATCAAAATCCAATTCAAATTTTTGATAGATGTAGGCACAAATGATTCGATTACCGTATCGTAGTACTTCAGTCAATTTAAGAATTAGACCTTGTTTGTTTCAAGAAAATTGTCTCTGTCACCGCTTTCAGAAGTTAAAGATCTTTGACTGAATCAAACTTGAAGGTAGTCCCAAATGCATATATATTATATACAGTGTGTCTCAGATTCGCTTCTCTATATAGCGATCTCGGCTCCTATTATACCTACAGCAAAGGTTAAATGGGGAAAGTTTTAGAGGAAACTTATTGCATTCGATATCTGGCTTCAGATTTACGATCGATCAATAAGTTTGGGAAATATCGGCGAAATACCGAAAATGGCGGATTTCGTTTTTCGCCAGTATATCTAGAACGGTAAATTTGACAGCTGTCAAAATGTGACATTATTCAGACACATGTTTAAGACAAATAAGATGGCGTATACCGCACGTCTTCATTGTTTTTTGTTAACCTGCAACCCGCCACAACTTTCATTTTTCTTATCACCGCCATATTCTATTTTTCGATTTTTGAAATGAGCCTAAAATTTCCAGTCTAGTGATATCTCACAAGTGCATTAAAGATTTTAGTGTCATCAAAATATCACACTTCGTAAATTAGGTTTCGATGTTTTTAAAGGAGGCTATGATGTACTTGTCACAAGTTACATTAATAAGTAAGTAATGTATTGAACGCATTGAATTTTCGATACAACATGAACGTAAATAACGACTTAAAAAATCTAAATGAGCTTTAACTACTTTGTAAGTGGGTAACATTAATTTACAAATCTGCAAAATGACGTCCATTTGCATCGAGACATTTTTGACAATTGGTGACTGTTTTTCGTACAACCCGGGTAAGTGTATTTCGGTTAATATTTATAAATGTGTCCAGAACTTTTAGTCTCAGGATTTCTATGGCCACGAGGGGATCAAATTCATAGATTTCATTCTTCGTGTGACCCCAGAGGTAGAAATCCAAGGGCGACAGGTCAGGGGATCTAGGAGGCCAAGATATTGGACCATTTAAAGAAATTATTCTTTCGTCAAACTGCTCTCTTAAGAAGTTTCTTGAAGACTTGAATGGTATTGTGAGCCGGACATCCGTCTTGTTGAAACCAAGTTCTTCTTAATTCATCTTCCGTTAGAATAGCTCGTAAGGCTGGTACAACCGGGTTTCGCAAAAGCTCTAGGTACCTCTGCCAGTTTAGGTTGAAGTCAAACAAAAATGGTCCAATAAGTCGATTTCCTAAAATGATTAATAATTTATAAATAGGTGCCCAACAGTCAAGGGCAGGAAGGTCGGCCGGGTGGTACTAGAAACTATAAATTATAAAGGGAAAATTATCTTTATTAAAAAGTAGATATTTTCTTTTCAAAAATTATTTATGGAAACATCCCGTAATGAATGAGCGTGTATAAAGTTGAAACCTATTCAGCTTTATTATGAAAAAGAAAAACATATTTGGTTAGCGGGAAGTAATAGCCGTAATAAATTATTTTTTAAAGAAGTGTACCGTGCCTTAATAAAACATAAAATATCAAAAGAACAAACCCCTTGTACTTTAAAATTTTTAAATAATTTTTCATAACGTGAGAACTAGGCTTCCCGGGTAATAATAAATAATTAAACTCAGACAATCAAAATAATTTTAGAGAATTAGCTAAATCTGCAGAAAATTTAGATAAAGTGTTAATAAATTTATAGAACCCAATTCTATTTTTATAGGTTTTTCGAAACTACAATATAAAATGATTGAATAAAAATGCAATACAATATCAAAAAAGTAAGTTGACTGACTAGAGTAGAACGTTTTACTTTTTTTTATTAGATTATACTCTTTTAGTATCATTAAAGAATTAAAGGAAAAAAAAAGATTATTATTTGACCATCATTTGGTGCCTATTTAAAAAAGATTGGTTAGATTAACTTACCAATGATCCCACACCAAACGTTACTTCCAAATCTGATCTGTAGACGTCTCTCTGCCACTTCGTGAGGATTTTGCACAGCCCAATGATGACGGTTGTGCCTATTAAAGACACCACAATTCGTGAACCTGCTGTCATCGGACCACAAGACATGATTTACAAAATCGGGATTTTCATTTCATCTCCTAGTATACTACAGAACTGTATCGTCTTGGAAAATCAGTTTCCTTAAGTCCTTGTACTATTATGGGTTTGTATGGATGGTACTTATTCTTTTTTAAAACTCCCTGTACTGTTGATTTTGGCACATTAGTTTCCTGTTCTACAGTTCTTGTCGATGCACTAGGGTTTTCGCTGATAGCTTGTAAAATGTTTCTGTTTCGATTTTCATTGTTATTATTGTATCCGCTTCTACGTTGTTCGAAGGCATCATGGTTAATTAAATTAACTACGATTTTCCTAAATTGGGTTTTATGAGGCTGCCGTCTCCAAATACCTTGCTGAGGTAACGTCTGCGTTTCTGTATGATTGAAAGTACAGAGCTAACATGCCAACCTTTTCTTAATTTGAATACGGAATGCCGGCCATTTTCTATAGGTTTTGACAATTTATGTGTCAGATTTATGATTTTATTGGGATAAAAGCGTACCTACTACTTATTAAAACACAGCTTTGATACTTTGAACTATTTAACTTAACGTCAAAGTCAAAATCCATTTCTGTTACATATAAATCATGGCCTCCTTAGAAAAGCATTGAGAGCTAACATTACTTTAAATCATGGCCTCCTTAGAAAAAACTGAAACCTAACTTTACGAAGTGTAATATTTCGATGATACTAAAATCTTTAATGCGCTTGTGAGATATCACTAGACTGGAAATTTTAGGCCCATTTCAAAAATCGAAAAATTCAATATAGCGGCCATAAGAAAAATGAAAGTTGAGGCGGGTTGCGGGTTAACAAAAACAATGAAGACGTGTCGTATACGCCATCTTATTTGTCTTAAAAATGTGTCGGAACAATGTCATATTTTGGCAGCTGTCAAATTTACCGTTCTGGATATACCGGCCAAAAACGAAATCCGCCATATTCGGTTTTTCCCGATATTTCCAAAAACAATTGATCGATCGTAAATCTGAAGCCGGATATCGAATGCAATAAGTTTCCTCTAAACCTTACCCCATTAACCTTTGCTGTAAGTATAATAGGAGCCGAGATCCCTGTATAGAGAAGCGAATCTGGGACACACTATATAATATATATATATATATATATATATATATATATATATATATATATATATATATATATATATATATATATATATATATATATATATATATATATATATATATATATATATATATATATATATATATATATATATATATATATATATATATAGTGCTTAAAATTTACTTGACACTACATATACATAACAAGCCCTTTTCGAAAATAGCCTACACGAGAAATAAATACAGGTCAGCAATGCACGGAAAAAATTATATAGTATATTGTAAATTTTTCAATAAAATATGGCACTAAATATAAAACACATTGGTTCCTCTTTCCGATTATTTTTAGTAAAAGTTTCTTATGAAAAATTATAATTTTATTAACATAACTATATAAACTCATAAAACTAGGTTCTTTTAGAAATATATGTTAATGGTTAAAAAACTTACACAGTACAACATATTTTTTGTGAATCTTCCTAAATTAAATATTAGATTTCTATAAACCCATGGTACATTCAGCTAAATTTAGGTTTGCTAAAATAAAATATTAAAGGCAAATGTTTGGTAAACATTGAAAAGACATGTACTAATTTTGTGCGATTAATAAAAAAGCATGAAAATTTTTAAAATGATGCTTGGAAAAATATCTAATATTATCATATAATCTACAATATCATTTTTGTAAAGTCTTTTCTAAAATATGAATGTACATATTTGAGGTCCGAAAATTTTCTTTGATGAAGATTGTGTTTCGTTATTTGCTGGTGTGATTTACAAATATTCATTGCTTATATAGTATGTATATTATATATTTGAAGGTAAGTTTTGTGTATGTTATCAATAATATCATTTTATATAATCTCGGAGCTAAAAATGAGCAAAGTAACATTATTTTAAGGTTATGTTAATACTTTAAATTCCATTTAAAATTCTAATTTTCTGGGTATTTAGCAAGGACATTGAGAAGTATATAAAGCAGGCATTCTTTTTTTATCGAGTTATTTATATAAAAAAATATAGTTTAAGGAATAATAATGATGCTAAAAGAAGAAATCCAATATCATACATTTATAGCTGAATGTATTATATTGGACAAACAAGCCAATATTTGGAAAATAAACTAAAAAGTCTCAAATACGACAAAAAACACCACAGCATTAACAAACCACGAAAAGTCCAAAAATCCACAATCAACTGTGAATAAGTCAAAATATTATAAACTGAACCTCAGTTGAAAAGTAGGGATTTTTTTGAGATGGCTGAAATTCATAAAAACAAGGATACCATAAACGACAAAAAGATATTAACCACCCAAATAAAAAAAAAAAAAAATATATATATATATATATATATATATATATATATATATATATATATATATATACAGTGTGTCCGAAATTGGTTATGACAGTATTGGGATCTCGGAAACCGTGATAGTTACAAAAACGTTTAAATGGAGAAAGTTTTAGACAATTATGTTTGTAATTTAACGCCGTTTTGCTCGCGATTCTATCTTTTTTAGTTGTTCAGATATTTTGAAAAAACCAAAAAACTGCATTTTCGAAAAAGTCCTATAATTTATTTATTTATGAAAATTTTCAAAATCTGTAAGAACATTATTAAGGCAACTTTTTACGTAGAGTGTACCTATTAAGTCAGATTTTAGATACGTTTCGATTTTCTAGAACCATCATCAATTTTGTTTTTTCTTATGGCCGCTGTGTTCGATTTTAACAGTTTTGAAAAGAGTATTTCTTTAGCTTTTCAACGGTGTATCACACTTTGTAATTAGGTTATTACTAAAGGTGCAAAAAGTGCGTAGAGGAAATATTTAAACGTTTTTTGGAATTATCAAAGTAAAAAGTTAAAAATTAATAGTGTTAAATAGCAATATATTGTAATTTAACATCCAGTTCTACAAAAAATCAGTAAAAACTACTTAATAACATAATTGATTCGTGCACAATGTTCACACATGTTCAAACTACCACCCGCATATAACACTAACATCTTTGCCCAAGTAGGCTTTGCGTTTGAAATAAGACTGTTTAAACATTTTTTCGAATTATCGATATAAATTAAAATTTAATAGTTTCAAATAGCAATATTTTTAAATTGGACATTAAATTCTGCATAAAATCAGTAAGTTCTACTCAGTAACATTAATACTATGTGCACTGCACATAATGTACCCCGAATAACGACTGACGACAGAACTTCTTTTCAAGCGCAGCACTGATTAGAAGCTTGCTAGGGTTAGCCAATTTTAAGAATCGTAACAGAAAGTATGCAAGTATGACAAGGAATGGAATAGGCAAATATTAGAATATTTTAATGAAAATCTGGGTTTTTCCATAAGAAGAATTGAAACAGAACTTCACATTCTGAAGTCAACCGTTCATGGCGATTTAAAAGTACTAACCTTACAAGAATTAACAGAAAATCAGTATGAACTACCTACTCAATAAAATTAATAAAAAAATGCTACATAATACTAGGATTAAAAATGTTGACCGTTTTTTTCTATGCAGTGTCCGCATTTCCTTTCAACTGTTCTGATTACCCGTTGAATGGTATTTCTATTTATATTTTCTAGAATATTTCGGGTTCGCTGCTCAAGAACTTGCCTATTTTCTGGGGGTCAAATTCGTATATTTCATTTTTCGTACATCCCCATAAATAAAAATCCAACGGCGTGATATCCGGGGATCTAGCTGGCCAGCGGACAGGACCACTGTTGGATATTACGTTTTCACCAAAAGTTTTTGTTAAAAAGGTTTGTACATCCCTGCTGTTATGTGCAGGACAACCGTCTTGCTGAAACCACAAGCTATTAAACTGATCATCTGGCACAGCTTCTCGAATGGCAGGAACTATTTGATTCTGTAACATGGCAAGGTATCTTGGGCCTGTCAGTGTCTGATCAAAAATAAAGGGACCAATGAGACGATTTCCTAAAAAGTAATGGAAAATATTGAATTATAAGCAATTCAATTAGACTATGTTTATCTTACCAAGCATCCCGCACCACACATTAAAACCAAATCGCTCTTGCAGCCTGCGTGGATCGCGTAGTTGCGGATTTTCAATAGCCCAATAATGGTGATTTTTTTTTATTAAAAATGCCACAGTTTGTAAAATGAGTCTCATCTGACCAAATGACTTTATTGCAAAAAGCGGGATTTTCTCGACATCTATTGATATACCAATTACAAAAAACAATTCTTCTTTCGAAATCACTTGCATGAAGTCCTTGCACAATTGTTGGCTTGTAAGGACGATATTTAGTTACTTTTAAGACGCCATGAACGGTAGATTTTGGAATTTGAAGTTCTGTTTCGCTTCTTCTTGTAGATGAAGTCGGATTTTCATTAAAATATTCTAGGATTTGCCTATTGCGTTGCTCGTTGTCTTTTGCATACTTCTTTGTGCGAATCTTATTAAAACTGCCAAACTCAAGCAAGTTTCTAACCAGCGTTTGAAAATAAGTTCTGCCAGGCTGCCGTCTTTCGGGGTACGTGTCAAAATACACATCCATGGCCTTGTTTGCATTTCTTTCATTTTTAATATAACACACTAACATATCAAACATTTCTTCATTAAGAAAAGTTTAACGCCATTGTAATCCTTATTAAAACAGCGATGAATGTTAAATAAAACTTAAACGTTGCATTTTTGACAGATTTAAAGCATTCTATTATTTCAAAACCAAAGCCTACTTGAGCAAAGATGTTAGTGTTATCTGCGGCTGGTCATTTGAACATTTGTGAACATTGTGCAATGTTATTGAGTAGTTTTTACTAATTTTTTGTAGAACTGGATGTTGAATTACATATTGCCTTTTAACACTATTAATTTTTAATTTTTTACTTTGATAATTCCAAAAAACGTTTAAATATTTTCTCTACGCACTTTTTGAACCTTTAGTAATAACCTAATTACAAAGTGTGATACACCGTTGAAAAGTTAAAGAAATACTCTTTTCAAAACTGTTAAAATCGAATATAGCGGCCATAAGAAAAAACAAAATTGATGATGGTTCTAGAAAATCGAAACGTCGTATGTAAAATCTGACTTAATAGGTGCACTTTACGTAAAAAGTTGCCTTAATAATGTTCTTACAGATTTTGAAAATTTTCATAAATAAATAAATTATAGGACTTTTTCGAAAATGCAGTTTTTTGGTTTTTTCAAAATAACTCAAAAACTAAAAAAGATAGAATCGCGAGCAAAACGGCGTTAAATTACAAACATAATTGTCTAAAACTTTCTCCATTTAAACGTTTTTGTAACTATCACGGTTTCCGAGATCCCAATACTGTCATAACCAATTTCGGACACACTGTATATATATATATATATATATATATATATATATATATATATATATATATATATATATATATATATATACTTTTAAATGTTATATAGAAATTGTGCTAAAAAATCTTTTAGGTATCAAAAAGACCAAAACTATGATCGAAACGTTACCGAGGCATCAAATATATGTCTTAAAAGTTACCTTGTGATTTGTTGGTTAATTTTTAAATGTGTTCAGATTATTTGTTGCGTTTAGATTGACAAACAAAAATCTTTTTTGGCGTTTTTGCAACTGAATAAAAATATTTAACTTTAAACTAATTGGAGCAAATATTTAATACACATTAAATACCTCAGCATGTAGACTAGTCTACTATGTGTCTAGAAAAACTTAAAGTAAATGACATAATTTTTTATACTTGTTTAAATAATATTGTTTATATTATGTATTTTTGGTATGTAATGTATATTAACTATTTGCTTCAATTAATTTAAAGTTAAATATTTTTATTCAGTTGCGAAAACGCGAAAAAAGATTTTTGTTTGTCAATCTAAACGCAACAAGTAATCTGAACACATTTAAAAATAATATTATAGATAGCTGCAAACTATCATTTTTTTCATATCTAGGTTACATGTCAAACAAACTGACAAATTTTAAAATTTTGAAATTAATTCTTTTCTATTATTTAATTTAATGTTTCTCTCTGCTTGAAATAATATTTGTTTATAAAAACTTATAAATGATATAATTTCTTATGCTTGCTTAAATAATATTGTTTATATTATGTATCATTCCGTAGACAGACTAGTCTACAAGTTGAGGTACGTAATGTATATTAAATATTTGCTTCAATTAATTTAAAGTTAAATATTTTTATTCATTTGCGAAAACGCCAAAAAAGATTTTTGTTTTTTGGTTAATATAATGACCTTAAACCAAGAAAATTAAGACAAAAAAAATATATATATATATATATATATATATATATATATATATATATATATATATTGTGTTATGTAAAATGTATTATAAGTTTTAAACTGTAGGATAGTAGGGGTGTCTACATTTAAGTTTTTAGGCAAGCCCAAATTAATAGTAAAGATTTCTAACTGTTAATAGTTTATTAGTAAACAATTACAAAACAGTATAATATGACTTAAAAATAACTTTAAATAAACTACATAATTTTATTTAGGAAAATTAATTAAATCTATTTCATATTTAACAATGTGTTTTTTTTATTTTTAAACGAAGAATTGTGACTTCAGTTTTATATATTTTTTGCACGCCGTTTTAAAATATCTAGTTGCCCTATATAAAACTAAAAATTATAGTTAAAGGTAATATTTTTTTGTTACTTTTGTAACATTTTTCTTTCCGTGTACAGGATGAAATAAATAATTTATCTATACTGTCAATCGAAAAAAATATGACACGATCTATTTTATATTATACAACGATTTGCCAATATGCCTCCTTAAAATGCAGAATACGCAGAAATAGGTTTTTAATTTTTAAGTGTTTTGTTTAAGAATTTTGTTTTCAAAAATATTTCCTAATTTTCGGCCTTAAAATTGTTCAGCGTTTGTAATCTAGTAACCATATGAATGCGAAAATTAAGCTTTTTTAAAAACATTAGAAGGGCGACAAAAACCACGATCCGCCACTGCACCTATTTTAAATTCCAAGGTGGAAGCCCACAAACTTGCGTAAGCAAAATATCCTGCGCCTCGTCGAGCGCATACCGGAGCACAGATATCAGATATTCGTGATCTATTGTGGCCGGAATAAAACCCAAAATGCCTCACTTCTTCTATTGTGGGCTCGATGTTATACGAAAATCGTTGACAGCCACTTAACATAGGTGTAAAGAGGCACAATGAACCACTAATAGACATGACACGACGAGGAAGTAGAAGCAGCGAGAGCATTCAATTGACGAGATTACGGGATTAGAGAGCAGGGGGTCGTTGTTGTTGCCGCAGTAATACGATACTTTTATTGGGTTACCGGAGATCTCTGCCTTACTGCGGACTTATTGGGCATATTCCGTCAGTATTAAAATCCCGGAAGCTAGAGATACTAAATAATACGAAATTAACTTATAGCGATACTGTCAAAGATTTAGATGTAAAGTTTGGATTTCAGACTCACGTTTGATAAACTCATACACTGTTAAAAATTGTGTTAAAATTACATAATTTTAACTGTAAAAATAATAAATAGGTTCTGTTATTCTATTTTAGTTAAAATTTTACTTAATTGTTATCAATGTTTTACTATTAAAATGTGTTTTTACACTACTACATGTAAAAGAAACATTTTAATAATGTAAATGTATAAGTACTTCGCTAATTTACCAAAGATCTGTGAAAGTACTTTGCGAATTTACCAAACATCCGTGAAAATTCATTACGCATCTAAATTTTACTAAAAGGTTAGTGTATGTTTCATGAGTTGTCATAATTTTACCCTAAGTGGCACGTAACGCCTTCAAGAGACAAATAAAAGAAGAAGAAAATTTAACATCCAACCTCACATTTTTATTATCCTTTTTCATTTAAAGTGTTTCAGTGCCCGTTTTAGTGTAAAAAACAACATATCCTGTAAAACTAGATGTTTTAAAAAATAATACGGTGATAGTAATAGTAAAAGTTAGGTGAGAATTTAGAAAATTGTTACGTGTGTATTGTAACATTAGATACATTATTCACTATACTATAACATTTCCATAAAAAAAAAACTTAATTTTAATAATTTTAGTTATCATCTGTTTTTGTTTAGGTTTATATCATAAAATACATTTTTTAAAGTTAATTGTGTTTTTTTTTTCTAATAAACCATACCTACCTACTTTTGTTGCTAACACCATGCTCTTTTATGTTTATTTAAAAGCCATTCTCATTTCAAGCAGTATATTTGGCATATTTGTTATTTAAAGTTGTTACAAATGGAAAATTAGAACTGAAACCAAACATGAAGGAGCATATTTTAGCAATAAATTCAGCCATAGGACTAAAACCTTTGCTAAAACGCTTACGTTATAACGCCGTTACCGATCTCTATTTGTGATATTCAAAAAATGAATGGAGAATGAGATTATTAATAACATTTTAAGATAGCGTTACATTAACGTAAGGTTTATTATTTTTAGTTTTGCGAATCTCATCATAACATATATAAAGTAATGTTCTTTTCCTCATTTTACATAAGGAAGCAGGTATTTTTACATAAATTCCATACAAATTTCCAGTAATATGTTTAGTGTCTTTAATTAGTTTTTATAATAAATTTGAGTGAGGATTATTATTCACTAAAAACTAACTTAATTTTATTCAAAGAAACAGAATTTTTAAGTCGCACTTTTCCCTGTAATAAGGCTTTACTTTATGTGCAAAATTTAAAAATACCAAAAAATATACAAAATAGTACTGAAAAAATACGGTTTCAAAAATTGAATTTTTAATATAAATATGACGGGAATTTAAACTGTAATTTTACATCTATAAATGTATTTTTACAATTAGTTGCTTATTTTTACAGTTTTAAATGTAAACATGTATTTTTACTATAAATATAACGGAATTTGCAACTGTAACTTTACGTCTAGAAATGTATTTTTAAGTTTTAAAAGTAAAAATAAGTAAGTAATGTTTTACTATTAAAATGTGTTTTTACACTACTACATGTAAAAGAAACATTTTAATAATGTAAATGTATAAGTACTTCGCTAATTTACCAAAGATCTGTGAAAGTACTTTGCGAATTTACCAAACATCCGTGAAAATTCATTACGCATCTAAATTTTACTAAAAGGTTAGTGTATGTTTCATGAGTTGTCATAATTTTACCCTAAGTGGCACGTAACGCCTTCAAGAGACAAATAAAAGAAGAAGAAAATTTAACATCCAACCTCACATTTTTATTATCCTTTTTCATTTAAAGTGTTTCAGTGCCCGTTTTAGTGTAAAAAACAACATATCCTGTAAAACTAGATGTTTTAAAAAATAATACGGTGATAGTAATAGTAAAAGTTAGGTGAGAATTTAGAAAATTGTTACGTGTGTATTGTAACATTAGATACATTATTCACTATACTATAACATTTCCATTTAGTTTTAAAAGTAAAAATAAGTAAAATTACGTTTGTAACATGATTACAACGTTTTTTACGTATAATCGCTATTCCTTTTTAACAGTGTAGAGCTCATTTCTCAAAGAGCGCTAATAAAAAATTTAGTTTTTTTTTGCTGCCTATTAATTATCGTGTTTAATACACTACTTAGGCCTCTACGTGAATACACGACTACAGTCTAGAATCCAATGTTTCAAATGTACAGAGTGTCTCAAATTGGTTGTCCCTAATGGAAAAATCGGAAACCATTAGAGATATTAAAATTCTACCTCATCTTCGAGTTTTTTTTTTAGAAGGTTATAATGGCACACACAGATCATGGCTATCGCGACCCGTCACGGAGCTATACGGGGTGGTTTTCAAATTTGCTAAACTTACTATCGGAGATACATAAAATCTGAAAACACGTTTTGATGGCACCTTTTGATGTAAAACCAAGTGGTGTGGCAAAACATCTTTTTTGAACTACTGTTTTTGGCATATGGTTCCAAAATGTATGTTTTTAAATGGAACACCCTGTATTTTTATAGCTCATTAAATCCGGTATTTTTGCGGTTAAAACAGTGTAATACACTTTATATTATTTATTCTTTTTAATACCAAAAAATAGGAAAAAACCGTTTATTATAAAAATAAAGATATTAGGTAGCCATGGAGTGGTAAATTTAACTTGAATTAATCTAAACGTAAAATAACGACCTAAACATGTCTTCTTTCTTAATGGGACACTCTGTATTTTACCGGGTTACCAAATTTATTTATTTTTTCTGATGAAAATGATGTGGTATGTAAATTTGATTCTTAGGCCAAATTTTATAAAAAATACATTTTTAAATAGAGAGATAGATAGTCGTTTATTTCCAACAGTCACCTACTTACAGGAAATACAAACAAATTATTATGTTACCAAATTATCCAAATTATATGCTATAAAATATAAACTAATATTCTATCAGAGCTACAGAAAAGCACCTACATCCTAATGTATACTGTCAATTTTACTGTTTAATAATTTGTATAAGAACGAAAGAGCTATTTTTTTCTGCGAATGTCTAATGACATCATATTAAAGCGATTCAGTAAGAAACTCTGACTAGTTCCTCTAGTTGGATAAACACCATCTCCCTTCATTGCTAGGTACTTAATAAACCTACGCTGTACAGATTCTAATCTACGTACATCACATTGATAAATGGGATGCCACACCAATGCACCATATTCTAATTTTGACCTAACGAAAGAGTTAAACAGTAATATAAGAGTTGCATCATTTCTAAAGTCTTCACAGTTCCTGAGTATGAAGCCTAAAGCTCTTGTGGCGAATCTAACAATTTTCATTATGTGAGTTCCAAAAGTAAAGTGCGGGACACGAAAGAAAACCTTAAAATAAAGGTTCATAGTCTTAAGCAAGCGGAAAAGTAAAATGTGTGGCGTCATTGTGAAGTACTATACAGAGCGTTTCCTAATTGCGTGCTAATGTTAAAGGGGGGTGATTCTTGGACCTTTTTAAGAAAAAAGTTTAATATGAACCTAAAAATTTCATGCAGTTATCTACAATAGCGTCAGAATTGGGATAAAAAAAAATGTTTTCTTTTTAAACTTTACCATCCTGTATCTCAAAAGTTAAGACTTTTAGGACATAAAAACACCCCCTTTCACATCAGCATGCAATTAGGAAGCGCCCTGTATAGTACTTGACAATGACGGCCCCTGTATAAAGTAATACGACAAACGGAGACAGACGGCCACTTTTGGCATACCCGAGTAGCCCAAAGTCAAACTGCATAAATTAAAATTATGATAAATCTCGTTCAGTGCAATATTATTTAAACAACGACGGGAAACCACTGGTTTAAAGAGATTTCTTTGTCGACCTTCCTAAACCGATTGACTCCGCCCGGTTTTCTTTACATGGTTTCCTACAAGCGTTTGGACAGCGAATAATTTGGTTAACGTATGAGACTAAGAAAATGTCTTAAGAAAATATTTTTGGTTCTCAATATGCATAACTTAAACACAGTTCAATTATACAGGGTGCTTTACAAAGTCGTGGAAAACCAATCTTGTGGTTTTTTTTAATGGGACACCCTGTATATTTTCACAGATTTCGATAGGGCTCGTCGAGTCGAATTCAACTATATACGGTTTCATGAGTGTGATATGAATTATGGACGCATCGACAGTGTAGTCTTTTAGCGTCCTTTAGTTTGCGGTTCTTTTCAGTGCATAATTAGTTATGAGATTGTATACATTTATTTCTTTAAGGAAGTATTTGTTTAATATTCTCATTATATTTTTGTATAAATGGATATTGATTATATCGTTGGCAGTTATGTCAGATATGGTTAGGGTTGAATTACATGTGGTGCAAATTGGAGCGTCCTCGTCTTTCAAGAGATGTTCATGTGTTATTTTGGTGTGTCCTATTCTTAGTCTAGTAATTACGGTTTTAAGGGCTGCACACTGGTTGATTTTTATGGAAACGTGGCAAAAAAATAGGTAGACCAAAAAAATACGTGTAAATGTTTAGAACATTTTAATATTGGTGATGATAAATATTCTTTTAGGATTTATGATGATATTTTATAGTTTATTTAATATGAGAAATATATTTTAATCATAGTGAACAAAATACCTGGTAAAATTTAAAAAAAACAGTTTTTCTTCTTATTTAGTTGATATTTTGCATCTAAACAGTGAGTTAATAACTAAAAGAAAAAAATGATTCATACATGTTTGTGTAATATTTGGAATTATATTAGTTTGATAAGATCAAATTATTTATACAGGGTGTATTTACAATAAAGATCGCTCTAATACAAAATGTATTTATTATACCTAGCATATCATACGTTTTTGAAAACACATCCATAACAATTTATTCACATTAAATATTGCCGAGATCCAGCTAGCACAAAAAAATACTTTCTAATAAAATAAACTGTATTATGTCAGTTTTATCAGATACTGGCAGTTCGCATGAACATAAAATTCGTAAAATTATCATTTGGCATTTAAATTTTTAGGGGTTAAAACATTTCAGGTTCGGGAAGGTATACAACAATTAAAGAGTGCCGGAAAGTACGGATTATCTAATTTATCAACAAGTAGATGTCATAAAAATATCACACCAACTAAATAAAAATTACTTCAAAGTGAAAAAAACGGCATCACTAATAACAGAACAATAAAAACAGCAAACCATTTTGCATCTTTGAAATGTACCGCTATAAATTAGAAATAATTTTTCAGCTGTCCTAGATTTTGGGAAATTTCCTTTTCTCTGAAAACCTGTTACGTATAGTTATGTTC
Source organism: Kuschelorhynchus macadamiae (assembly GCA_030620095.1). Classification (NCBI taxonomy): domain Eukaryota; kingdom Metazoa; phylum Arthropoda; class Insecta; order Coleoptera; family Curculionidae; genus Kuschelorhynchus; species Kuschelorhynchus macadamiae. The sequence continues at coordinate 1,077,405 of JAUTXW010005205.1, read as the reverse complement.
AATCGTATACTTACTAAAAAAATAGATTTAGGCCAGTTTTTACTTGATAGTGATTAAAAATACATCGAAAGTGCAAAGGAGTTACTTTGCTAAAGATTTACGGCTTATGGTCCTATGCATGATTTCATTAAATCAGGAGTTAACGTTAAACATGGGTTAAATTGACAAATTTTCACGCAAATCTGGCTATTTATAAAGCAGATTACACATAAGGAGAAACGGTACAATTTTTATTTTTTTAATCCTCGTCAGAATAAATATTAATTTGTAAATACAATTTTTGTGGCAATGATTTAAGTTTCACGAAATATGCTTGTTTAAAGTAATAAATAACACTTGCTGGTAACAAAGTTCTGTTTTGAGGTTTCGTGTCATGAAAAAACAAATGAGAAGGAGACATATTTCCCAGCCAACTATAATTATAATATATAATGGAGTATTAGCTTTAGACTCGGCAACTTTTTCTTGGTGTTGTACAAAATAAATTTTACCTATTTTCTGCCACGTTTCCATTAAAATTGACCAGTGAGGGCCGCCTGACTGTCTGAGTGAATGCGGATTTCATTCTCGGCTTCCAGCCTGATTTCCTCCTTTGTTGCAACCTGCAATATAGCATAGACCACAGCGTAAAAAACGGTTGTATGTTTTCCTAGCGGAGAGGCCTGTTTTTTTATAAAGAAAAACTTACCGACTTTTTAAATAAGTTGGGCTTAATGCCTTTAAATAGATTTAGGAACTACTTCAAATTATCGGAAGCCGGTCTCGCACATTATCTGCGGCATGTGGAAAAAATAAATCGAGAGAAATCAGATAATCCACTAAACTTAAATGTTTTGACTCAGGACCATTGTCCCCGCATAAAGGCCGTCGTTAAAGAATATAGGATTACACCTATTTCGACATAAAGCCCTGAATATGGCCCATTATCCGCAAATCTCCGCTCCACAAAGGAGCATTTCTTGCGGTCAAAATATTTTTAAATCGATCGGAGGCCTAAATAAGCGAAAATAAACCTTATTTCGTCGATCCTTAAGATCTCCGAATTTGAGGCTTACGCGCTTCGTTGTACTTGAATGGTGGGCTTTCATAACGGCCAAGGCCCGTAAAAGTGAAGGCTTGTGTTCGAATTAACAAGGGCCGCATTATTAAAACCAATACGTTACGTTTGATTAAAAAATGATTAAGTAACATAGGGTCAATTCCTTACCATTTTTGAGAAAATCGCCCTTAGAGCTGCATTTTGTTTTAATACTTTTTAAGCACGTCGTTAAAACATTTATTAATTTTATTATGTAAAACTACAAAATGACTACAATTTTTTTCTGAGTAAAATATCTGAACCACCTAAATTTAAAAAATAAAAACCGAATAAATTGTTTTATTTTACCATAGAATGCTTATTTGAAAACGGCAACACTGCCTACCGTAGTCTTGTTTCTTGGTTCTTTCACCTTATTTTTTTGCCGTATGAGGCAATTCCATACCGTTTTAATACGTAGTCAGGGTTTAAAAACTTTTTAAAAATGTATACGAATATTGAATACGCAGACAGAGATTACTTATTTATGGAGAGTGTAGACAGAATGCTCATTTGGGGTCTTAAACATACCGAGAAATATATCCTAACAGGAAGTATCCTAACAATAGAACATTTGTTGCAGTTTACAAAGAGTTCGCGATACGGGAAGTGTAAACGTCTGTCAAACTAATCGGGGGTCTGAAAGGCAAATAACACCTGAAAACGAGGAACATATTTTAGCCCTAGTGGAGGCAAACCCTGGTTTGAGTACTCAAGAAATCTCGCGACAAGTTGGATTCTCTAATTGGACCATTCATCGTGCCCTCAGTGAAAAAATTCTGCACCCTTCATTTGCAGCGAGTACCGGCTTTGACTTTAGAGGACTTACCCCGAAGAAGAGAATTTTGCCTGTGGTTTCCTTGAAAAAACCAGGAACACGAAAATGTTACTTTAAGCTGACAAAACGAGGAATGTTGTACTTGTAGACTTTTTGAGCTACCAAGGCGTTTAACAGGAGAGGCATACCTCCAGTTTTTAACTAATGACTTGCCCACTATTTTAGAAGGTATTCCTTCAGCTCAGCGAACTAGTGCCTGGTTTCTTCATGATGTAGCTCCGGCCCATATTCATAGGAATGTGTTACAACATCTAAACCTAGAAAATAGCCTCCGAGGTCCCCAGACCTAAACTCCGTTGATTTTTATTTTTAAGGTCACATGAAAACATTAGTGTATAATAGGTTGATACTGAAAATGAAGATGACCTTAGAAACCGTATTTTTGCGGCAGCGGAACAACTTAGACAAAGACCTAACGTTCTTGAATATGTTCAAGAAAATTGGCTTCGCCGTAATCGTGCGTGTTTAGATAGTGGCAGTAGTCATTTTCAGAATTTACTTAAAATAATTTTCTTAGTGTGTGAATTACCTGCCTAGTGCTATAAATTAATATGCTTGGTAAGTTCATATTCTTTATTTATTAACTTTTTGGAAACTAATAAACTTAATTAGGGTTGCGCAGTTAAAAACTATACAAATAAATAATCTAAAAAGTTTTAATAACACGTTTTTACTATATTTTTATACACGCCCATATTATGCTAACAAACCACAATTTATTAAAAAAATTAGTTCATACATTCCAAAAAAATAATCAAAATAAAATATTTGAATCATCTTCAAATCTACACGTTTTTTTATACTTCTTTGTTGACAAAACACAGATGATGAGAGTGCCATCACATTGATGTTCAAGCAAATAGCAATGTTGCCATGTTGTTTTGGAATTATTTGAAACTTTCTCTAAAATTAAACGTTTTACAATTAAATATCTCAAAAACCGTTTCAAATTTACCGATGGTTTATAAGAATATTTTGTTTAAAATCGTTCATTCTATCCTATGTTAAAATATTTGTCGTCAAACGCCTAACACCCTGTATTTTAACACCTTAACTTACGTGTCATTTTAAGCAGTCCTGTATAATCAGGGGTAAAAACTTAACCATTTGTCACAACAAAATTAAATGTTTATTTTTGAAACGCAATTTCTAACAAAAAATGTATTGCAGTTTTTTGGTATTTGTATTTTATTATTACAAATTTCCCAAAATTGTTTTATCGGCATTGCAAACAAATTTATTGAAGTTAATAACGCTCTGAACAATAAGCTTCTGGGTTCGAATCCCAGCGACGGCAAATTAACTTTTTCAATTTTAATAAATGTGTTTGCAATGACTATTAAATCATTTTTTAAAACTTGTAAAAATAAAATACTGACAAAGCAACAATTTAAAAAGTAGTGATATTGTCATTTAGACGTCTGCATCGGATTCCTGCTGAAATCACTATATGCCGACGAACCATTCGGATGATAGATATGAGTCCTAATGACTAATAATGATGAATGAGTTCTCTTCCTCTTCAACCTTCCGCTCATGGTCTTCGTGGTTTAGTGGCCAGTAGGATTGGCCAATATAATCGATCATTCGATTACCTTTTTTTATAAAATCGATTATAAGGTGTATCGATTTTTTCATTAAACGACTTTTATTCATGGAATAATCGATTTTGTTATCGATTTTTTGATTTTGTTATTGATTTGTCGATATTTCGATTAATTACCTTTTCTACCGGTTAATAAAATCGGTATGAAACCAAATATATCGCGTTAAATTGCAACAAAATCTACTAAGACGATAATTAAATATTGATTTTTCAAATTATAAAAATCTGGATTTTACGAAAATGTATTTTATTAAACGAATTAATTGGTTTATAAACAAAAAATTGGATTTTTTATGGAAAATGGCTTTCAGTCAATTTTTCTGAAAATGGGAAATGTTGTAGTTCTCGATCCCCTCATCAAAAGCTTTCGTGGCCTAAATCTTGCGGCCAGTTTTTGATATATACAGGGTGGCGAGGTTAGAATTTTGTATTTTCCATATCTTACGCAAAATTATTATTATTTTTTAATTTGAAATACTTAATATGTATTCAAAAAGGTCAAACTCTTAAAATAATTTTGGTTAAAAGCTAATGTATGTAAAAGTAAAAATAAACGTATACAAACTGAAGCTGTATTCCAGAATCCAATCATTTTTCTTTCATATTCGATTGTACCTAAAATATTAAAATTTCAATTTTTACTAAAAGCTTTATTGCACTAAAACAAACAGTCAGATTTTGCTGGATTTGTGATATGTTTATCAAAACTAAATGTAAATTAAAGAATTTTATCGGACATTTTTGTAAATAGCTGACATTACAGTGGCCATGAATTTTAATATACAAGTTTTATAACCTATTGCATTATCTGAAAATCTAGATCTAATCTGTTGATAGCTAGGATATTTAAATAGCCAGTGAAATAAATATATTTTAATTATTATCGAATGCATATTGTCAATAGATACAGCTTTAATATTATAATTGAAAATAAAATGATACAGGATGTTTCATAAAATTCTAGAAAAACTATGCGATTACTCTGATGTCAGATTCACCTGATTTTTCATAATAAATACTCAAAGAGTGATACAATTCTATTAATAAAGTGCGGGACACAAAGGAAAACCAGGCGGAGTCAATCGGTTTAGGAAGGTCGGCTAAGAAATCTCTTTAAACCAGTCGTTCTTTAAATAATATGGCACTCCTTTTTGACTATACGCACTTCAGATAATTAAAAAATGTAACTATGCTTAATGAACTTTTATCTATATTTGTCTGTTTTCTTTCGTGTATCGCACTTCTATATCTCTTTTGTGTTGCAAAAACGGCGAGCTTTCGAATTTTAAAATGATTTAATTTTGATTTTTCTTGATTTATTTATCTATAAATATATTTTTTCTTGAGTTCTGTCATTAACGGTTCCCGGGCTACTGCCTACGTCCACTATTATTGGACCACCCAGTATAGTGGGTGGTCCAATAACAAGGGCAGCCAGCATCAGATCCAGTGAACGAGATTTATCAAAATTTTAATTTATGCAGTTCGACTTTGGGCTACTCGGGTATGCCAAAAGTAGCCGTCTGTCTCCGTTTGTCATATTACTTTATACAGGGGCCGTCATTGTGAAGTTTTTTCCTAATTGCGTGCTGATGTTAAAGGGGGTGTTTTTATGTCCTCAAAGTCTTACCTTTAGAGATACAGGATGGTAAAGTTTAAAAAGAAAACATTTTTTTAATCCCAATTCTGATGCTATTGTAGATAACTGCATGAAATCTGATACATCTCTTCTATGAATTAAGGAGCATAAGGATTTACCCAGTTAATTACATATGCACGCCACTGGTAGAAATTTAAAAAATTGATTGTTAATAAAAAATGTCCTTTTATGCATAAAAGACGTGTATCAAATTTCACACAGTTATTTACCTATAATAGCATTAGAATTAGGATTAAAAAAAATGTCCCTTTTAAACCCTGTATCTCCAAAGTTAAGAATTTAGGTTCATATTAAACTTTTTTCTTAAATAGGTCTAAGAATCACTCCCCTTTAACATTAGTACGCAATTAGGAAACGCCCTGTATAGTACTTCACAATGACGCCCCCTGTACAAAGTAATATGCCAGAAGGAGACAAACAGTCACTTTTGGCATACCCGAATAGCCCAAAGTCGAACTACATAAGTTAAAATTTTGATAAATCTTGTTCACTGGAATCAGTGCTGGCTCCCCTACTATAAGTACATTGATGTGTTAGTTTTGGAAAAATATGAGTTCTGTAGTTTTTCAAATATTAATTGCAATATTAGATATTTTTTGACACCCGGTATTGAACAGAAAATTAATTATTTTGAAGCAGTTTATTGACAGCTACTTTATGAACAATTTTACAAAATATATGAAAAAAAAAACTAATCCATTTTTGAAGTTGACGGCTGTGATTCTAATGGTTCGATTCCTTCTAAATCGTTGTCTTCCTCTGAAAATGATGAGGTTTCGACGTTACTACTTGAAGATCCCAGTGTGATAACTGAATCATCAATAATCGTTTCAATTTTGCCATCTACTTCCCAGTATTTATCTTCAATAGAACGAACATGTTTAACATACGATTTCCAATTTTCAGCCGATATTTGGTCAATCGCTTCTAATGTTATTTTATTTAAATCTTTAATTGAAAGTTCACCGGTGTTGCGTTTTCGAATATATTTTTTTACTCCTGCCCATGCAAATTCAATAGGGTTGAGGTCGCACATGTATGGAGGCAGCCTTAAAGGTGTATGACCAAGGTTACGTAAAAGATCGTCAATTTTATACTTTTTCCTCTAGGGTTGTTGGCTGATATTACTTCATATAACTGATATTTTCTCCATGTTGGATCACATATAAGATTGTTCGTTTTAAGCCACGATATCATATAAGCTTCTGTAGAGTATTTAGTTGGCACTTTATCTTCTACGTGAGAATGATAAGACGCATTATCCATTACCACGACTGATTTGGGAGGAATGTTAGGTAGACGCTTCTCGAGAAACCACTTTTCAAAATTATCTCTCAGTTGTTAGTCCCGAGCGAAAAACTAAAGCAGCACCTGGAACAAAGCCGGCTTCCGAACCAGCATGAACTATAATAAAGCGACTACTAGAGCGGATTCTCATTATCTACCTAGGTTTCGTCGAGATACATAATATTGCGTCCTTCTTGCCTATATTGCCTTACAGTTGATTTCACTATTTCACCCGCCAGTGAAAAATATTTGGTCTCTCAATGAACAATTTTCGTTTATTTTGGCACTTGCGCCAAACAAAACAATTTGATCGTAAAAGCCGATTTAAGGTTTTATACCCGTACGGAAAATCTATTTTGTTCCTTACAGCACGAAGTAGGGGTTTGCAGGACGGAACCTTCTTTAAGTTTATATAAAAATCCTCTATTGTTCGAATTACTTGAAAATCACCATCGTCCCTTTTATCTTTGTTTGATAATCAGGGTCTTTATTTACCAGGAGATTTTAAAGGTGAAGTAGAATATGAGCGATCATTATGTTCTCTTTGAATTTTTCTTACACTACTTTCCGAAACACCAGCGTAAAGTGCAGCGCGTTCTGTTCGATTTTGAATTGGAATAGTCAAAATATTATTTTCAGCTTCTCTACCACAGGCCTCTATAACGCTCGCAATAACTTCACGTGTACCGCTTCGAATTGTTTTTCCTCTTTTGCTCGCCATCGTTACTTCGAAATAATAATTCAAATTCAACGCAACGCATTTATATAGAAATGAAAACAAATGCTCGAAATGTATAGGCGCCACTGGAAATAGCTAGAACCTTCTAGCGGCAAGTGCATGGAGACTCAAGGCACATGCCAATTACAAGTGGACCAGTGCGAAATTTACTAAATCCTTGATTAATTTTCCGTACCGCTTAGCTGGCACACTTTATAGGTGAAGCGGCAAACTATTACAACAAATAAAATAACATAAATATTATTTAGGTACACAAATTTTACTTTTCCGCTTGCTTAAGACACGCCCGGTTTTCTTTCGTGTCCCGCACATTATAATACTGATACACAAGGTGTGTGATAAATAGTACTAATAATTTCAATATCGATTATATAATATATTAATTAACTCATTTACAATGAAGAAAACTGTAAAATAAATGTGGTTGTAAAGCAAAATACTATCGATAATCTATTATTAATATTCTTATATTTAATTAATTCATATACAGTGTGTCACTTGACTGGGTCTCCTTTTATTATTTGAACTAGTCAAGTTTAAAAATTAAAATTTCCAAACTTTGGTACAAGACTAAAGCTGCTTTGTGATGCATGTGTGTTTCGTGATTAAACATTTTAAGATGTCAGCTGGCCGCCATCTTCAAAAAAAATTAATGGAAAAATGATCGAGTAGTACATCTTTTGAAAGATCGTTGTAATCCTAATACATCCTCAAACTTAAAATATATTTAGAATAAAAATTCTTAAAAACTTGAGGTATTTTATTTCTCACGGGATTCTTAATTAATATTTTGTTTTGAGCATGGGTGGTAAATATTATACTTTTTTATTTACAGGGTGTTTTTTCTTTATAAAACACTCCGTAAATATACATTTATATTTTTTAGGTTCTGTCACATTAACGAATTATCGCCATTTCGAACTGTAATTATAATGGCCGCAAATTTTTGGAGGTAAATTATTGTTTAAATAGCTCAAAAGATGTACTATCCGATCGCCCTTTCCATTTTATATTTTCTTATATTATCACACACTCTGAGGAATTATTATGAAACATTAGGTGAATCTGACGTAACCATAATAGCATAGTTAGTCTAGAATTTTATGAAACACCTGTATTATTTTATTCTTAATTAAATTATTAAAGCTGCATTTAATGATGACATTCGTTCGTCAATTTTAGTAAGCATTTAAATATTCCAACTGTAAAGTGTTGATCCTGATTTTCAGACAATATAATGCGTTACAAAACTTAAGTATTAAAATTCATGGCCAGCCTATTGGTAGCTATGTACGAAAACTTTCGTTACAATTATTTAATTTTCATTTAATTTTGATAAACATGTCAAAAATGTACCTAAATCTGACTGTTTGTTCGCGTGTAGTGGAACTTTTAATAAAAATTGGAATTTTAGTTTTATAAGTGCAGCCGAAATGAAATAAAAATGTGCGAATTCTTAAATACAGCTACACGCTGTATAAGTTTATTATTTTTAATACATACCTTAGCTGCTAGTCAAAAATATTCTAAGCGACTATCCTATTTAAATGCGTATTAATTAATTAAAATTTAAAAAAACAAAAATTTTCATAAAATATGGAAAATGCAAAATTCCAACTATGACTCCTTGTATATAAAGAAATAGAGGTAGGTTTAAGTTATATCCATCAGATATTTTGATGAGAAGGTCAAGAACTATAAAATTAAATTTTCAAAAAAATTGACTGAAAGCCATTTTCCATAAAAAATGTGCAGGAGTCCTTTCTTTTACCCGGGACCTCCCCCGTTATGAATTTCTCTTTTTATTAGGAATCGTTAAGTGTGACCCAATTTAGTTCCGATGTGTCATTTATTAACACTTGCCTTTTCAAACATGTTTATTGGGTGCGATTTTGGATTTTATAATATTTTTTCACAAATTAACAAGTCTTATCTCGCAACGGATTTTGTTTGGGATTAGGACCCTCAAGGAATTGCCAAATTAAGAACTTTCCTTATTTACAGACCCCACTAGCCATTAAAATTCCTTGCCTCGGGCGAATTAAGTTCCAAAGAAATACTTTAATTTAATTCTCAAATTGAAACGGTCTCGAACAGAGACGCGTCGCGAACGTTTTCTCAACGTCACAAAAGGCGGAAAATAAACTAATTTATGTAAGTAGCGTTCCCCTAATGAACAAAACTCCTCCTATCGCTTCTGGATTTAGGAGCGTTGCCAAGTTGTCAAGAAAGAGAAATCAAAAAGAAAAATTCGATTAATTGACTGTCAATCTGGTCAGGCGTATTTTTCTCACCAAAGATACTTTTTATTTTCCTCTTAAGAGGGAAGTATTGTAATCTTGAAAAAATCACCCTCCTAGGTTTTTATAATTCTTCACGTTTAAGCAGTGGCGTATTTAAGGCACAAGTAGCACTTTTAGTCATGAATACGTTATTGTTATCGCAAGTATTTTCATTGAAGTAACCGGAACTTGGTGTTGCTACGTTCTGTTTAAGCTGAGACTACGTAGTAATTACCAAAATGGGGAACAATTTTAGGGTAACTATTTCGTGAATAACATGTAACTGTGACTTTGACTATAGATAGTACGGAATTGTGTAGTTCCATTTAAGTAGCGAATAGTAATAATTCACCCTATTTGTCACTTCCTTATTTCTGTCTTTATTTAGTCCGTTTTAAAAATATGTATGGTTCGTTTTAATACAAACAAAACAGTTATGGCGACTACAAACACTCAAATTGGGAATATGATGTAGAACGTATAGAATACGTTATTGGTATTTGAGGTAGGATACATGCGTTTCACTTGGTTTTCAATCAATATATGTCGTAGCATGCGGAGAGTTGGGGTACTTGAGTCACTACTATAATTTTGCCATCTATAGGGCAGTCCAACAATCTGTCATGTCCTACGACAGCATAGGTTCACAACCTAGGGTTTGTTTAAAAATTACACATAAATGCGCAACTTGACCAATGATAAAATAGTAAACTTTTGTCTTAAATGTAATTACCAATTAGGCAGGCCAAACAAACAGCTGCTTGTCCTACGACAGCTATTTGACCAGTTTATTGTGGGACTTATCAAACCAATATTTAAGCCTCATCGGCTAAATCAGTTTGTTTATCCTACGACAATCCAAAAATGGCATGACAGTGACAGATCGTTGGAGTGCCTAATCACAACCATAACCTTTTGTTTCGTTTTTATTTTTTGTTTCCTTAAAATACCGCTTTAGGTTGTTTGGTTTTGGCACCAACCAAGTTGTGATATTTTAAATTTTCTATTAAGTGTGGCTGAGTGACGAAAGCTATTTTTTTCTTATGGTATGTGAAGCCATTGTGAACCATTTTAACTTGTTACTCGTAGACGATAACACAACACATACACAACTAATTAATAGCTGTAGACCGAATTACAATGCCTTTAGAAGGACAGTGGCGACAATAGAAGCCCACCAGCAAAATTGACGCAAAATGTCTAAAGGTTTAAATGGGGGCACCCATATTATAGTTAGTTTTGCGCAAAATATGACTAAATTAATGTACTTTTATATTGAAAACATCTGTCGGTGTCAGTTATAAATGTAGAGTAATGTTAATGTTTTACTTTAATAATCTATTTGAACTATCTAGTACAAACTTACTTTTTCATTTAGATTTTTAGCAAATAACAATGTTTGTGCAAGAGATTAATGAGAGTTGTCTGCCAAGTGAATTTAGTAATGTAATATGTACTGAGGAAGGCCTATAAAATAAAGTTTCTTTTATGCTAATCTTAGAGAGCTTCTACCTCAAATTGAGGTGCTGAATGAAGTAAAACATACACTAAGACTTTAAACAATATTGTCTTTTACAGCAAAATAAAACCAAAATATAATAATGTGCAATATTTAATAACTTTTCTTAGAGTAAACTTAAACTTAAGACATTTACGGTCATAGTCATTATCACAAACACTTCATAATTACGAGCAAAAAACAGGTGAACCAGGCTTAAATACATTTCGCCCTATGACCAATGGCTGAGAACTTCTTGTTTGAATCAATATTCATTTTAATAATCACAAAAACTAATAAAATGAAACACTAAAACAACAAACCTCATAAGAAACCCACGTAGGCGAAAAGTAAACAAAATAATTTTAGCAGCAATATGGCCGAACCAATCAATTGGTTACTCTATGGTTGCCACTGTCCTTATAAAATCACTGACCGTATCTCGTACTTATAGTAAATATTTACTGGAAAGTTGCAACAAAAGAATAACGACTGGTAATAGCCAGTTTAAAGTAGCAGTAGACTATAACTTTTTCTACTCTGCAACGACTCGTTTTACTTTATAATAACACGTTATAGGAGTACATTTGAACGTAATGGAGTAGTCTCTGCAAAATTTAAGAAGGAACTGATACTTAAAAGTTGTAATTTAGTAAACAGATTAGAAACAGTAACTTTGAATAACTACTATTATGTAACCGAAAAGAAATGAAAACCTTGGAGTCAATTCCCTAAGTAGTTGCTTGGCATTAGTTATTATATAATTACTTTTCATGGAAAATTACTATAAAGTATTATTCGCAGTAACAAATACATATACAATACTTACAAACGTGTAACCCAAAGTGTTTGTTGATATATAGTAGGATTATTAGTAATAAATACGTAAAAACTCTTAAAGAGTAGTAGTGGAAACAGTTGTAGCTACTTTAGTGCTAGCTGAAGGGTGGGAGGGCAATAAGGGCAAATGCTCCCCGTCAGAGCTAATAACCTAAGCAAAATATTTGAAACTGAAGGCATTAGTACGATTATATATATATGTGAACTTTTTTTTAATTATCGTCGATCTTTTTTTTTTAGATGGGGATGTCCTGGAAATAATTTGGTAAAAATCTAATATGGCGGCCTAATAAAATATTTATAAAACAGTGTTACTAAAAGAAATATGTATTAAATTTACCTTAATTATAGTGGTTATGGATAACGCGAGCTATCATTCACGGCGCATAGAGAAGACACCAACTTTATGTTGGAGAAAACTAACTACTAAAGTTATTAAGTTTGAGCCCAATTTGATAAAGAAAGAACTACTAGTCGTGGCAAATTTACACAAAAATTGTTTTAGAAAATATGCCAGATATAGCAGAAGAATAAAATGTAACTGTGCTGCGCTTACCGCCATATGATTGCGAACTAAATCCTATAGAACTTATATGGGCGCAAGTGAGAGGATTTGTAAAAAGACACAACATGACATTTAAAATGAAATATTTTAAGCTACTGTTTGATCAAGCGATTAAGGTAGTATCAGCAGAGAACTGGCGAAAAGAAGTCCAGCATGTGATTAAACATGAAAAGAATATGTGGGATCTTGACAACCAGATCGATCAGACTGTCGACCCTTTATTTATAATGTCAAGAGGTGATGCCAGTTCCTCAGATGACAAAGAATATAACCTATTATAATCTAATTGTTGTATAATAATATATAATAATAATCATTATTTTGTCTATGTATATTATGTACACATTATATATAATTTTTAATTTGTTAAAATAAAATTTCGTTAAATTAAAATTCTTTCTATAAGTATTCAAACATTTTTATTGAACGGAAGCTTTCACGGCTTTGGTCAATTAAGAAATCATGGTTCTTGGGATTAGACCGTGTCAAATTGGAATTACTATCCGACGTTTCGCCTTCGATTGCACCAGGCATCTTCAGGGATCTCTACTCCACGAGATCTGAATCTGAATCTTTTATACCCGAATTGTGCTCGGCGAACTGTGACCCTGTGTTAAGATCGGTTTCCACGTATAATGTAGACCGTAACCCGTAACCTAGTGGAAGCTTGTTTTACATCTGTTTATTTCATTTTTCAAAGGCTCTTTTTATGCACAAATTTCAGGGGCAGCTACGGGATATCCTCTATCACCTGTGGAAGCGAATATCTTTATGGAAGTCTTTGAGGATATTGCTCTAACATCCGCTCCACTAAAACCAAAGCACTGGTTCAGATATGTAGATGATACTTTTGTTGTTTAGCCTCATGGACAGGATAATCTTCTCATATTTCTGGACCAACTTAATCAACAACATCATAATATTAAGTTCATGATGGAAATTGAATCTAATGGAACGATTCCCTTTCTGGATCTATGTGTTCAAAGAAAAGAAAATGGTACATTAGGACATTCTGTGTATAGAAAACCGACGCATACAAATAGATATTTAAATACAAATTCCCATGACCATCCAACACAAAAGAAATCGGTTATTGATTACACTAGTATTCAGAGCTATTTCGATTTCTGATCAAGATTCTTTAATATCGGAAACTTCGAAACTGACCGAAGCTCTCAGAGGGAATGGCTATTGCACTGAGGATATTACGCATTCAATTAAAAGATATAGTAATCCAACTCCACCAAAGGAGAATGCCAAATATTCTAACTTTATGGCGCGGCAATCCTGACTGGACATCAAATCTGACATCGCTATTAGGTACCGTCCATATTAATAAATTTATAATTTTACGTTATGCCCGTATAAACCAAATTTTGTCAGATTTGACGTCCAATCAGGAATGCCGCGAGATAAGGTTAGAATATTTGGCAGGATCAACAATGGCTATGATACTGATGGGTTTGAATATGTACAAGTTCTAACGAATTACTTATCAGCGGTACGATAGCGCAATTGGTTAGAGCGATGGACTAGTGATCCAGAGGTGCGGGTTCGATCCCCGCTCGTACCACAACTTTTGCTGTTGATTATAAATATTTCTAAAAACAGTTTAAAAATAAACTGATAAAATACTTATATTAGAGACATGTTAAATTAGTGATCTTGAACACATTTTTGTTGCTAAATTATTATGAAATTTTATTTTTATAAGAAGTTTGATACGACATATATAGAAACATATCATTTTTTATCATTTCAAAATTAAAACTAAAAAAATTTAGTTTCCTCGAATTCTGGTAAAATAAATGTTACTAAATTAATAGGAAACTTTTCCGTTAGAAGGCGTGATGAGTTTCCAGTGGAAGTATAAGAATAACGGGCACATTCACCACTTCGTCCATAAATGTTATTGAAGAAAAACATATTGGTTTTATAGAAAAAAGGCGCAATAAAACAATACAAAAAATAGTGTTAAAAGATCTTGGTTATCAGGCGATCATTTAAAAAAATTAATATGATGCAGTACAACTCTCTCCCGAACTTGTTGAAAAATCTGGCTTAGTACTTTAAAAATACACAGATTTTGTTTTTCATAAGAATTTTAGTTTACATTTAAATTAACTGTGTGTTAATTCAGCACATACGTTATGTCGAAACATTTCAATGTGTAATCACATCCAAGAGACCCTGGAGGAAAAAATTCCGGGGAATCATTGTCGTTGTTATGGCAACCTGTCAAAATAGACAATTTGTCGAAAATGTTAGGTGTGAAATTTTTACCAAAATCTACCAGATCATCCCTATAACTAGTAAGACAGGAATTGAGAAAATATGTTTTTTGGCATCTAGGCCTGAAAGATTACAAATGTTTTATTTGGTCGCCATCTTGAATTCATACGACAATTTTACCCGTTCATCTCTATATCAAACTTTATTCTGGCACAAAATATGAAATAATACTAATAAGTAGTTTTTCAAGCTGATTTTTTAAAATATTTTATGTCGCCATTTTGTTTCGACATCTTAGATTCATAACAAAGTTTTACCAGCTCATTTCTACGTGATGATTTCGTGCAAGATTTGAGGTAAATTGGGTAAGTATTTTTTTAGTAATACATTTTTTAACATTTCTCTTAGCCGCCATATTGTACTTTTATCAAAATGTTACCAGATCATCACCATATCACCCTTAATTTTTGACTAGAATTTCAAGTCACGGGTTAAGTAGTTTTTAGCTATGTTGCCAACACACAGACAGATCGGCAGAAATATCGATAGACCGACGGAATTAAAAGAACATGTTTTTTGGTATCTATAGGGACCTTAAAGCATATAGATCTGTAAAAACCTGGGTGGGTGATTTCTTTACGATTACAATTTGGGAATCCATCCTGCATCAGCCAAGCCCGCGGCATTGAGATCATCTATCCCACGGATCCTCAGAATTTGTGGTATTACAAAATATCATAATGCTTTTTTAGCTATGTAATAAAAGATTAAATTCAAAATAAAAGTACCATTTATTAATAATAAAAATTTAAGAACATGAAATTTATGAAAATCGTTTTGAAAATATTTTCTGGGAAATCATAAAGTATGCAAAGTTTGAACTCGTCAATTTGACCCTATTTTATTACAAAAGTACCCAGCGTGCAGCGGTAGAAAACGCCTGCTCAGCTTCGACGCATTTTAGAGGAAATGCAGAAGCAGATAAAGTCTCTGTCACCCATTCAGTGCGAAAACTGTGCTCTAATTCTGGAATAAACTCTGAAATTGCTTTCTTAGTGCAGCTTTGCTTGGATAAACAAACGTGTCTTCGTCGATTGAATCAACTGTTCCAGGCATTTTTTTGGATTCTCTAAGTAAGGCATTACACTTGTCATTTTAGTTCGGCGTTTTTTTATCCGACGCAGCAAGGGGGCTACCAGTTCTTTGCTTAGTGTAGTGTTTTGACTTTCCAATTTGTTGCAGGGGAATACCTCGTCCATAATTGACATTCACTAACAAATTGGTAGCATAATTTTTTAAAGTCGGATATTTTATTCAGTCCCGCAAGTACCGCGGATCCCGCATTACTGATCTTACAAAATTCATGCAGGATCCCGCAATTGTAAATTCCGGCAGTTGCGAGATTGGATACCCTAATTACAATGCTTCCTTTGTACGAGTAAAAAATAAAAAATGGCCTGCTTCCTAATTTTCCTGATGTCCGACTTAAAAAAAAAACTTTGCTTCCTGAACAATTAGTACGGTTATTATTTGTTCTCGCATTGTCGCATAATTTTAAGGTTTATGGCTGGGACATTTTTCAATTTTGCACGATTCCTTGCATCACTTGAAATATTTTACTCATAAAACACATTTGCCTTTCGAAATAGAGGAAGTATCCCTTCCAAGATACGGAAAAAGTAACGGCAACACAGTGTGATAAATCCGGGATGAAGCCATTCCGGAACAAAAGCGGCGGTCCTGGAACGCGTAATTACTACAAAAATGCGAAGAATCCCAACTTCTTAATTAAATGCAGTTTTACGGCCGAAGCGCCGCGCAAGCAACATCGTCCCACTTTGCCGAGAGATGAATAAGTTTAATTAAAACCTCGTGTTTTATTGTGTTGACGTGGCCTGGCCCGTGAGTCGCTTCCAAATTGATTCCGAAAGGCTTCTCTAAATGAGTCTTCATTGCCCTTGAAACTTCTTTATTTAAGATTTGGATTCCTCGAATCGCAAAAAACTTCAGGATATTTAAACTTAAGGAAAGGTTACTTTTTATTTAAATGGCCAACTCTCGGCAGTATGTAAGGGATGTCAAAATAACGGTAGGGTTTCATAAAAAGCTTTCATGAGGTACCCCTTAATGTAGATATATGATACCAAAACCGTACCTATTGATGTACTTTTTCGGCTCTAAATTTTGAATCGACCTGTTTATTTTCATTACATTTGAACTGTATGTAAAACTAAAAAAAAGTTATACTTTTTGCGTTGCAGCACTTCCGATATAAATTAAATTTTCCTCATATTTTGTTTTTCCCAACTCCAAACAACTTTTTCCAACTAAGGGAAGCTGATTTTTCAACCTGAACAACTTTGGGGGGGTACCTCCCTCAACCCCCTTATTTGCGTCCCCACAAACGAGAGCAGATAGACTGCACTACGAGAGTTCATATTATTGGACAAAAAAAGGACATGTGTCTCAATATACTGTGCTCATCTTAGCAACAAAGCTAGTGTCCGTCGTTTCTTTTGCGCGCCGAAATAAAAAAAAGAATAAGAAAAGAACGCCAATACGTCAGTTTATTATTATGAACGAATGTTATGTCACCATAGAGATTGTAACTTTTAGATTTTGACAAGTTTTTTGTCTTCTATGATGAATTTGATAATTTTTGAATATAAAATAATTAAAATTCAACCTGTATAATGACAGTTTGCTATACAAAAATGTATATCCGCAAATGATTTGTTTTTCGGGATACGGGGTTTTAAAGTTTTTGTTAAAATCTGACAATTTATTTATTGCTCTAAAACCGGTCGAGATATGCCAATGAAATTTGGTGGGTTTTAAGTACAGATGTGTCGTTCACGACTGATCCGGATCCGATATCCGGATCTTTATACTGATCCACGGGAGCCGGGTCTTGAAAATATTGCGAACCGGATTACGAATATTTGAAATAGAGACAAAGTAAAATGAAGCGTTCATTTGTGCTTGTCTATGGTTCAGTCAGTTCTTCAGTTCATCATCGTTTGTAGGTCTCGGGTCGGATACTGAACCGCGGAGCCGACGACCGATATCGCGCGCTTTTCGAACCGGTCTGATTGATAAGAAGAACGGGATGATGGGGTGGATGGGTCATTAGCTTGTTGAATGCTAATTGCCATGGAATATGAATTTCTGTATAGCCAGAATCTCGTGTAAAAATTTAATTTGGGGTTGGTTGGCTTGTTGACTTTGTAAATCATCTTAACACCAGTCCTTTAAAACTTATATTTATGTTGTGTGGATTAGATAATAGATTTAAATCTCTACTTTTTTAGTGGGATGTGTATATTGAAGTTCAGATGACCTTATAATCAGTGATGACAGTTAATAAAATGCATTATAAATAATATTAAAAATCTAAATCTGTCAAACCATAGTTCAGGTCTGTAAAATTTATTTTCTGAGAAATAATATAAATTATAATATAATTACTTTAATAATAAATATACATATAAAAAACTTCAACTTGAAAACCACTATAAATATAAAAAATTTCTACTTCAAAACCACTATAGCAAGACTCTTACGCCTTGTAAGCTAAAAATATAAGATCTTTAAAAATTATGTACTTATTATTTTGGATAGGCAATCAAACACAAAGGAACAGCATAATGTGCCGGACGGGCCGACCATCACTACTTTTTTTTCTAAAAAGAGTATAAGAAAGGAATTGAAGAATAAAATCAAGACATAAGCATATTAATCCTAACGGGAAAATATATATATATATATATATATATATATATATATATATATACGTATATATATATATATATATATATATATATATATATATATATATAAGTTTGTAACCAAAAACTATAGACTTGAGAGGGCGCAACTCATTTTACTCGTCGCGAGAAACTAAATAATGTCCGGATAATGCTGTCTATAAAACCGATGTTCCATGCTTACAAAATTTTCAGACGGATGGAGCTACGCATACATCTACATATCCAGTGCCCAACATTTAAAGAGATCCGAGATCCGGATTACTGATCCGGGTCTTTAAACTGACCCAGATCCGTTGACCCGGATCTTTAAAAAGATCCAGATTTCCATAAATAGTTTCAAGAGGTAGTTACTGCGCATTTTTTGCATGCAATTAAGAATTTTATATTCATCATTGAATGATTTCAATTTTTTTTAAGAAAAAATGGTACGCCATTGAGATATTTCAAATTAAAAATAATATTTGAATTTCTCGTTCAATTTGTGAGAAAAAATCTGTGTTGCCTTTTTATGCAGAAAAATAAAACTTCTTAACGCGTATTTTTCATTTCTTTAATACATTATCAAGAACTATCTAATACAATCATATTAAACCAGAACAATAACTGAAAATAACACTAAAAAAATAGGCGTATAGCTACAACAAATATTGTAAATGATCTTGTCGAATTGGCGCAAATATTCCTGATGTATTTCTTATTGTCTCACAGCCGGCTATAATTCGATTCCTCACGTCATCAACATTTTCGTTGGTAATGAAATAAACTAATGACTTAAGAAAACACCAAATGCAAAAATCTAGAGGATATAAATCTGGCGATCGAGCAGGGCAATTTTCCGTACCTGCCCTTCCTATCCAACGATGTGGATATACTGTATCTAAGTGATGACGAACATTAATGCTAAAATGGACTGGTGCACCATCATGCATAAACCATAAGTGTTTTCTCAGCGGTAAAGGATTTTCTTCAAGAAGAACATTTAACCCTTCCTGTAGGAAATTAAGGTAAGATTTGGCTGTTAGTGGTAGTGGGAGGAAATATGGACCGATTAAATGATTAAACTGGCCGACAAAAAAAAATTTTTTGTCGGCACAAATCAGAATAGCATAATCTAATAGAATGGACATATCCAAATACGAAAATGATAAATAGAAAGTTATAGCACGTAGGGTTTTCTTGTTAGAGTTGTAGAACCATATTGAATGTTACGATACTTAATATCTATAGAAAAAAATCATTTTAGAAAATTCTTAACCCTGTTTATTGACTATGTTTACAGTTTTCGCCTATTAAATATACCATACATCTAAGAGAAATGCAAACGAGAAAAATATTAAATTAAAACACTAATTAAACTTTATTTTTTCCGTTTATGAGGTGTCCTATCTTCAAAAACCAACTAGTCACCCATCATGGCTGGATCCCATCGTCCTTGGTACCGAATTTCCATTGTTCTGATATCTTGGTGAAACCTTTCACCCTGTTCGTTACTAACAACTCCCAAATTTTTAAAAATAAATGACAGATGGGAATGGAGGAAGTGAATTTTTAATGACATTCTGGCACCAAGCGCTTTATAGGCATCTAAGAGTTCATTAACTAATTGTTCATAATTTCCATCCATATTGTTGCCTAAAAATTCTTTTACTACATTAACAAATGAATTCCATGCTCTGAGTTCCTGCCTGGTAAGCTTTTCCATAAAATTGACATCGTCCAGCAATTTTCTGATTTGTGGCCCAATAAAAATGCCTTCTTTTAATTTGGCATCACTTAACTGGAGAAAGACTTGTAAATCCATCACCATCTTTATTCAAAGCCTTCACAAAGTTTTTCATCAGCCCAAGTTTAATGTGAAGAGGAGGCAAAAGGACATTTTTGGGATCAACAAGACGTATAAATTTTACATTTTGAGATCCCGGTTGAAATTCGCTTCTTTTTGGCCAAATTTTTGTTACATTATGCTGATTTATTGCACGACTGTCCCATATACAAAGAAAACAGCAATATTTTGTAAATCCCCCCTGAAGTCCCACTAAAATCGCTATAACTTTTAAGTCCCCACATATCTGCCATATATACCTATTGTAGTTTATTTTATCCAAAATCGTGCGCATATTTTCAT
This sequence comes from Kuschelorhynchus macadamiae, assembly GCA_030620095.1. Classification (NCBI taxonomy): domain Eukaryota; kingdom Metazoa; phylum Arthropoda; class Insecta; order Coleoptera; family Curculionidae; genus Kuschelorhynchus; species Kuschelorhynchus macadamiae. The sequence goes on along the minus strand of JAUTXW010005205.1, from coordinate 1,056,885 downwards.
AATTTTCTTTCATTGCAACTGAATGGGCAACTGGTATAGAGGGTTTTAAATTTCCATTATGCAATAACACAGCTTCTAAGCTATATTTAGATGAGTCTATGAATAAGCGCCACTCACGCGGAGAATGTTCAATATCAAGTTCCTGCATTAAACTGTCTGTATCAGTACACGCACACAACGAATTTTCGATACTATAGAAATCAGAAAACATAGCATTTATTTTTTTGAAATTCGTAATTTTTGTTTCTTAGGCCAATAGGTTCCATTCCTTAAGACGGGAACCCAGAAGTTCTGACTGTTGCTTGGATAACCTCAAATCACATACTAAATCATTTAATTTACTTTGAACAATCAAATGTGGCTCGCCGGAACTGGGACCTGTGATAAGAGTGGGAGCGGTGCACTGTTCTTCTGAGCTGCCTGATGATGCGCTATCTCCATTACATCCCAAATGAATAGCTTGCCAATTTAAAGGCGGAATCGGCACTGGCAAATTTGCATTATGAGGAACAGGCCGTATGGCAGATTGCAAATTTGGATATTCTATATTGTGCTTTCCTTTTTTGGAATAACCTTCAGTCTTTGTCAGGCAAAAATAACAATCGTCAGAATGATTGGTGGGTTCTCGCCATACCATTGCAACTGCAAAAGGCATACGTTTTCTCTTTCCCTTCATCCACTGTTCCAATGATACACTACAACTAACACAGCACACATGGGCAGCCCACTGATTATCTTGATCCCCAATTAACACACCAAAATATTTAAAGTAGGCTTTTTTTACATTTTCGGAAAATGGCCTGGCTTGTGATTTCACCAGAAATTCTCCACAAATATAACAAAAATTTCGCAACTTCGGCGCGTTTGACTCGACATTCTCGTCTTCACATAGACTTGCTTATCGATAGACAGAGAACCACTCAATTCGAAACTCAACAGAAGAGTGATGTTTAACGTTTATTTTATGTCTAATGTTGTAAACAACCCGGTCTAGGTAATTTTTCCATTGTAAAATGGACCCATTTTAGCCGCCCCACAATAAAATTGTTTACCTGTCAATATAAAAGGTTCTAATTAGGCTATTAAAAAATGGTACCTATTATCCGAATATTTTCGAAAACTCAACAGAAGAGTGATGTTTATCTTTTATTTTATGTCTAATGTTGTAAACAACCCTGTGTAGGTAATTTTTCCGTTGTAAAATGGACCCATTTTAGCCGCCCCACAATAAAATTGTTTACCTGTCAATATAAAAGGTTCTAAATAGGCTATTAAAAAATGGTACCTATTATCCGAATATTTTTTTTATTATTGGGAGGGTATTTCCATTGTGAAAATAATGAGCTGGCCTGTGTTAGAAAAATCTTGTCGGCCAGTGTTATTGGAGAAATGTTAGTTGGACTGTATTTGTTTCCAAATCGACTTACTGTGATGTCTGTTACAACTTCCTTAGAGATGAATTGCCACAATATGGAAGCTGTGGCATTAAGAACGAGAGTTTTAAAGTGGTTCACGCATGACGGCGCTCCCCCTCACTTTGCAGTACGTGTTAGAAACTATTTAGATCAATAATATCGATGAATATGTAAAGGCCCCTCCGTTCGCCGGATCTGAATCCATTGGATTTTTATTTCTGGGGTCATCTTAAACAACTTGTTTATGCCAATCATATTGAAACTGGAGAAGGCCTACGACTGTGTATTAATAATGGTTTTAATACTATTCGCGCCAGCTCCGAAATTTTCCAAGAGACAATTTAGCACGTCGGATACATGGGTATTTACTGGTTCATGGAGGACATTTTCAGTAGTTATTTTATTTGACTTTTGTTCATGTGAGTTCATTATTGAAAGTTTTTAAATCATTTATTGAAATGATTTTTTTTGTTGTACTAATCAGGAAATTCGTGTAACATTAGCAATTAAATCACTTTTTACTCGAAACCTCGAAAAAGTAATTTCCTTCAAATTAATTTTTACATCGACAGGTCCGTATTACCGATTTTTACGAAATTAAAGTAATCTTTACGCAGATCTCCGCCAATGAACTAATATCATGCTTAAAATTTGTCCAAAGTAAAGTGCTCTAAGCTCTCATTAAGGTTAACAAATATCATTAGAAGACAGAAGCGACATACAAAAAACTTTTATTTCAGATTTTCGAGTTAAAAATAAGTAAGTAGTATCCCCACTCATTTTGTCATTTATTTATTATATTTGTGTGGTCCATGAACATGCAATAAAGTGGTTTTTATTTTTTTTTCTCGAAAACAAAGCCAGATACGAAAGCACCTCAAGGGAAAGAAGTTGTTCCTTTAGTTATTTAATCCGAAAAAATATAAAAATTACACAAAAAGTCAGTGGCGTATAGTTTTTCTCAATAATTTTGGACTGGGCTTAATAATTTGTATCTATTTACGCCTAAATAAGTCTCTTGTCAGTACAAATAAGGTCCAAATAAAATAAATAAATAAAAACCAAATTTCAAAAAAATTGAATAAAGGAAATTTAAAATAAAAATAAAAAGCCGATTTAAAAAATATTAAACACTCTGTATTTTGAAAACTAAGCGACATTCGAAAAAAATTTATACTGCACTTTCTCTTAAAATTAAGTGAGGATTCTCATATATATATATATATATATATATATATATATATATATATATATATATATATATATATATATATATATATATATATATATATATATATATATATATTATATTTAGAAGCGCCTATCGACATAGGAATTTGTTTTTTTTTCTGGCAGATGGATGGTTTATAGTATTTACGAATTAAATATTTTAATTTATTAAATTATAATAGATATTGCTGAGATTTTTTATATTTGCCTTGTTGTTTATTGAATGGTCGTGTTTTTTCATATAAATCATTTCCAAAAACTCTCGTTTATTTTGGTTCGGTGCAAAACGTTCGAATATACGTCTTTAAATCAATTAAACAATATCTACTTTCAACAAGATGGATTGGCACTCATGGACCGATAAGACGCCATCACAATCACCAGATCTTTCCCTCTTAGGTTTATTTTTATGTTTGTTTTGCAAAATAAGATTTACAAGACTCGCCATCGTTCTATAAAAGAACTTCGTTGGAAAATTTGGCTTTCAGTTTTTGCAACATCGTTCAATATTTATTCCCAATACATTAAAAAGAATTACAAAATTGTGTGAATATGTCATTCGAGAAAACGGTAACCACTTTGAACAATTCTATAGTTTAAATAAGGTGATTTTTTTTAAATCTTTAATTTTATAACCACATGTAAAATTGTTATGTCATTTTGTGACAGGGAATCAGCCGTTAGGTTTTACCATTTTCTTGGCTTGGCACACCCTGTATATGTGGTCAAAAACTCCCTTTATAACTGACGCGCGAAACTGTGTGTGAACCAAAATGATCAAATGAAAGCCATTACCGAAGACGTTTTCAAGGATTTTATCCGGTGGCCCTCGGACGCCCTCGAAAACCCATTCAGAGAGAGGTGTCAGAGAATCGTGTGTTGTGCCTCGCACCTGATCCTAAGTACCTCTTCTCGAAGCCTTTATTCTCTTTCTCAAAAACACTGTTGATCTAACGGCGATTTTCGGTTCAACGGGAGATTTTCGGATAAGGAACAAGGTAAATATTTAAACAGGTAATATTTGTGTTAATTAGTCGGGGCTTTAAATAACAAACAACTTGAAAAAATACGAATACAGGGTGTCAATAGATCACTTTCGGGTTGTTTACTTCCCTCCTAATCGTAAAGAAACCACTTTCCCAGGTTTTTAGAGATTTTCACATTTTAGGATCCTTATAATGCCAAAAATGTTTTTTCAATTCCGTCGGTCTGTCTGTCTGTCTGCCTGTTCGTGGCAAAGCAAAAAACTTACTTACCCGATTAACAAATTATGGTCAAAATGGTAATATGGGATTGACCTGGAAAGATTGTAATTGCATGCATACATTTTGGTAGAAATCCACAATGGCCGCCTAGTGAAATGTTAAAAAAATATATATTACTAAAAGCTACTTATCTAATTTATCTCAAATGTTGCACAAAAATCAAGTAGGTGTTATGCAGGAATTAATTCGTAAATATTTGGTATGAATGCAAGATGACGAAACAAGATGGCCACTTAATAAAATATTTAAAATGGAAAAATTGCTTATTAAATTGATACCAAATTTTATGCAAAAAGTAAGTGTGATATAGAGATGATCTAGTAAAATTGTGGTACGAATTCAAAATGGCGAAACACTATGGCGGTTAAATAAATTGTAATACATACATACAGGGTCTTCCATTGAGGAGAAAAAGCTCGGAGAATTCGAAAATTGTAACAAAAAACAATTGAATGAGAAAGTCAAACATAAAAACGGAAATAATTTTGCTACCTATTTAATTGAATATATTCATATGAAATGCAGGTGATCCATTTTTTTTTGTTTGACTGGCATTATAAGATAGCTTATCAAAGACTAAGATAGGAATGTGAAAGTTTTTTTGCTCTAGGTCCAAGCGTTCAGGTGCTATGATGGCTCAAAGAAGCAAAAATGTCAATTTCAAACATCAATAAATCAAAAACAGTTGAAGATAGACATATAGTACACTTAGACCATAGAATCTAAAAATGTAATAATATATAGGGTGTTCCGTTTAAAACACGCAACATCCTTGGCGTAAGTCGTTTGTTTCTCATTCAATTGTTTTTTTGTTACGATTTTCGAATTCTCCGAGCTAAAATACATGGATTGGCTATTTTGAATTTCTTGAGAAATACGGAGAAAGTAAAAAAAATCCGTTTTTCCTCCTCAATGGAAGACCCCGTACATACAAACATTCATTCACTTAGCATACCTATTTAAATAAACCCACTGCTTCGATTTAAATTTAGAATAAGAATAAATTTATTTAGCAATAAATGTTTACGATCAACATAACAATATCTTAAATTTAAAGTAGGATTATTTGTATTGCACACATATTTTGCCGAGGCACCTAGATGTTAAGAAAATAGTAACATCTGTATATGCATGTATCATTACTTACAATCTAATTCTTTAAAAAATATAGTGTTATCTTATGTTATGTATGTACATATATATGATTGGCACACACAACCAAAAAAGAAAATAATTAAGTCATAAGCCAAGAACAAAAAAAAACAAGTTTTTGATTTTTACTAACATTAAAATTAGCTATTGGTGATTGCTCTCTGTATCCTATGACGATTTTCAACAATGACAATTTTTGATTAAATATTTTAATTTTGTTTATGTTTTTGATTTCATTTGGTAGAATATTGTAACATTTGGGACCTAAATAATCAATAAATTTTTAATTTATGTTCTTTCTGTTATTTGGTTTTAACAGGTGTTTATTTAGATTGTTCCGTGTTTGGTGTTGATGATGTACAAATTTTTTTAGTGCTTCCTTTTTGTGAATGTATGGACATATTGAATGCATATACAAGCAGCTAACATCGCAGATGTCTATCTTATACAGTTGAGTAGTCGGGTACAATCTATTTCTTCTAAAAATTATTTACAAAATGGTGTTTTGTATGACAGATAAAGGATGTAATTTTTTTTTATATGCTCCACCCCACACGATTATTCCGTATCTCAATAAAGATTCGACCAAGGATTTGTAGACCATTGTTAGCAGTTTTGCGGTTAGAAATTCCCTCAAAAGGTAAAATTTTTGAATTAAATATCGAGTTTATTTCGTGAGATATGATATATGTTTAGTTTTTGTTAAATTTAGGGATAATTTAAACGGGTCAAGCCATTGTTTATCTTATCTTTAACTTCTTTCCAACTATTTTCACTAAAAACTAGTAGTGTATCATCCACATATGATATAATTCTGCCATTGATGTTTAGGTTTAGTAAAGAGTTTATGTAGGTTATGAAAAGTATAGGTCCTAAAATTGTTCCTTGTGGCACTCCTATTTTTATTTTCAATGGTTTGCTGAAAGTATGGTCTAGTTTTAAAAACTGGTCTCTGTTAGATAGGTATTTAGAAAATAGCTCCAGAACTTGTCCCCTTATTCCATAATGCGATAAAACTTCAATTAATTTTTTGTGTGGCACGGTATCAAAGGCTTTTGAGAGGTCGATAAACACAGCAATGGTTTTTTTATTAGTATTCAGGTTATTTGTGATTTCAGAGACAAGCGAATACATGGCATCTGCTGTGCTTAACCCCTCCCTGAATCCAAATTGGTTAGTGGATAGAACTTTATGATCTTCGAAGAAGTTACTTAATCTGTCTTTCAAACATTTCTCAAAAAGTTTTGCAAAATTATTTATCAGGCTAATTGGGCGATAGTTTTCTATTTTGTTTTTTTCGCCAGCTTTGTGAATTGGTACAATCACTGATTCTTTAAAAAAACTGGGTATTTTACCTGTTTGAAAAATTAAGTTTATTATGTGTACTAGTGGCTTAGTTATAGCACAGGTCACAAGTTTTCTTTTTTTCGATACTCCAGTATACTATTTCTTAAATTTTGATTTTATTTGTTATAAATTTATTTTTATTTTATTATTTATATTATTTTTTGTTTATTTACATAAACATAAAAAATCAATTTTGTTATTCATTATTTTCATCATAAAAAGAAAGCGTTTATTCTAGGAAATGGAATTTTACCGGATTCCTAAACATTTAATCAGGTCGCCATTTTATTTTGCCATATAAAATTGACAAGATTTTATCAATTCATTCCTGTTTCACACTTGATTTTATTACAAATATTCAACTTAATTGGATAAGTAGTATTTTGATGATAATATTTTAAACATTTAATTAGACCGGAGGCCGCCATTTTCTTTCTTCATAATGCGTCGTCACCAAAATTTTACCAGTTTGTTACGCCATCTTGGAGTCGTGCCAAAAGTTTTACCAGTTTATATCTATATAACACTTGATTTTTGTGCAAAATTTGAAAACAATCGATGACGAAGTTTACGCCGATTCTTTTATATTTTATTAGGCCATCAATTTGCTCAGACATCTTGGATTTCTACCAACATTTTACCAGTTCATCCCCGTATTACAACTAATTTTTTTCAAAATGTTACTATCTCATCCCTATATGAACCTTAATTTCTGACCAAAATTTGAAGTCAATTGGATAAGTAGTTTTTTAGCTAAGTCGCGAACAGACCGAGCGACAGACAGACACAACGACCGAATTGAGAAAACATGTTTTTCAGCATCTAGGGACCCTGAAACGTGAAAATCTGAAAAAATTTGGGAGGGTGACGTTTTCACGAATACAATACTTTACGAGAAAAGTGTATTAATAACTTAACGATTCATTAGAGGCTCAGTAATTAAATTAAATTAAATTGAAAGTAGTTGAATTACTTTACAAGTATTTAAATCACTAGAGACATTAAACACAATTGCACCGGTCAGACGTAATTGAACTGCTTTTAAGTAATTGAATTATACTTTCAAGTAATTCAAATACTCTTAAGGTTATTCAATTACTTCACAGTAATACTTTTTTTCAGAATTATGGTAATTGGAATTTTAATTTTCAACTACTTTTGAAAGTAATTAGTAATTGTAATTGGATTACAATTAAAAACCAAAAAGGAAACTAAAAATAACATCTGTATTAAAAACTCAGTTAACGTGGACGCATCGAAAATGGGACGGCCTGTACAGTATAAGGTAAATGCGGGACTGATGGCGAAAGATACTAACGTAATTGGAAAACTAAATTTTCCTCGACGATGGCCGTTCTGTTTGTCTAATCAAACTCACATTAAATTACCAATTAGTCCGATGTTCGGGTAATGCCCCTAATGAGCCATTGATCCTCATTAGGCACGCATCGTTCCTGTGTTGCCGCTTCTATCGGCCGACAATTTTATAATTATTACCTCCGCCCGTGAAGGAAAATCGAGCCTCTGATTGGCTTCGTTACGGACGGTGCCTTTGCGTGCGTCCGATATTGTCTGGATCAACTCACTCGGTTTATTTCGACATGTACCTTTTTGCCAGTTTCCCCATTTCGTAGTTTTTTGTTAAATTATAATTTATCATTGAATGCAAATATCTGATGAATATATTGTTATAGTATATTATATAACGGACATGGAAAGTGGCATATAACAGACGAGTGTGATGTTTCACACGAGTATGTTGGTGCTCTTTCCAGGTTGCGATTCTCCTGATAATGTGCTACTTTTTCGTAAAACTAAAGATGCCGTTAACAAAATTATCATAGCCCTTTTAGTCTTTAAGATACAGGGCTAAATTGAAAATGTTGATTTTTCAGGCACCCCTCGTATCTTAACTATCAGATAACTTATCGAAAATGTAAAAACTGTTTGTTGTATAACTTTTCCTGTTAAACTCAATTCCGTCTTCGGAATTAGTATACAGGGTCAGGTCAAAAAGTTATCGGACCCTACTTTATTTTTTTAAATGGAACACTTTTTATATTTATAGACTATAAAATTTGTTTTTTTTTACCTTTTTAAAAATATATACTTTTTCTCAGAAACACACAAGTAAATAAATATTCTGAAATTAAATGCATAATTTAATAGTAGGCCATGAAAAACAATAATAAACAATTGAAAGTTACATATTTCTAACGAAGAATTGGATACCTTGCATATAGGTATGTTCTTATATAAAAATACCTATGGGTCATTTTATTCAAAACATGTATTTTTCGTATACCGGTTTTCAAAAATTATTTATTTTTATTTTTCGTTTAAATATATGTTGTTGCTCTCAAAATAGTAATATCAATATATCCTGAAAAGCGGAGAGCTTAAATGATTTTTATTTTTTTTATTTTTAACTAAAATTGAAAATTGTTTGTAACGGAAGTAAGGTGGACGATTAACGTAAGTGAGTGTTTTCCAAAAACAATATATTAATTATTTAAAAATATATTTAAAGCAAAATAGGGTAACTTTCTTACAGAAAATTAATTTCTGTAACTTAAACCAACGATAAATTGACAAAAACACATATTTAAAATAAGTATGAATAAACAAAACATAACTACCGGAAGTGGTATATAATTAAGGTAAAGGAGTATTTTTAAAAAACAAATTTAATAATTATACCGGGTGTCAACGATATCGTTTTACACGATGCCATTCATTTGTTTTTTAGGTTAGGATATTTATATTTGGGTTAACGAAATATGGTATTAAGACACATATTTTTCATGAAAATACAATTGAATATTACTGCCAGTTTTTCCGATATCAGAACCAAGTTAAGAATTTCAAATGGAACCCTGTATATTATTTTACATAGTTTGATAGAGCTTAGAATTACCTTTTCAATGACATATCACAAGTTATATTTTTTTTTCAAAATGGCGGACCAGGAAGCGCTTTTTCAAAATTCAATAAGGCGGTCGTTTCCCGATACCGATGAAATTTTGTTTAACAAATTATTAAAATATTAAACAAAATGGTGTTTTCAATGGATTTTAATCAAATTTTTAATTTATCACAAAATGGGATAAGTTTAATTTTTTCTTTAAAATGTGAACTTTTTCTTAAATTTTCTCAAAGATTTTAAATAGAAAGTTGTATTTATTAAATATTAGTATTAAAGTATATCTTATTAGCTACACAAAACCGCATAACAAGCCGTATTTTTGCTTTTTGTTTCAGAAAAAATTGACAAAACCTTGCCGATACACATTTTTCCTAATACATAACATGAAACAAACACACACATATTATTAATCAGAAAATCCTGGAATATTTTTTATTGTTTATTGATAAGTCATTTTGTATTATTTTGACATTTTGTGACTGTTGTCTTATTTTAGGAAAGCGAGAAAAAATCACAAGTAGTATTAATTTTATTTTACCAGTAGATACGGTGCAGTAACATGAAAGATGACTTAACTAAGATAAGTAGGTCTTGGAAACAATTGCAGAGGGATGCCATTATAATTTTCATTAGATTTAACCAGAAACGTCAAAAGTACTGTTTTGTATCGACATTTCTGATAACTTTCGTTACATTTTTACACTGAGAAAAACAAAAAACAAAAACAAAACCGCATAACAAGCCATATTTTTGCTTTTTGTTTGAGAAAAAATTGACGAAACTCTGCCGATATACATTTTTCGTAATACATAACATGAAACACACACACCCACACACACACATATTATTAATCAGTAAATTTCGGAATATTTTTTATTGATAAGCAATTTTGTATTATTTTGACATTTTATGATTTTTGCTGTCTTATTTTAGGAAATCGAGAAAAATTCACAAGTAGTATTAATTTTATTTTACCAGTAGGCTTTCGGTTTTTCCGGAAATACCTAGACCTAAGTCAAGAAGTTTAAAAGGGACCCTGTATATTTTTTCACACAGTTTGATAGAACTTAGAATTCCCTTTACATTGACATATCAAAAGTTGATTTTTTTTCGAAATGGAGGACCAGGAAGCTTTTGTTCAAAATTCAATATGGCGGCCATTTTCTAACACCGAAGATATTTTTGAATTATAGGTAGAAATAATAAACAAATATGGGGGTTTTTATTGGGTTTAATGGTAATTTAAAATCAAACTTTCACAATTAATACAAAAGTCACTCAATTAAATGTTCTATGCGCTGTCCGCCTTGTTCTTGGCATAGTGTAACTCTCTCAACATTTTCCGCGAGCAGGTTTCGTAAATGCTGTTCTGAGATACTCTCAACGGCTCGTCTTATTCTATTTTCTAACATTTCCAAAGATATTACAGGAGTTGCATACACTTTTTCTTTCAGATGACCCCATATAGAAAAATCAAGCGGGGTTAGGTCAGGCGACCTCGCTGGCCATCGAATTGGTCCATTGGTTCCCAACTAGTTCTCACCAAATCGTTCATTCAAGTAATTTGCAACAATTCTTGAATTATGAGCAGGGGCGCCATCTTGTTGGTAAACTTGGTAAATTTTGCTGCAAATTATTTATAAAATGTTCAATTTCATTTTCGAGAAAGTCCAAATACATCTTGCCAGTTAAAGGCTGATGGAATAATATTGGACCAATAACGCTTAGTCCTACAACGCCTAACCAAACATTAAGTCCAAAACGTTCCTGGAAGGCACCTTCTCTTACTAATCTTTGATTTTCCTTTGCCCAATAACGAAAATTATTTCGAATATTATGTTCGCTAAAACGTTTGTTTCCACTTCTTCGCTTACTACGAAACCATCATTGCCATTAGCATGGACACCACCATTATTTTTATTTTTTAAATGTTGTACTAGCCAAGGATAATATGCATGTGAAGGAGCGTCACGATTCGGAAAGCGTTCCTGGTATAATCTCTCTGTGTCCCTTGAATTTTTGCGACATTCCCCATAAATAAGGAGCATGTCAATTTGATGTTCTCTTGAATAAACCATAATATTTATTTTTAAAACTAACTAGAACCACTTCTCAGTGTAAAAATGTAACGAAAGTTATCAGAAATGTCGATACAAAACAGTACTTTTGACGTTTCTGGTTAAATCTAATGAAAATTATAATGGCATCCCTATGCAATTGTTTCCAAGGCCTACTTATCTTAGTTAAGTCATCTTTCATGTTACTGCACCGTATCTACCGGTAAAATAAAATTAATACTACTTGCGATTTTTTCTCGCTTTCCTAAAATAAGACAACAGTCATAAAATGTCAAAATAATACAAAATTACTTATCAATAAACAATAAAAAATATTCCAGGATTTTCTGATTAATAATATGTGTGTGTTTGTTTCATGTTATGTATTAGGAAAAATGTATATCGGCAAGGTTTTGTCAATTTTTTCTGAAACAAAAAGCAAAAATACGGCTTGTTATGCGGTTTCGTGTAGCTAATAAGATATACTTTAATACTAATATTTAATAAATACAACTTTCTATTTAAAATCTTTGAGAAAATTTAAGAAAAAGTTCACATTTTAGAGAAAAAATTAAACTTATCCCATTTTGTGATAAATTAAAAATTTGATTTTAAATTTGATTAAAATCCATTGAAAACCCCATTTTGTTTAATATTTTAATAATTTGTTAAAAAAAAATTTCATCGGTATCGGGAAACGACCGCCATATTGAATTTTGAAAAAGCGCTTCCTGGTCCGCCATTTTGAAAAAAAATATAACGTGTGATATGTCATTGAAAAGGTAATTCTAAGCTCTATCAAACTATGTAAAATAATATACAGGGTTCCATTTGAAATTCTTAACTTGGTTCTCATATCGGAAAAACTGGCAGTAATATTCAATTGTTTTTTCATGAAAAATATGTGTCTTAATACCATATTTCGTTAACCCAAATAAAAAAATCCTAACCTAAAAAGCAATTGAATGGCATCTTGTAAAACGATATCGTTGACACCCGGTATAAAAATGTATTTAACCTTAAATAACTTTATTACTAAAACTAATTCTTTTCGTTTCTGTTCTTCATAGAGAATAGGGTTGTTTGGTATTTGTACTCGTAATTTTCTCATACATTGCTATGACCTTTGATTTTTTATTTGTTATTCTTTGTCACTTTTATGTTTTCCTGCCATTTTCTTCCTATATATAATAGAAACACAAACAGTAGTTGCACTTTTTCTAGAATCTATATCACTTATGTTAACATTTCTCATATCCGTTAATCACACAATAAACGGAAGTAAAATTAACGGTGATGAGAATTTTGTTCAAAATACCCGCCTAAAACACTTAAGATGTTAAAAAAATAAATTTATTTTATAAACTAATACATGTGCCAATATGACTTAACTAAACATGAACAACTAAATATTTTTTTATACATACCTTACCTCTTTCTACCACTTACCACTAGTGAGGCACTATGCTTGACACAAGGGCAGTTTTAAACAAATTTAGGAAATAATATAATAAAACAACTCGCGTCTTTCACTAACCGGCCATTAAACAGAATGAACATCTAGCAAGCGCCAAGGTAGCATTCAGTTCAACAATGGTGTCATCTATGATTTTTGTGCAAAATTAAATACAAATTAACGGAAATGATAATTGTAGCTGGGACAAGTAAAACGTTAATATTTTTACTTAAATATAAATAATTTCAGGGCTATATGCTTTATTACAATAACAAAGAAAATGGTTTTCCTTCAATTCATATTAAATATTATAGAATATTTTAAGATTTTGTGGTAATTGCAAGTAAGGGGACAATTGACTTACGTGAGGTCTCACGTACTATTAACCGACAAAAACTACTGAAATTAAAAAAAAAACAATCAAAATAGATATAAATTCTTGTTATATAAATCATAAGTTTAATTTTTATTAACTAAAATGTGAACTTTGATAAGACCGATACATACTAAATTAAAGGGACCACAAAATGCACATTTCGAATGAAATTACCCCTATAGAGTTTTTTAATAATAGTAAGTTTGTAACAACAGTTTTATAGCATAAAGTAACAATATAACAAGCACAAAAAAACACAAGAAAAATGAAAAAACAAATTTTTAAAGGTGATGCTTAAATTGACGACCATTTACTCTAATGCAAAATTGGCACCTTTTTGTAATTCTTTGAATAGCGTTAAATAAATTGGTCTCATTCGCAGATTTCGAAAGGCTAAATGAATTGCCTCTCGATGTTCTGCTATGCCGTCATATCGTGTTTTATAAATTACATTTTGTATATAGCCATTTAAAAAAAAACTAAAATTGAGAGATCTGGAAATGTAGAGGCCCTCTAACAGGTCCGTTGGTAGCTATCCATCTTTGAGGAAAGTTATTATCAAGACATTCCCTTAAGATCCTAGAGTTGTGACTTGGGGCACCATCTTCTTGTTGTAGGTAAACACCATTATATTGAGCTAATGGAATATTTTCGAGCAGTTTTGGAATAACTTCCTCAATGATTTCTAAGTATTTACATGCTGTAAGAGCTCCTTCAAAAATCCTATAAACTGTATGTCTGCCTAAAATAAAACATGACACCCCAACTCCAATGCATCCTTGTTGTGCCCTTTCAAACATTAAATGCTGATTTTTACTATGCCAGTTCCTGGTATTGTGACGATTAAATATCCCGCACTTGAAAAAAGGCATTTGCCTGACCAGATAACAAGTCTGCCAAATAAATCGTTGACATCGATTTGTTGCAAATACCACTGGCAATTGCTCGGCGTTCGGCATCGTTAGGATGCAAATGTTGTACTAAATTAAATTTCTATGATGATATATTTCTTCAAGATCCGCTGACCGTCAGTTTTTGGCACACGAACTTCCTTCTCAATTTTTCTATATGAGGACGAAGGTGTTGTTTCTATATATACCAAAACATCTATCTCTTTTCTTCCCCTGTTCTCGTTGTAAAACGACCAAATATCTCAAAAAACGTTTGCCTTCTTTCTGGATATCTATGAAGCAAAAACTTATAATACAGATTTTCATAGCTATAATAGCTTACTTACCTTTGGAAATATAATTCCGAGGCTTCTTCAGAATTTTCATTACTCCGTATAAAACATACCAGCATATCATATTTTTCATAATTATTATACGCTGCCATTATTCCAAGAAATTGATAAATATATATATATATATATATATATATATATATATATATATATATATATATATATATATAGATATAATCGGATGCGGTCTTATCGTGTGGGTCCAAAGGTCACCAACATTATGAATCAAATCAGAAAACACAGTGAGTACCAAAATGTTGTGTGATTCTTTTATCGAGCTATTAAATCTCGATGGGCTATTTACAAATATACAGGGAGAAAGAAAATATATTTTTTTTATTATATTACGCAGTATTATTAAGATAGCCACTTAATATTATTTTATATATTAAATGCCGAGGGACTAAATAAGAAAATTCGCTAAATATGTATTTGGTTAAAATTTTTTGATTGGCAAAAACAAAAATACACAAAATGGCAAGCGCCTTAATAAAGTTGGAAAGCGGTTCGGATCAGTGGAACAATCAGGATATGTTCTGTTTATATAACCACTTAATGAAAGTGAGCTTTTTTTATCAGTCACCAAAAATTATGAGCCCCGCTTGACCTAAAAATCTAACCACTTATACAGGGTCATTTATTTAAATGCGGGCCACCCCTGTGCAAAGAAAACTTGTTTTTTTTTGTATTGTGATAACAACAAAATTTTATTTTACAAAAATATTATACACTTTTGTTAAAAACACAAGATAATTAGTTATTACTTCCCTCGTGGAATTTTTTTAGATCTTTACGTTCAAGGGTCCCTAGATGCCGGAAAACATGTTTTCTCAATTCCGTCTGTAGGTATGTCTATCCGTCAGTCTGTCTGTTCGCGGCATAGCTAAAGAGCTACTTATCTGGTTTCTTCAAATTTCAGTCTAAAATTAAGGGCCATGCATGCGAAAAACACAGGCTATATATATATATATATATATATATATATATATATATATATATATATATATATATATAAATATATATAGAGCCTGTATTTTTCGTTAGCCCCGAGTTTCTGGTAAAGCGATTTTGCCTTATTTCCAACACGCTTTAAACAGAACAAGAATTCTATAATTGTTTATTTATTGCCTACAAAACTACAAATGTACTAAAAAAGTAGGCAAAAAAATTGTATCAAATCTAATATCCAGGAGCCAGTGGCAAAAGCTCTGAGAATCGGTATAAGGAATGTATGGAAACTTGTGCATGAAAAAAAAAACATAATTTACTTCCGAAGAAGATTAGGAAATGTACACGAAAAAATCCAAAGGCAAAAGACTTAAGTTACAATGTACAAAATGGATATTCATAATGCAATTTATGATTTATACAAGTCAAAGACTAATATAATCCTTCAGAAACTTTTTAATATTATAGACTAAAACATATCATCATCACTCAAAGAGTCGTCGTCAAATGGCGCAATGATCATTGGTGCTATTTCGATATATAGAACTCGTTCTCGATTCCACCAATCCCATATTAATTTCTCCGTATGTTCCACAGATTTCTTTCAGTACTCTGGCGTAATATAATTTAATTAATCTTGGCAAACAATTTGCACTTCATCTGATGTAAGACCATCGTTCACGTGTTTTTGGTAATATTATTTTGCTCCAGCCCATATTAATTCTATTGCGTTAAACTGGCAATGGTATGGCGGTCGTAAAACCTCATGTCCATTTTCCCGTAATATTTCTTCTGCGGCATATATTGTTGGTTTTTTAATAGATTTTGCCATTAAAATAAGTTCTAGTTTCGGCATATTGGGTAAAGGATTTTGTTTTTGATTTATTAGTCAGTCATAAATATCACTTTTCTTCCAGGATGAAGTAGGTTGTTTATTTAAGATTCTTGAATGATAAGATGCATTGTCCAGAATGATTAAAGATGGAGCATCTAAATTTGGAATCAGTTGTTTTTTTAGTCACTTTTCAAACAGTTCACAGTTCATACTATCATGTTAGTCCATACTTTTGGATGTCGAAGAAGACAGTAAACTTGCACCTGGGAGAAATCCTGTTGAAGAACCTGCCTGCAAAATGCTGAACCGTTTTCCCGCCCCACATCCCTTTTTTCACTTGACACTTTTTACAGACTCGTCCTGCCAAGATTTCGAACCACTTCCATTAGAAAATATCCAAGTCTCGTCTAAAAATACCACTTTTCCAAATTTTGAATTAATATTTTCCGTGTATTTCTTTAAAAACTGGATATGCTGAGTTGCTGTATGTGGCAACTCGCATAAAAATCTTCGAGTACAGTCCTTTTTATATCGAAAACCCAACATTTTTATTAATTTTGACAACGATTTTAGTCCAATTTCCTATATGACTCGATTTTTTAAAGCTTCTTTTAAAACTTGAAGGGTTAGGTTAGGTTAGGTTAGGTTAGGTTATATAGGTGAAGGGTTATATTAGTTTTTGATGTGTATAAATCGTAAATTACATTACGAACATCAATTTTTACATTGTCACTTAAGTCTTCTGTCTTTGGCTTTTTTCGTGTACATTTCTTAATCTTCTTCGGTAGTAAATTATGCTTTTTTTCATGCACAATTTTCTGCACAGTCCTTATACCGATTCCCAAAGCTTTTGCTACTGTCTCCTGGATATTAACCGGTGAATTTTCATTTTCGTAATTTATTATATTTAATACCATTTTTTTCGCTTGTAGATGCAAAAAACCCGAAAATTGTTTTCTGTTATTCATTTTGTCACTGACTTATCAATCTGACTTTGAAGTGACATCGCTCAAAGATTTTTGCAACTGCTGGTATTTATGTGTTTAACCTCTTTTTTCATATGAAAATATCATAGATCTCAGACTTAAAAAGTTTGTCGTTGATAAATCGTATGACCCCACGATAACACTGCTTTTGACTTTAAATAAAAAGACCAAAAGAACGTTTATAAACTGCTTTATTATCCAAAAGTCGATCCAAAAACCGAAATATTTGACATTTATTTTTGTTCGTTATCATAAACAATAGTCATAGCCTACTATTAAACTATGCATTTAATTTCAGAAAATTGTCATTTATTTGCGTGTTTCTGAAAACTATTATATATTTATAGACTATAAAAATAAAGAAAGACAAATTTTATAGTCTATAAATATACAGAGTATTCCATTAAAAAAAAAAGTAAAGTAGGGTCCGATAACTTTTTGACCTGACTCTGTATACTAATTACGAAGGCGGAATTGAGTTCTACGGGAAAAGTTATATAAGAAACAGTTTTCACATTTTTAATAAGTTATCTGATAGTTGAGATACGAGGGGTGCCTGAAAATGCAACATTTTCAATTTAGCCCTGCATCTTAAAAACTAAAAGGACTATGAAAATGTTTGTAATGGCATCCTTAGTTTAACGAAAAAGTAACACATTGTCACGAAAACTTCAACTTTCTCTCTATAAAAATAACGGAGATACTCCGCAAAAGTACCCAAAATGTACAATATTTTTCCCACAACACAAGAAAAAATCCACAAAAATACACCTATTTATTAAAAATATTTTAAAACATTAATGATAATAACAAAAAAGTAAATCACATCTGTAGATAAATTAATAGGAAGTTTAACGGCCATTCGGACAAATAATTCTGCCTTTGATAAGCTAATTCAGGTATAGGGTCCAAACCTCATGGACCATTATACCGCCAAGCCTTTAAGCATTTTTACCACGGTATAATGGTCCATGAGATTTGGACCCTATACCTGAATTAGCTTATCAAAGGCAGAATTATTTGTCCGAATGGCCGTTAAACTTCCTATTAATTTATCTACGGACGTTATTTACTTTTTTTTTCTTATTGAAACTTTGATCTAAAAAGCCGATATCATGGATTTTCATCCTTTGGCGCCGTAGTTTCCCAACAATAGTTGGTATCGCACGGCAAACAGAAAATTGAAAGCCTTCGCATATCGCGCTTGTGTTTTTAACTTTTACATTACTACTAGAGGTTCAAATAACAAGCCTCACACTTATACCCATAGGTGACGCTTCTTTACTCTTTGGGTTAATTTCTTACTGCCTTAACTTTTCATCGTATATAGTCTAACTGCCGTTGAATATTTTTCATCATCTCTACGATATGACTGCATTGGCCTGATGAGCCCCAAAAGGGCGAAACGTCGTCAATTGTGCCGGTAGAGTGATGAAAAAATGCTTAAAGGCTTGTCGGTATAATGGTCCATGAGATTTGGACCCTATACCTGAATTAGCTTATCAAAGGCAGAATTATTTGTCCGAATGGCCGTTAAACTTCCTATTAATGATAATAATTTTTAATATTGACATACGTTCATATTTAAATTAAGTAACGCGCCAGCCAATTACGCATTTCACAGTGAAGCCGTTTCCATGGAAGTTACATTATTAATAATATTCTTAATTGTAACGTTATTTCTGTACCCATTATTATAATTAATGTTTTACAGAGTAACAGAATAAGCTATGTTTAAAAGGTTGTTATTAATAAACAAAGCAGACCTTACAATATTATACAATGAAACGCGTTAGTTTCCAAACATAAACGTGTGTGTGTTATTTTTTTTTTATTCTAGCCTACTTTGTCCGGCTGTTTAATGTGTTTTGTTAGAGTGTTGTGGAAAAACAATTTTACACTTAAGGATTAGACCCTGTCAAAATGGAACCACTTTTGAACATTTCGCCGTCGATTGCACGAGGTATCTTCAAAGATCTTTACTTTAGAGATCGGAACACTGAATGAGCTCGAAAAGATTTAGGCCGGCTATTTATACCCAACTCATGTTCACCGAATCGTGAGCAGGTGTAACCATCGGTTTCCACTTATGTTATAGACTATAGCCGTAGCTCTATTCAAATTATTAGGATGCTCCTAGAGTTCCATAGATCCTCTAATTTTCCGTTTATAGAATTCCGAGACCCACGCAAGAACTTTGGCTTCTTTTACATTTTTGACATGTCCAGTGGAATGCCTCTCTCTCTCTGTAAATGTAAGTCTTAATTCGAGTCGGAACTAGTTATGTCTTATTTCTTAATTTTAAGTTCTACAAAAGATGTGTCCAACATTTGTCCAAATTTGCTGTCTCAGCTATTGAAAGTGTATAAATTTTGAATTTTACTACGACATGCTATTTGTTTTTCAGTTTAAAGTAAATGCTAATGCGGTAATAACCTTTATCTATGACCGAAAGATAAGAAGCTATTACCGCGCTGAAGGGACTGGTTGGGTACTGCGACGGCCGTGGTTTATTTCTTAATCCAGAAAAATGTGTCGCAATAACTTTGACAGGAAAGAGAAATATCTTTGAGCACCAGTATGCCATTAAAAATAATGTTCTTAAGAAAGTTGAGGAAATTCGAGAGGGTGTAGTCATGGGCTTAAGGATGATTTTTAGTTCTCAAATTATTGTATTAATACATGTAATCGTATGCTGGGTTTTGTTCTGAGAAATAGTAGAAACTTCAATAATCCAAAAACATTACTAACACTGTACTTTGTGCATTTATTCACAGTCGCATTAATTTCGCCCTAATGATTTGATAATTGATAAAAACTGTTTTCCACTTTTGAGGCACTTCTCAATGATTTCTCTTGTTAGTAGAAGGAAAGCTTCAGATTTGATTACGTTTTATAAAATAATAACGGGTAAATTAGATTGTAACGACATATTAGCAAAAATAATTTTATACGAACCAGTAAGAGATCTTAGACATAACGAGACTTTTATAACACCATTTCGAAAGATCAACGCTGGTCAAAATTCTCCAATATGCGGAATAATAAAAACGTTTAATATAATATTGTAATAACAGTGACGTTTTCGAAATGTCATTGCCCACTTTCAAAAAATATACTAACTAAACATTTAGTTTGTATCTATTGATTTATTGGATTAAGCCGATTATGTGAAATTTGTTAATTACTTATAAAATAGATAATAAAACATTCAGTATGTTTTAAATTTTCACATATATTCACAACTTGTGACGATCGTTTCGCTAAAACTGTAGCTTCTTCAGACAAGAGGTACTTCTACTTACATTAACAAAAATGAACTAAAAATTTAGTTCATTTCTGTTAGTATTTTTTGTGTAGAAAATGGTTATTGTTAATTATGACGTTTCGGTTATCTTTCACCATCACCAACTTTATTTTTTCTTATTGACGCCATATTGGATTTTTGTGTCTTTAAAATAAGCAAAAAAATCCTATTCATTGATGTATAACAAGTTTACATATCCTAAAGAAAAACGATCAAAATATTCAAAAATCGATTTTATTGTAGTAGGCTTTGAATCGCCACGGTAACAATATTTTTTTGTAATGTTTAAAAAATATTTTTGTGTTAATCACAAGAAATACGAAAAAATGATAATAAGCTTTAACTGGAAACATACACATATTCACAAAAGAATACCATATTTGGTACATTAAACAAAATGCTGTCCATTTTTAGCAACGCAAGCACGACATTTTTTTAAAAGGCTATTTGTCGCTCGTCTAAGTGTGTTTCTATTAATATTAGCAAACACTTTCTCAGCTTTTTCTTCAAGTACGGCCAATGTCTCGGGAGGTTCAAATTCAAAAACTTCATTTTTAACCTGCCTCCACAAAAGGAAATCCAAGGGTATAATAGCAGGCCATGATGTAGAACCACCATTGGAAATTAATTTGTCCCCAAAAGTTCATCTTAATAAATCTTTGACAGCCCTGGAATTGTGGGCTGCGCAGCCATCCTGCTGAATCCAAACATTATGAAATTCGTATTGTGCTGCATCTCTAATTGCTGGTAGAATTTGGTTTTCTCTCAATATCTTTCACCAATTAAAGTATGCTGGTAATAAAATGGACCTATAAGTCGATTACCTGAAAATACAAGATTATGTATAAAGCAGTTAAACCAGCTAATATGAAAAACTATTTTACCGTAAATGCCACACCAAACGTTCATGCCAAATCGAATTTGCAACCTACGTTGTGCCAACAATCTAACATTCTCTGTTGCCCAATGGTGACGATTGTGTTTGTTAAAAATTCCACAGTTATTAAAACATGTTTCGTCAGTCCATATAATAGCACTGCTAAAATTTACATTTTCCTGGCATTTGTTAATGTACCAGTTACAAAAAGTAAGTCTCCTTAGAAAATCTCCTTCAATGAGCCCTTGAACAACGGTCGGCTTGTATGGGTGATACTTATTTTTCTTTAACATTCCTCTAAGTCTTGTCTTCTTGTCGATGAAGTTGGGTTTTCGGTAAAGTAATTTATAACTTGATTGTCACGACTGTTATTGTCTTTGTTAAACTTTTTAGGCCTTGACTGTTCGAAACTTCCACACGTTCTTAAATTAACCACAAGTTTTGAAAAATACCTTTGGTTTGGTTGTTGCCTCTCTGGGTAAGTATCAGCGTAATTAATTATTTTAGGCTATAAGGGCATTTCTATTGTTTTTAATATAACACTCCAGAATATCAAATTTCTCTTCGTTGGTATAACGCAAAGCCATTTTAAGAATTGAAAATAAACGATAACAGAAAATAACTAACAAGCTTTGAAACGTCAAAAAATCAAACAGTCCAAAACAAAAAAATAATACCATGGCGATCCAAAGCCTGCTAGAATAAAATCGATTGTTGGACATTTTGATGGTTTTTCTTTAGGAAATATAAACTTGTTATGCATTAATGAATAGGATTTTTCTTGCTTATTTTAAAGAGACCAAAATCTAATATTGCGTCCATAAGAAAAAATAAAGTTGGTGATGGTGAAGGATAACCGAAACATCGTAATTAAAATCTAGTTCAAGAACCGTTTTGTACACAAAAAATTGCTATAAAAAGTGTTCATAGATTTTGAAAGAAAATACAAATAAAGAAGTTACAGGGCTTTACAGAAAATGCCACTTTTTAGTTTTTTCAAAATATCTCGAAAACCAAAAAACTTAAAAGCACGTCTCTGGCGTTTTTAAATTACCGTAAAAATTTGCCCATTTAATCATTTTTGTATCTCTTATAGTTCTCGAGATCCCAATACATGCATCACCAAAATGGTACATACTGTATAACATATACTGTGACTATGTACTAAACTAAATTGGGTCACCTTCACTATTCCTAACACATGGAAAGAAATCCAGATATAGGGAATTCACCGATTTTTTAGGTTTGAAACAACACAGTTTAGCTGCGGCAAAATGCCATATTTTGTTGCTCACACCTGACAACCCTGCAAGGCGGACTCTTTTTTTCATACCGTCTTTCATGCATTTATATTGTTATTGGCCGTGCCTGAAACGAATCGCAAATGGGACACCCTGTATTCATTCTATCAAAAGCCAGCGGCTATTATAGTCTGCAACAGAAATAGTAACAATATATTCGGTAAAGTGCAGCAAAAAAATCATAATGCACCAGAAAATTACCATTTGCGTATGCAAGGAGGTCGAGCGCACAACGACAACATGATTAGGCGTTTTCAGCATGCCATTTTCCTACGTTAATTATGTCAAATTAGTACAGGTAAGGTGAGTGACAGCCGCGGGTGTTCGGGTGTTATTAATTCGTTAAAAAATAAACGGAAATGTAAGTGGATAATTAATTTGTCGACGATTTTATCTGACAATGAAAATCTATCGTCATCTTGGCAAACACCGCGCTGTGTCTTGCGATAGTAACGAGGCGTTCGTCATTGTTCTATGGGCCTTTGTCGTTTTAACGAGACGTGCTTAGTGGCGTTGTAATTAGAAGAAGTGGTCAATAAATTATAAAAAGACCGGGGAAAATAACAACTAATATCGATAAAGTTTTAAAAAATTGTCTCTAGGCTATTACTTCCCTCATAATTTCGAACCTATATTTTATAATCAATAAAATGTTGTTATTTCTAATTGTTACTATGGCAACCGGAGATTATTTCCGGAAATTTCCTTGTCTAAATTTAACTGGAAATTTTACCCGAAAATATCCTCGGGAAATTTCCAGAATTGTCATTTTTTGACATTGACAGTGTTGTAATAATGAAAACGTATCTCATTAGTCATACTCATTTTCTTTATTGACATACAATCACAATGAATGGTGACAAAACAACGTCAAACAGAGTTTAGGTACTACAATTTAGTCTACATAAAAAACTGCCGATACAATAAAAAAAATAGTACAACATATAGAATTCTAGAAGCACAACAATTTTAAAACTTAAAGTTACATGAGACACAATCACAACTGTTTAAAACTTGCAGCCTCAAATTAAAAATCAAAGCCAAATAAATAATAACACTTTTTCCATCAAGAAGTTGGTAACAATTTTTGCGGAATTTTTTTATGTTATTAATTTGTTGTATGTTATATGGTAACGACCTAAATGCCTTAACAGCCCTGTATAGCGGGCCGCGCTAAAAGTATGTAGAAAAGTGTGATGGAATACTAAGCTGATCCCTGTTTCTGATGACAACAGACATGGTCTCGGCATAACCATCTGCATTTGTACAAAATAAGTTTTGATGTCCTTTATCAAAAGTTACTAATGATAATAAATATAGGAAAGGCAATGTCAGTGCCCTGAATCTGGCAAAAATACGTCTACGGGAAGTTCTTGGATGCAACTTGAAAATGCATCGAATAATACATTTCTGACATCTGAAAATTGTTTGGACATTCTTAGATGAGCCCCAAAAGAAAATCCCATCAACAATGACTGATTGTATGCTGGCGAAATAAAACATTCGTATAGTCTCCAGAAATAATTGTAGTCTGCGAATGAGACGCCATAGGCTGTTAATTTTGGACGCTAAATTATTGGAGTGATAGTTCCAACTCAAAGAAGCACCAAGCTGCACTCCCAGAAACTTTAAACTTTGCACTACTGGGATACATTTATGATCCAGTTTTACATATATATATATATATATATATATATATATATATATATATATATATATATATATATATGTGTGTATATATATATACAATATATATATATATAGAGAGAGAGAGAGAGAGAGAGAGACAATGTAGAGGAGCAGAAGCCTTATAAAATTCCAGCAAGCCAGTCTTGCTAGCATTTAAGTTAAGGTTGTTTTCCAAGCACCACCCTCTTACTTGCTCAGGACAGGAGTACTGTACAATATTACAGATGTATCATCTGCATATAAGCAAGTTATCCCGGATCCCCAAGACTATTCACGTAGAGCAAGAACAGGAAGGGACCCAGAATAGAGCCTTGTGGAACACCCTGGTGGAGTTCTGTTGGTTGGGAAAAATACTCCAAGCCATTTCTCTTTATACAAACAATCTGCGTCCTGTTAGTAAGGTAGGGTTTTATAAGAGATGAGGCTGTTCGTGGGATGCCATAACCCTGAAGCTTCCGAACAAGCAAGTTATGATTTATTATATCGAAGGCTTTTAAGAGATCAAAATACAACCCGGCGACTCTCTCACCCTTATCAAATTGGTTTACTATGAATGTAATGGTTTTGAAAATAGCCAATTCAGTGGACATTTTAGGTCAAAGTCCATATCGTTGATTTGTTAAAATTTTGTTTATAACTATAAAAGACATGAGCCGGTTGAAGATAGATCTCTCATACACCTTCGAAATAGAAGGCAATAGGGATACTGGCCTATAGTTGTTTGCCAAGTGAGGGTCTCCTTTTTTATAAATTAGTACAATTTTTGCACTCTTTAGCCTAGAAGGCTACACCCCTGTCAAACAGCATTCATTAATGACGTCAGCTAAAGGCTCATAAATAAAATCAGAGACATGTTCTAGAATAACCCCTGTTACCTAGTCAACACCAGCTGAAATATTATTAGGAAGACTCAAGATTATGTTGGATACTTCATGTTTATCAACAGCTGATAAAAATAGACTATGTAGTATTATTAATTTGAGTCATGAGGTCTAATTGCTGAACGCCAAGATTAAAGTTTGAAAACTTTCGTTATCTCGGAGTGGTCTTCAGTAAGACATCCATTTACATTCATTAGAGAACTACTTATTTTTGACATCTTTTTGTTTTTCGAAGAATTTATTATTGACCGCAAGGCATTTTTGTTTTATTTGAACAGTTTGTGATTTTATTTTCATTTATGCGTTTTTATATTTTGATAAGAATTTCCTATATGCTTTACATTCCGACCACCGATATCATTGATGACTTATTATTTTATTTTTATTTAGGGGCGTCCTCGTAGATATAACTTTTACTTTTAATCTTAATTTGTATGATAACGAAGAATACTCTATGGCTAGGGTTGCCAATTCTGGAGAATTCCAAAGGAGGACAAAGGGATATCATATAGTCTCGCATTCAAAATAATGCCATATATTTCTCTGGCGCATTAACCATTGTTTTACTTCCCTCGATTTTCAGATTTTCTCGTTTCAGGGTCCCTAGATGCCGAAAAACATATTTTCTCAATTTTGTCGGTCTGTCTGTCTCTCTGTTCGCGGCATAACTGAAAACTACGTACCCAGTTGACTTCATGGAGATGAAATAGGTGCGTTTTTGTAGAAATAAAAAAAATATTATAAAAGTATTCCCCGCCGCTGATTTTACATGACAGTTTCGTATATAAGGGGGGGGGGAGGTTTGAGGGTGAAAACAGAGGTACTTTTATTAAAGCTAAATGATAGAAATAGCATAAAGTAAGGACCTTTTTTTCGGAATTGGAGGGTAAACCCTTCGCAGAGCCAGTTTTATGTTCAATAAAAATGAAGTAATGACTTTTTTTTTTATTGTTCATATTATTTACATTCAATTAGGTAAAAATCAAAAACTGAAGACTTTTTTTGGTTGTTGAAAATTTTCATCGTCTTTTTATAAATAGTCAAGCTATACAATCTTATATATCTAAGAGTATCATTATAAAAAAATATAAAATAGTTTTGTTTCGGTTGTTTTAAGAAAATGAATATAAGAATATGTTCATTACTTTTACTTTTGATTTGGTTGAATTATATGGAATTTGAAATGTCGGAACAAATAGCGCCCTCCAGAGAAGCTGAGGAGGACGGAGGACATATTAGCCCAAAGGAGGGTTGGAGGACGGTGGGCAACCCTACCTATCGCTTTCTTTGTTACACGTTTTATTGCCATTTTGGACTTTATAAATTGTCTATTCCGAATTCCGAAGTCCTAACACTGGAACCTGTGGTGGAAGATAGATCAAAATACAAGAGTTCTGACTACACTACACCACACTTGTTACGTTCTGGACGCGCGTTTCGCTAACCCAAGTTAGCATCATCAGCAGATGATATAAACTCTTTTTTTTAAGTACATAATCAAGTATTATCTATTAACTTTAACTTTTTAATAGGATTATCAGAACCTACAAATCCGAAGAGAGTCTACGGGAATGCTTTAGTTACGAACTGGCGCCCTATCCACTATCCCTTTTTGATAAAGGTACCGTATTGAGAAAAATTAATAAATCTTCTTTGTCCTAACGCTGGAACCTGTGGTGGAAGATAGATCAAAATACAAGAGTTCTAACCACACTACACCACAACTTGTTACGTTCTGGACGTGTGTTTCGATAACCAAGTTAGCATCATCAGCAGATGGTATAAACTAAAGTAACTTATCGTAACCGAGAATATTTATAAGTAAATGTGGTCACACTTTGTTGCACGCGACTGCACCGTTGTCAAGTAAACAATAGAGGGGACTATAGGGAATAGGTCCTCTGCCTTTATCTAGTGCTTTCTTACCACATTTAACTATTTCTATGCTCTCAAATGCATCCAATAATCTATTATTAGATACATTTTTAATCAACTTAAGATTATTTATTCCTATTTGGTGATTGTTTTCTAAAGCATGTTGGGCAACGCTTGACTTTTCTGTTTTTCCGTATCTTAAATGTACCTTGTGTTCTTTAAAAAGAATGTTAATGGAGAATTTAGTTTGCTCAACATATTTTAGGTCGCAGTCATTACAGCTAATTTTATAGATACCACTCCTCTCCTTCAAGTCGACTTTGTCTTTAGGGTTTCCAAGAAGATTTTTCAAACTGTTCTCTGTTTTGTAGGCTACTCTAAAACCTACGTTTTTAAATACTTTTTCTAGACCTCTCGTATATCTGGGATCATATGGGATTACTATGAACTTATTGGAAGCCTCAGGTGCTTGAAGAGTAGTGGCATCTTTTAACATTTTCTTAGGCTTATGTCTATTTACTAATTTATGTACAAAATTATCATTATATCCATTACTTTTAGCTATATTTTTAATCCGATTCATTTAATTGTTAAAACGTTGTTTACTTAATGGAAAATTGACTAACCTGTGAATTAAGAAATGAAATGCTGCTATTTTGTGTTGATGGCAATGAAATAAGTCGGATGTTATCGACCTATCAGTATTAGTAAATTTCCTATAAATATCAAATTCTAATTTATCGTTATTTCTAACAACTAACGTGTCGAGAAAAGGCAATTGCCCATTGTTCTCCTTTTCGTACGTAAAATTAATGGAAGGGTATTTATTGTTTAATTTTTCTAAGAAAGTGTCCAAATTTTCTGTTTTAGTATCAAAAATATATCGTCTATGTATCTATACCACACCCTTGGGAAATACTTCAGTTTATATCATCTGCCGATGATGCTAACTTGGTTAGCGAAACGCGCGTCCAGAACGTAACAAGTTGTGGTGTAGTGTCGTTAGCACTCTTGTATTTTGATCTATAATTCCGAAAACAAACGTAAATATAAACTAGATGAGACGTTGTGTCTTAGAACGTCAACTGGTGGACTTCTTCTGGAGCACTGTCGAAGTACTTGGGTTGGATAATAAAATGAATAAAATACATAGTAATTTGCTTAAAATACAACAAAGTAAGTTCAATATTTTATTTTTTTACTTAAAATAAAACTTACTTTTAAAATATTTGTTATAATTTCACCCTGTATAAACTGTTTGTCTTAAAATAAAGTTCAAACGTATCACTTAAAGTTTGTCTACATACTTTACTTAATCAACTTTCAGTTTTATGTCAGTGTATGTAATAAGTAGATTACGTTTCCATTTATAACATGACATTTAAAAAATCTTCTTGATTTTAGACATAGACTCTTCCATTGTTGAGAAGACAGAGAAAAAATACTCATTTTTACGTTTCTATCTTCTCACGCAGTTATATAATGGAAGTTTCAGATAAAGCAGCTGAAATTATGTCGTTCTTAAACCGAGAATAACAAAATTACAAGAAAACATTTCTAATTAACTCGAATAACTGGATTGCGCGAGGAACAGACGGCTCTTTATAACCGTCGCGTAATAAAGTTTGCGTAGTTTCTCCGTTACTAGCGTAACGGTATTAATTTAGGCGAGTCAACAGACTCCGCCGGTCGTGAAATTGCCCCTTTCCTGATTTGCGACCTGGCGAGCTCCAAATGAAATTTCGAATTAAGTCCTCGGTGCAATTTCACAGTTACAGATGGCGCTAGAATATGGCTTATTTCGTCACCCGCGGCTTTCGTCGAAAAAATTAGACTGTACGTTTTTGTTTAGTGTGTGTTTTGGCAAATTTATAATAACGGAGAGACCCAACATCTTGTGTTTAATTCAAAATATCGTGTATGTTTTGAAGCAGTGGTTAAATTAAATAAACCTACATTGCAAGTGTGACAAAGAAAAATATATATCTTCCATATCGGATTCCACAAATGACAACGCTGCAAAGTATAATGACAGACTGCTTTTCTTCTTGCCGTTGACATATAATATGTGAATGGCCATGGGCGTGATATTTAATAATAGTAATATCTTTAAACCTAAGAAATCATGGTTCTTGGGATTAGACCGTGTCAAATTGGAATTACTATCCAACGTTTCGCCTTCGATTGCACGAGGCATCTTCCGAGATCTTTACTCTACGAGATCTGGACACTGAGTGAGCTCGGAGAGACTCAAGTGGACCATTATTCATGAAACTGGCGATATCACCAGAGCACTGAAACAATACAGTTTGAAAAATGCCATTGCCAATTTAAATAGAGCTTCGAGATCCATATCAACAAGAAACATTCAGTGCAGCTGGACAAAATTGTGGCCAAATCACAATCGTGAAGTAGAGTTAGAAGACTGTGAGGAAGACAACATACCGTTATCAGAGTTCAAAAAGACCTTGAATCTAATAAGCGAAGACGATTTGATGATTTTTGACAGAGGAAGAACTGGTGCAAGAGGCAGTAAGAAAGGATAATGGGATATTGCGATACAGATGAAGACGAGGATGAACTAAAATAAAACAGCGATGCTGTGAAGGCCCTATCATTAAGTATCCGGTGGGGTGAAGAGAACAATTTGCCTATGATATATTACTTCTAAAAAGGCTAAGAGAGTGCGCCAATAGCAAAAGTAGAATTGTAATTATTCAAACCAAATTAGATGATTTCTGCTTGAAGCGGACATGAACCTCTTGTATAAGTATTTTTTTGCATATATATATTTTTTTGGGTTTAAACATGTCTTCGTTCTGGCAAAATATTTAAATATGTATGTACGTAGTTCATAGGTATGTAGGTTCTACAATGTTAAAAATACATATATATATATATATATATATATATATATATATATATATATATATTCATATTTTTTTATTTTATAATTTATGTTATTTGATTTCACATAAGCAATGATGTTATTAAAGTAGTAAAAAAAACAACATTTAAAAAACACTTCAGAAATCCGGATTTCGCTGGAACGATATGTGTCCGGACTACTGAAGTTATGCTGTACTCCTGTTTGAAAAAGTTCAATATCTTTCGGGGACGCAAACTTTGTCCAATCTTTTTATGTGTATTGAAGATTGTACTTATGTTGGACCGCCGAAGTAATCGTCCTATTTTGTCTGTAGTGCCATGTGTGTAGTGTGTTCGTCTATCTGAGCTCATACAGTGTTCAGATCTCGTAAAGTAAAGATCCCTGAAGATTCCTCGTGCAATCGAAGGCGAAACATCGGATTCTTAATTCACCAAAGTCGTGAAAGCTTCCGTGCTATTTTAGCTAATCTATAGGGGGAGGAAACCAAAAAGGATCAGCAAGAAGAAGTTACTCTGCCAGTTGGCCTTTCTCCTTAGATGCCGAGATGAGGATGTAGTACCGAAAACACTACAGGTGAGACATTATGTTACTTCTAGAACTGCTAAAAATATTTATAAGCGTGCCAACAATGCATTAGTTAGAAAAAGGATTAAGGCAATACATCGTAATTTAGATATAAATGCCCGTAAACTTCTAGAAATTCTCCTGGAATTAGCTTTTAGATTTGAAACAACTATATTTACAACTTTGGACAATATTACCAATGTAACAACAACATTACCAATTCACAGGCAGAAATAATCCATAAGAAGTTACACTGAAGCAATAAAAGAAATTTGAAGCACTCCTGGACAGAAAAAATCCAGTGAAACCTCCGCAGAATACAGTTATCAACTTGTCGTCTAAGCCATTAACTGAAGCAGAACAGTCGATCTTTTCCAAAGGCCAAAATTTTGTAATAGCACCAAGGAGCATAGAAGACATAGTATCCTTTGTTGAAGCAGCAATCAGAAGATTACCAGTAGAACAAGGTGATGAAGTCAGATATGAGACAGCGAAGATCATTAAAAACTCAAAACCACCGAAGTCGAATTTTTCCGCAGCCGAAAAAACATGGATGAGGACCTTAAATGAAGATGAAAACATTCTGATCCTTCCAGAAGATAAAGGCAACTCTACAGTCGTCATAGATAGAACGGAATACGTGGAATATATAATTCAACTTTTGGACAACAACATAAAAAGACGCATCACCAATTTGATTAGCCTACCACCAGCGGAGAAGAAAGCATTAAAACCAAGCAGCTCTTATAGTTAAAGCTGTAACTAAGTATCAAAATATAAATGAAATATCCCTGTACTCGGTACTCCTGAGGCTGTGTTGCCAGAATCTAAATAGTCTATTATCAGAAAATGTACATGAAATTATCAGATTTGATTTAAAATTACTAGAGATTTAACAAAAAATCAAATATTGCATCGGAGCTAAATAGCTGAAATTTTTTGAAAGTAATAAATGTAGGCATCTGGTGAGAAAACTAATTACAGCACCGGAAAGTGCTTAAAAAGTTACACAAAATGGACCATTTAGGAGAGGTCCTATATACAGCACTAATGAGGTGAAGTTTGCACCAAAGTTCCCAAGAATGGGTATATTTTTTAACATTATCCTATTGTAACATTTTAATTTCGTCACTACATTTTAATGCATACAAATCCGTAAATCCGGTACTGTAAGTCTCCTATCGATGTAGTAAGGTGCTCGCGATCTTCCGCTTCATATTGAGGCAATTCACTAGTCTTCGTGTAGATGGCGCCTTAGTTTTGTTCAATTAGTAATTTTACTTTCTTCCCCTTTAAATATTTTTTCTTTCCTGTGATCCAGCTCAGGAATTGGCTGATCTATTGTCCAGATTTGGTCAGTTTGATTTTAGTAAAGTGGCACCACTGACGGATTGTTATACCGCTACTGCTGCCTTGACCGGGTGGTGAAGAAGTTAAGCTTCTTGTCTCTCTGGAAGGTGAAGGTGAAGTGTAAAAGTTTGTCGGCGAATTGATCCTGTTTTAATCCAGGCCATCTTTTGGGATTTACGTCGGCAACTTAGTTAAAAAGGCTCCTATGTGTATTTAATTACGTTGTACCTTAATATTTTTGGTTGAGGAACCTTTTATTACTCTCTTGTGAGGATTTAACTGCACTTGACCACCTACCATATCTTTTTGATGGGACAAACTTTACGAAGTGACTAATAAGAAACCCTTTACCATCAAATAAGGGTTTTTTTTTCTTCTCCCTCCTCTTCTACTTCTTGTTCCTGTTCTCCTAACCAGGGTTTGAACCTGGATGTGTCATTGTAAGTGGAGCAGAAGTCGGTTACCTAGTACTTAAGTGTGTACGTACCCAGTTTTCCTGCTGGAAATGTCTTCAATGACACTTACATCATAGACTGCTGATCTAAGTCACCGATGCTGATAGACACTTAGATAAGTATCTTAATTTTAACATCCCTTGTGCTGAATTGACTTTATTGTTTATTGCTGATCAACTTTATGACTTTTTCTGTTTCTTTTGAGTGTAGAGTATACTTTTTGATATAAAGTTCTAACTACTGCTGATGTGCATAAACCATGATTATTGGTGTTGTCAATAAGATTATTTTTACTTTATAACTCATGCTGATACTCAAATATCACATTATAAGTTTAGAACACAATAATCTATAGGTTTTTGTCAACATTTGACCGTATAGTAGGCTTTAAGATACAGAACATCACAGTATAAGTTTATGACACAATAGTCTATAGGTTTCTGCCAACATTTGATAGTATAATATACTTTAAGATACAGTGTTGTTGTAAAGTGTGATCACATCTTGAAATTTTAACTTATAAGATCTAGTTTGTTTATACAAGGTATACAAGAAGTGTTATAGACAGGTAACACTACTGGAATATGTGATGATATTTATGATTTATTGTATTTACTTGCTTTAGAAAGGTATTTTGATATAAAACAATGGTGTCAATGTGTTAGGTAATATCGGTGATTGGATTTGAAACTTAGTTATATAAATTTTTCTTGTTATTTGCTTGCTCTTAGATTCACATAATACTCTTTTATTCTATTATTGTTAATTGTATTTGAATTAATGAAGTTAATTAATTGCTTGATTATTTTGCATCTTTTGATAAATTTTTACTGTTATATCAAATTGTTCGGTAAATTAAAACAACTTAAAGATTTTCTTTATAAACATTTATAGATTTTGGAGTCTATTACTTTTACCTGTCATTAGATTGAAAATTTCTTTTCTCATCCGTATTACTTAATTTTCAGGTTTTATTGAATATTTAGTTCAATTCTTTAGCTATTTTCATAAAACATTTTACACAGTTGATCTAATATTTGGATAGTGATCTTTATTTGAATATACTTTAGATTTTTCTCTCAGCATATGAGGTATGAAAACTGATTAACATAGTCAATTGTCATTTTTTTAAAATTAAGGCCAATTTATTTCATATGTTATATAAAATAACCTACAGGAGATACATATTTCTGGAAATATTTTGGGGCGCACTGAACTTGTTAATGAATGTTATTTGTTGAATATGCTTTTTTTTTTGTTTTTTTTTTTTACTATTAACTAATTAATTTTATCTTAGTGGTCTTGAGGAGTGGTACTCATAACATCTAGAGCGGTTAACAGTCAACTGGTATAGAACTGTTGGCGCCCTTATAAATAGAAAACGAACCAATCTCCCTGAGCAGTCGGTGATTTGCACACTAACTTTACTGCCTCACTTTCAATCAACCACTTAGTGTAGATTTATATTATCTTAAAACAAATACATACTCTCTGCTATCAAACAGAGAAAGAGTGTGACACTATATAATAATAATAATAATAATAATAAGAAATACCTTTAATTCACAAAATATACAAAATATTTAAATACATAAAAAGAAAGTTTGCATGTCGATGATTGGGGCAGTCTAGCTTTATAGATACTCTATTGAACCAATCAATGACAAGGAATATTCTACATCTAATATAACAGTAGTCATGGTAAGCAGTGGTATTTTTATATATTTAATGAAGTTTGGGTGCAATAAAATCAGATCTTTTATAAATTATAAAATTCTGCCCCTAACAGTCAATTATTATTTTAATAAAGAAAATGACCTGTTTTTTACAAGGAAACTACTATATAAGGCCGTAAGGTATTTTTTTACTTTGCAAGATATTTTTAAGTTGACCGTGAATATAAATGCCAGTTTAACCTCATTTTGCTGCTTACTGCGAATAGTACTCGAAATTATTTCCAGACCTGCGGATGGAGCATTTATTTGGATACAAAAAAGCTCTAATACAAAAAGAAAAAGTGCATATATCGGTCAAAAATCGATAGGTAAATACCGATCATAAACATATAAGCAAGATGTCACGATTGAGTTTTGGTTTGTTTAAAGTAAATATTTTTCTCTGATATTTTTTATCTCTTGGATTTATGTTTGTGCATTTACTCTTTAAAGATATAGACATTTTTGAAAAAAACTGTTTTTTTTTTCAAATACAAAAGTAGACGTTTGGTCGAAAAACAGGTTACGACGCCGGAAAGTACTCAAAAAGATACACAAAAAGGAATGAAGGAAAGAATGTTTAAATGTTTTAAAAACGGTTTTCAAAAGTCGATGTAACTTTTAGGAGAGTAATTTATTTTGAAAAATATTGGCAGCTCTCAAAAAAAAATTGTTATTTTTTCCTGTAACTTCTGAACTATTTAAAATTTGTATATACAGTTTCACAGTTTCATGTAACTTCTCAGGTCATTCTTTGAAATATTTTTTTGACATCTGTAAAAACAAATTTCCCCGTAGTTGCATTTTCTAATACGGTATGTACGTTTTATTGAAGTAATTAAAAAAAATTACATGTCAAAAACATTAATTTCCTCATAACTTTTAATATCGTAATTTATTTTAGAGAAATATTTTTGCAGCTGTCCAAA
Source organism: Kuschelorhynchus macadamiae (assembly GCA_030620095.1). NCBI lineage: Eukaryota > Metazoa > Arthropoda > Insecta > Coleoptera > Curculionidae > Kuschelorhynchus > Kuschelorhynchus macadamiae. The sequence continues at coordinate 1,021,816 of JAUTXW010005205.1, read as the reverse complement.
AAGCGTCGAGTATTCCTAACCTTTAAATATCTAAATTTTTGTAAATGAAATTTTTACTGGTAAATGTATAGTATATATATATCCGTAACCGGGTATATCGTACTAGCGGACGTTTGTTAATAAAAAATAGCCGTCAAGGTTATGATAATAGTAAAATAGGATGGAAAAAAAGTGTGTAGGACTAGACACCTAAAGTCACGCACACGATAAATACACGCAGCCAGAGTCCACAGGGACAACCTGACATATTACTTGTTGTAATAGTGAGCTCTAAAAAGCGATATTCAGCATTAACTTTAAGTGAACATTAAGTGCTTTTAATATACTGCATATATGTTAAAAATTTCCGACAGCACTTCATATTGTTTGATGCACATCCCGCTCGTATCTACATAGATCGTTGACCTCCGCGAATTAAAACTGAGACAGCTTTTGGAGTGACATAAATAAAACAATAAGATAAGTAACACAACGAATTCATAGGATTATAATCCGCCGAAAAATTAGCATATAATTGCCAGTTAAAGTTAAGCCTATTGCATTCCGAATTATTTAATCAACACACAAACCTCGCGTGATACCGATGCCTCGTTCTCTCCACTTTAAAATCGACCGATCGCCCAGGCCACGTCATTTTCGGCCCTATCCGCTCCCCGTATAAGGGCTATTTTGGGCCAAGGACTCCGCGTTAGACCCTGCAGGGCACCGTCCTTTGTCTGCTCGTCACCAGCGGATTAGGGACCGCATTCTTTGGGGAGAGAAGTAATAATATGCCCTGCTGCTGTAGTGCCAAAAATTATGTCTCATATTCAACTGTTCTATATGTACGCTGGCGATTAAAAATATCTAAATCTTTTGGAATACAAATTTCGTTAATTGCAGACAGTGAATATGTATGAACGTTAATTTTCTTTTGTTTCAATTTGGTTACAGTATGTGCTTAGAACTACATTCCCAGTAACCTACAAAATTAGCCACAGAGAGAAAAAAAATCGAAGGAGTGGGCTTAAACGTGTTCGTTGTAAAGTACATCTGAAAATGTACGATCCTGACTCCACAATAGCATCTTTCTTATCATCTTTTTATGAAATGTTGCAGAGATGGACTTCAAGCATTTTACTTATTAATGCATATAAGGTAAATAAAACTAATAAATATTTTGGAGATGTTTATTTTAAAAAGTGCGTGTAAAAACAAATGGATAAATTGTGAGCAGTAAAGGCATAAAATAACATTAAATTAAAAATAAACATACAGTATATCAAAAAAAAAATCGAAGAAATTGTCCATATTGCTCAAAGAGGCCTAGACACTGGACTACTCGAAAAAAACAACCAAAAATTCTTACTCTATGAATTAATGAATGAAATGAAGGTTGCCTACAATTATTATTACATACACATTTCATAGCACATATTCTACCAGAAATTCCATCGACTTTGCCAATCACCTGAAAAACGTTGATATTCCGCACAATGCATTATTAGTTTCATTGGATGTCAAGACTTTGTTTCCTAGTGTGCCTCCCGCAGATTGTATTCAGTTGGTAAGGGATTTATTGGCGAGATCTTCTTTGCCACAGTTACTCGTTGATGGCCTCACTTCTCTTCTTACCTTAGTTTTAGACCAAAATTTTTTCAAATTTAATGGACGGTTATATAGACAAAGGTCTGGGCTGGCTATGGGTTCCTGTTTGTCGCCATTTCTGAGTGACGTTTTCATGAACAATTTGGAAAACAGGATAATGAATAGTTATTTTGCCTCCTTCCTAACAGCATATAAAAGATACATGGATGATATTTGCATTGTGTGGAATGGCAACAGAAATCAGTTGGAAGAGTTTTTACAATTCGTTAACTCGTTACATCCTAAAATTGAGTTTACATTGGAAATGGAAGATGAGGGAAAACTACCGTTTCTTGACCTTTTACTATCGCGGAAACACAGTAGGATAGAGTTTGAGGTTTACCGGAAAACATCCTCCACGGATAATGTTATTCAGTATGCTTCAAACTCTCCTTACACACATAAATTCGCCGCGTTCAACTCCTTTTTCTATCGGTTGTGTAATTTACCATTGTCAAGGGAAGCGTTTAATAAGGAGCGTGATATTATAATGCAGATTGCTATGAATAACGGTTTTCCTTTGGAGTCCATCACCAAATTATATTATAAATTTATAAACAAGTACAAAATGTCCTATACTGTCATACATTCAAAACTTAGCGATGAGACAGATTTTTTCAAGTGCATTACTTTTTTCGGAAGTATTTCTCTCCAATTGGCAAATTTTTTTAAAAATATTAAAAATGTCAATATTTCATTCAAAACAATAAATACTCTCAAGAGACAATTAGTAAGGACAAAGGACACAACCGATAAATTGTCTAGATCTGGGGTTTATGCACTAAATTGTAGCGAATGTTCCACGACCTATGTGGGACAAACAGGTCGAAAAATTTCCACAAGGGTGAGAGAACATTTAAGCCTTGTCAAGAAATTCAGAAATACGGATGTAACTGAGACTGTTTCAGCTTTTGCCAATCATTTGTTGGAGTCAGGTCATGAATTTTCCATTTCTGACGTTGATGTTTTACATGAATGTCCGAAAGGGAAAAAGCTTGACCTTCTAGAAAAAATGGAAATAACCAAAGCTATAAAAAGTCGCATTCTCACTTGCGTTAACGATGTTTTTAATTTTGAACCAACCCTAATATTTAACAATTTAATGTAATAATAATTGTAGGCAACCTTCATTTAATTCATTAATTCATAGAGTGAGAGTTTTTGGTTGTTTTCTTAGACTAGTCCAGTGGTCTGTGGGTGGTTGCTTCGGCGTCTCTCTTGGGCGGTCTGGGTTCGATCCCGCCTAGAGACATGAATCTTTTTTAGTACTTTTTTAATATTTTATTTTGTTTATTCACGTGAGACTTAATCTCATTTTGATGTCCATCAAATTTGTGTAAGTAGTTGTTTGTTTTGTTGTGCTTTAGTGTGTTTTATTCTATTTGTAAGTTATTGTTTTAGGATTTGTGAGTGTGATTATTTACTAAGGTTCTCTGTTGTTTGTAGGTCTGATGATGCTCGAAAGGGCGAAACACATGTCATGTTTGTTGTAGATTGTAAAATTATAACTTAATGAGGCCGAGACTTGGAGTCCTTTTCTATGTTTGTTATACAGTATAACCTCGAATGAGGTTCACAAGATGGCAAGTAGGGACATATTGAATATATAAAGATATGTTTTAACTTAAGCCCAATTAAGTTTCGCCCTTGCTGTGGATACTTCTCTTCGGAATAATATGTTCCCGTACCACGGGATCTAATGAAATTTTGTTGGTGAATAATGCAATGCAGAACTATTAAATCACATTCTTGCACATTCATAGTGTTTACTCTTTCCTTCAGAATTCCTACAAAAACTTTTCGTGATGGATGGTTCAATGGTCGATTGAAGGCGCACCATTTAGGCACACTCCAACTAATTTACACCACTGCAAACCATATTGCTCGAAAGTACTTTGCACCTCGGCAAAAATATCTTTTCCAGTAGTGATCCCTTGTAGTGGCCGTAGAGCCAGTAATTCCTCTATCACTACAAATTCTTCATCAACACTTCGTATAAAACTAGCCAACTGGGCTGTGTCTGATAAATCGGTACTCTCATCTAAAGCAATCGAAAATGCTCGAAAACCAGCCAATCTATCAGTCAATGTTTTTTTGATATCACTAGCCATCATATCTATACTTCGAACAATAGTACGTCGCGATAAGCTTATCTTAAACTCTTTCTTCTTTTCTGGGCACAAAAGTTCTGCAACATCTACTAGGCACCCTTTAACATACTCTCCCTCAGAAAATAACTTCGATGCTTTTGCTATTTTGGTACTAACTATAAAACTAGCTTTATCAACACTGTCTAGATTTTATCTTTGTGAATTGAACATTTGTTGCTGTTTCCTTAAATCGGTAGTGAGGTTTTTATTTTAATTCGCCCGTAAGTAAATTATATTGAGCAACATGCTTGCTGGAGTAATGCCGCTTCATATTGCTTTCTTTTAAAACCGAAATTATTTCATTGCACTTATAAGTGCATGACAAAAAAGTATTCATCAGTCCAGTTGTTTTGGAACTGACGATATTCTGTGTCTACTTTTTGCTTTTTTAAACCAGACATTTTGATAGATTTTTTCTCTCCTGAGCTGAATTTGCTTGAATATTGCCCGTTGAAGAATACAGTTTTAGGTTGGTTGACAGTAATTACAAATAAACAAAATTGTAGCGTCCGTATATACATAAATCAGAAAGAAATTAACGCCCATTCAGACAAAATATTCTGCCTGTGGTAAGCTTATTTGAGTATAGAGTCTAAAAATCTTGGACCATTGTACTGACGAGTCTTTCAGCGCTTTCCATCATCTCTACCACAATGTTTTTTATTATTGTACGCTTTTCTATTATTTTTTGTCATAATTTATTTTATATGTTCGTACTATTTTTTTATGACGGGCTGTCATTGTTTTTTGTGAGCAAATGTAGTCAATAAACACTATGTGTCTATTATAACCAGAGCCAACTTAAAAAAGTGTTCAAATTCAGTTGATAGGTTGTCAAACATAACTTTATTGTACTTAAAATTGATTTTTATGTAAAAGCCCACTCCACTTCCACGGCCCACTCTATCACTCCTAAGTAGATTATATACAGGCAAATCAAAAACACTACCGTCATTTAAGAAAATATGTTCACTTAAAAACAAACTGAGAAAGTTGAAACCACGAAAACAAATTTCTTCGGAAGTCGAGAACATTGTAGAAAAACCTTTCTTCTCAGTCCTTTAATAATAGAGAAATTGCCCTTTTGAATAAAGGTTTGAATTTTGCAGAGCTTCCAGTAAAAAATAGTTTACCAACTATTATAGCGAATATCGAAAGTTCCATTCAATAGGTGCCAGAGTGAACTAAGGGATTCATTAGAGAGGCTTGCAGAAGTCAAATCTCAAAAAACGTTAACAAGTTAAAATATGTTTCTCGTAAAAATACTGAAGTTATCCAGAGACTGAAGAAAAAATAATGTTTTTATTTAAGAGCTGACAAAGAAAATAAGGTTGTTATACTAAACAAAACAGATTATTTTGAAAGAGTAGACAATTTGATTCAAACTTGTCCTTACGATTTTTTTGAGAAAAACTTGTTATCAAAAACGATAAAAAAGTAAAAAGAACCTTAAGACAGTGTAAAAACCTTGTGTCCGGTAAACTAAAATTCAAACTAACACATCATAACCCACAGTTATCTAAACTGTATTGCCTTCCCAAAATCCATAAACCTGGAAAGTCCATGAGACCTATTGTTTCAGCTGTTGAATCACCAACGTACAATATTTCAATATGGTCAGTAGAAGAATTCAGCAAATTAAATATCTCGTAATATAACTTTGAGGTCACTAACTCGTTAGAATTCTTAAATAAAATTAAAAATGTTCACTTAAAAGAAGGTGAAATTTTAATATCTTTTGAAGTAAGCTCATTGTTTCCTAGTGTAACCATACCACTAGCTTTAGAAGACCTAAAGGAACTACTTGAATTCAATAATATAAAGAAAGAAATTATTGATGAATATTTGCTTCTCACAAAGTTATATATAAATCAAATTTTTTTCAGTTCAACAATAAATATTATAAACAACTTGACGGAACTGCGATGGGCAATTGCTTATCTCCGTTTCTTGCAAATTTGTTTATGGGTAGATTACAAACCCAATTCAAAAAAGAACTCAAGTATTTCCCAAGGGTGTGGTATATATACGTAGACGATATATTTTCTATTTTTGATACTAAAACAGAAAATTTGAACACTTTCTTAGAAACATTAAACAATAAATATCCTTCCATTAATTTTACGTACGAAGAGGAGAAAAATGGGCAATTACCTTTTCTCGACGCGTTAGTTATTAGAAATAACGATAAATTAGAATTTGATATTTATAAGAAATTTACTAATACTGATAGGTATATAACATCCGACTCATTTCATTGCCGTTAACACAAAATGGCAGCATTTCATTTCTTAACTCACAGGTTAGTCAACTTTTCATTAACTAAAGAACGTTTTAAAATGAAATGAATCGGATTAAAAATATAGCTAAAACTAATGGATATAATGGTAATTTTGTACATAAATTAGTAAATAGACATAAGCAAAAGACACCACTACTCTTCAAGCACCTGAGGCTCCCAATAAGTTCATAGTAATCCCATATGATCCCAGATATTCGAGAGGTCTAGAAAAAGTATTTAAAAACGTATGTTTTAGAGTAGCCTACAAAACGGAGAAGTTTGAAAAATCTCTTTGGAAACCTTAAAGACAAAGTCGACTTGAAGGAGAGGAGTGGTATCTATGACATTAGCTGTAATGACTGCTATCTGATATATGTTGGGCAAACTAAACTCTCCATAAACATTCGTTTTAAAAGTCACAAGGCACATTTAAGATACGGAAGAACACAAAAGTCAAGTGTTGCCCAACATGCTTTGGAAAACAATCACCAAATAGGAATAAATAATCTTAAGCATTAGAAAATGATAGTCGTAAGTCTTGGTCTGCTTTGCGCAATCTTAACATTCAATGTAATAACACTAGTCAGAAGGACTTACCTGTTAGTCTTTCAAATCCAAAAGCCATAAATACCTATTTTGCTCAATTTTTCCAGGATGCTACTAATAAACGTGATGATAAAATAACATTTTACAACAGTAATATTTTTGCTGCAACTAACCAATTTTCTTTTTAAACTCAAAGATATAAATGAAATTAACAAAACTCTCCATGCTTTAAAGAGAGATTGCGTGGGTTCTGACGATATCTCTCTTAGGATGCTCCGTTACTGTAGCCGCCACATTGACGTAATTTTACTTCACATAATTAACTGCTGCATTGAAAAATCTTACTTTCCCACAGTTTGGAAAAAGGCCATTGGTATCCCAGTTCCTAAACATAATGATCCACAGACTTTTTCTGATATAAGAATTATAAGCATTTTACCTACAGCCTCAAAAATTTTCGAAAAGATAATTTATAAACAAATTTATAATTACGTATGCTCAAATAATATAATACCTGATGTTCAATGTGGATTTAGATCCGGATTTAGTACAGCTACAGCTCTTGCTACGGTAGCTAACAACATATTTAATAACGTTGATCACGGTCTTGTTACTATTCTCATTCTGTGGATTGTTCAAAAGCTTTTTATACCATTAATCATAATGTCTTGTTGGCTAAATTTAAATATTTTGGGTTTAAAAATACCTCGTTGAAACTAATTGAATCTTACCTATCTGACAGAACACAGAAAATATCTTATAATAATAATAAATGTGACGAGCTTTCTATTTTATCAGGGGTTCCCCAAGGGTCCATCTTTGGACCCCTTCTTTTCATAATTTATACTTCTATATATATTATTTATTTATAATATTCTAACATCACTTAAAAAATGCAATCTAACAGCATATGCTGATGATACCCAAATTTTCAGAAAAACCTGTTATCAAAAATGATAACAAAAGTAAAAAGAACCTTAAAACAGTGTAAAAACCTTGTGTCCGATAAACTAAAATTCAAACTAGCACATAGTAACCCACAGTTATCTAAACTGTATTGTTTCAGCTGTTGAATCACCAACGTACAGGGTGTTCCAGCGAGGACTGAACAGGGACCTATTTTCGACCTTCCTTGTATTTTAGAAAAATTCAAAATAGCCAATCGATGTATTTTTTCTTGTAGAATCCAAAAATATCATCGAAAAAATATTTGAACCAGAAACAAAAGAGTTACGCTATGCATCAGGTGTTTTTTAAATGGAATGTATCGTTTTTTATACGATTTTTGGAAAGAGTGATTTTTTTTATGTCCGTTCTGATTAAAAGATTTGATTTTGCGATAGCTGTTTATATTACATTTTAATGTTTTACAAACTAAAATTTTAGCTTCACCTGTTTAAAATATACGATAGGTTGGTATAGGTGATCAAGGTAAAATGACGTTTGAATGCTTTGTCAATAAAAATTGACATTATTTTAATTATTTTCGAAGTCTTCACCTAAAAAATATATATTTGACTTTGATCGAAATGAAATACTCTTTGGACGAGAGACTACAGAATGTTATGCTATTTTACAAGTGCCAAGAAAATGCAAGAGAAGCAAGAAGAAGATTTATTGCAAATTTTCATAGAAATATATCCATCAATACAATTCTAAGGATAAAAAACCTATTTGAGGAAAATAAAACTTTACATGATAGAAAAACAAATATGCAAAGAAGAAGAAATCGAGACCAGGCCATTATAAATTATTTTCAAGTTAATCCAACCAAATCTATTTCGGATGCAGTTCGGGAAGTTCAGTACGGTGGCGGTGTAAGGCGCAGAAGAGTTACCCGAGGGACTGTTCACAGGACTCTGAAAATTCATAAATTTAGGCCTTTTCGTATCCTTCCACTTCAGCACCTAACACCGGCACAAAAAAAACTTCGCTTCCAATTTGTTTCTGAAATGGTAATTCGGCAAGAAAACGAAGACCCTGATTTATTCAAAAATATTGTGTGAACCGATGAAGCTACTTTCTCAACATTGGGAGTATTCAACAGACATAATAGTCACCACTGGGCCGTTGAAAATCCAAAAAAGTTCCAGACTATTAAATTTCAAGGGAGGAATTCTATTCATGTTTGGTGTGGGATAAAAAACAATAAAATTTTGGGACCAATATTTTTTAACGGGACTTTAAATGGGCACAGATATTATGAGTTTTTAGAAAACGAAATTGAAAATTTTTTGGAAGACTTACCATTGGCAGAATATCAGAATTTAATTTGGCAACATGATGGGGCGCCTCCTCATGCCGTGCATGATGTGGTTCAATTTTTAAATCGGCGCCATAACGAATGGATAGGGCGAAATGGAACATATGCTTGGCCGCCCAATAGCCTCGACCTCTCAGTTTTGGATACATTTCTTTGGGGCCATTTGAAGAACGTCGTACACAGACAACGAAACGAAAATATTCAAGAGATCATGGGAAAAATTGTCGATGAAATAAACCGCCTTAACCAGGAAAATCATATTGTAACAGCAAGTTTAGAAAGGCTACAAAGGGGTTATCGATGTTGTTTCGAGAAAAACGGCGGTCACATTGAAAACTTATGTTATTAGTAGTTTTATTTTATTGTTTAATAATTATTTTTTATTGAATTTCTTTTTCTATCATGTAAAGTTTTATTTTCCTCAAATAGGTTTTTTATCCTTAGAATTGTATTGATGGATATATTTCTATGAAAATTTTGCAATAAATCTTCTTCTTGGTTCTCTTGCATTTTCTTGGCACTTGTAAAATAGCATAACAATCTGTAGTCTCTCGTCCAAAGAGTATTTCATTTCGATCAGAGTCAAATATATATTTTTTAGGTGAAGACAATAATTAAAATAATGTCAATTTCTATTGACAAAGCATTCAAACGTCATTTTACCTTGATCGCCTATACCAACCTATCGTATATTTTAAACAGGTGAAGCTAAAATTTTAGCCTGTAAAACATTAAAATGTAATATAAACAGCTATCGCAAAATCAAATCTTTTAATCAGAACGGACATAAAAAAAATCACTCTTTCCAAAAATCGTATAAAAAACGATACATTCCATTTAAAAAACACCTGATGCATAGCGTAACTCTTTTGTTTCTGGTTCAAATATTTTTTCGATGACATTTTTGGATTCTACAAGAAAAAATACATCGATTGGCTATTTTGAATTTTTCCAAAATACAAGGAAGGTCGAAAATAGGTCACTGTTCAGTCCTCGCTGGAACACCCTGTACAATATTTCAAAATTTTTTAATTTTCTTTTAAGCCTGAGGAATTTATCGAAGGTAACATTATTATAAATAGCGAGTTGAATTTAATTAACAATTTGTCTAAAGAACATAATTTAAAATTAAATCCAATAAAGACTCAAGTAATGATATTTGGTAATAGTACTAAATCGGATTATTAAGAAATGAATATGAATATTTTTGTTGAGAATGTCAAGTTAAGTTTTGTTCAATCAGCTAAAAACCTGGGAATTATTGTTGATTCAAAGTTGCGGTTGTTTAATTTGCATAGATAAAAACAGGAGACAGGTTATTCAAAAATTCTTGCTGTCGTCTCATTTTTAATATGAACAGAAATGAACATATTTCGCACAAAGTAAATGAATTAAATTGGTTAAGAATGGATAATAGATGGAGGCACCATCTGGGTAATTTTCAGTAGTTTTGACAACTCATTCTGTCAATGTAAGATTTAAACAAAAATATACTACGCCTCGTTTCCGAACAGTATTTTTTTTCAAGATCTTTTGCCTATAATGCAGTCTCACTACTCAACCGACTGCCTGATGAATTTAGACGTTTTAATTTTAATAAATTCAAATACAAACTTAAATATTTCTGTTAGTAAACCAAAATACTTAGAACTAAATGCAAGTGATTGTGAATATGGATCTGTTTTATTTTATTTTTTTTTATTTTATTATGTTTCATCTTTCTCTTTTAGTCAGCTCTTTTCTCATTCTTTGCACTGCCAAAATTAATATATTTACATAATACCTGTGCCACCTTATTGTAAATTAGTATGCTTTAATATTATTAAAATGTATAAAATTTTAAAGGTTTATGCAGGATAGTCGCATTTCTGGTTAAGTAGAATAGCATTCATTTGCTAGACCTCGCCAGGGGTGTTGTGATTCCATGCAACTTTCTGTCTCTGCAATTTCTTTTGAATATTTTTGTTTTATTAAAGGCCTTATTTATTTATTTATTTATTTAAGTTATTTAAAAATGTATCTAATAATAACAAAGACAGAGCGCCTATTCCTCATAGTCCCCTCTATTGATTACTTGACAACGGTGTAGTCGGGTGCAACCAAGTGTGACCAGATTTACCTATAAATAGTCTCGGCTAGGATAAATTACTTTAGTTTATATCATCTGCTGTTGATGCTAACTTAGTGAGCGAAACGCGCGTCCAGAACGTAACAAGTTGTGGTGTAGTGTGGTTAGAACTCTTGTATTTTGAACTACCGTCATCTTTAACCGACAGCCATGTTTCCGATAAGCCAAGAGTGTCAAATTTGTAATCAGATATATAATTAGTTAATTCATTAAACCCTGTATTAAACCAACAGGTTTGTATTCTTTGAGTCATGTATAGAATTTAAATTATTTAAATCTAATGATCTCGTCCATGCCCAGACACCACCCCACTCCAGCCGCAACGACTTCCTAGCTCAACCAGCAAAACTAACAAAACATCTATAAAATCAAGAAAAATAGACATTATCACATACAAATACAACGCAATAGCAACATCGATCAAATGACTCAAAGTGTGGAACTTAAATTGGGTCACACTTCACTATCTTAAGAAAAGGATTTTTTTTAAATTGATTCATTAAAAAAATCTACATTTGACGCATGAGTGCGTAAAAGTATGTGATTTTTGAAACACAAATGACAGTGTTATAAAACGTCAGGAGAAAAATTAATTAAAGCTCTTTAAACTAGAGCTCCACGCTCAGCAATCGTAGAGTATACATTCGATCTCGAACTCGACATTATACGAGTACATTCGACACAAAAAGCTCGCAGTTCGGAACACAACGAGCGCTTATTATTATAAAACAGTACGGAACAAGCATAATATGCTCGGCTTTTTCGCAGGTAGCCGAGCTTGGCAAGTTAGTTATTTTCGAACACCTCGCTATTCAGTGGTCTGAAAGAAGTAAACGGTGCGGTGAAGATATGCCGAGCCACCGTGAATGAACGGGGCAGGAAACGGTCCCGGCTTCACTCCCCCCGACCGCGCGGCCTCCCGGTCCCCCGCACTTGACATGTGCTGCCTGCTTTTCACACGTTTTAAATACGACTACGGAACGGTGTACGCCGCGAACATCACCTGATGAATAGCACACTGAGAATTATTAGAATGAGAGTTAATTTTCAGCTTTGGACGGGCCTTTCAATTTTAAAAATGTACTTTCGTATTTTCCGTTTATTATTTCCTGAGCGTAAATGTGTAAATTGGTTTCTGGAATATTAGAAAGCACTTTTCATTTGCGTGTTAGCTATATGAATATCAATAAAACAACATTTATAAAGCGTCATGCGAAAACCAGAGCTTGATTACGCTTGTTGAGCACAACAACTACGTTTCTAGGTTATAATGCGGGACACGAAAGAAAACCGGGCGGAGTCAATCGGTTTAGGAAGGTCGGTTTTCTTTCGTGTACCGCACTTCTATATCTCTTTTGTGCTGCAAAAACGGCGAACTTTCGAATTTTAAAATGATTGATTATTGTTGATCGATTTACCTATAAATATATTTTTTCTTGAGTTCTGTCATTAACGGTTCCCGAGCTACTGCCTACGTCCACTATTATTGGACCACCCAGTATAGTGATACACGATTTACAAGGGCAGCCAGCATCAGATCCACTGAACGAGATTTATCAAAATTTTAATTTATGCAGTTCGACCACGGGCTACTCGGGTATGCCAAAAGTGGCCGTCTGTCTCCGTTTGCCATATTACTTTATACAGGGGCCGTCATTGTGAAGTACTATACAGGACGTTTCCTAATTGCGTGCTGATGTTAAAGGGGGTGTTTTTATGTCCTAAAAGTCTTAACTTTTGAGATACAGGAAGGTAAAGTTTAAAAAGAAAACATTTTTTTTCATCCTAATTCTGATGCTATTGTAGATAACTGCATGAAATTTGATACACGTCTTCTATGCATTAAGGAGCATACAGATTTACCCAGGTTAATTTCATATGCACGCCACTGGTACAAATATCCAAAATTGATTGTTAATAAAAAATGCGCTTTTATGCATAAAAGACGTGTATCAAATTTCACACAGTTATTTATCTATAATAGCATCAGAATTAGGATTTAAAAAAAAACGTTTTTTTAAAACCCTGTATCTCCAAAGTTAAGACTTTTAGGTTCATATTAAACTTTTTTCTTAAAAAGGTCCAAGAATCACCCCCCTTTAACATTAACACGCAATTAGGAAACGCCCTGTATAGTACTTCACAATGACGCCCCCTGTAAAAAGTAATATGACAGACGGAGACAAACGGTCACTTTTGGCATAATTTTGATAAATCTTGTTCACTGGAATCAGTGCTGGCTCCCCTACTATAACTACATTGATGTGTTAATTTTGGAAAAATATGAGTTCTGTCGTTTTTCAAATATTAATTGCAATATTAGATATTTTTTGACACCCGGTATTGACCAGAAAATTAATTATTTTGAAGCAGTTTATTGACAGCTACTTTATGAACAATTTTACAAAATATATGAAAAAAAAACTAAGCCATTTTTGAGGTTGACGGCTGATCCCAGAGGTCCCAGTGTGATAACTAAATCATCAATAACCGTTTCAATTTTGCCATCTACTTCCCAGTCTTTATCTTCAATAGAATGAACATGTTTAACATACGATTTCCAATTTTCAGCCGATATTGAGTCAATCGCTTCTAATGTTATTTTATTTAAATCTTTAATTGAAAGTTCACCGGTGTTGCGCTTTCGAATATATTTTTTTACTTCTGCCCATGCAAGTTCAATAGGGTTGAGGTCGCACTTGTATGGAGGCAGCCTTAAAGGTGTATGACCGAGGTTACGTAAAAGACCGTCAATTTTATACTATTTTTCTCTAGGCTTGTTGGCTGACATTACTTCATATATTTTCTCCATGTTGGATCACATACAAGATTGTTCGATTTAAGCCACGATATCATATGAGCTTTTGTAGAGTATTTAGTTAGCACTTTATCTTCTACGTGAGAATGATAAGACGCATTATCCATTACCACGACTGATTTGGGAGGAATGTTAGATAGAAGCTTCTCGAGCAACCATTTTTCAAAATTATCTCTATTCATCTGTCCATGATAGTCTCCATCAGTTGTTAGTCCTGAGCGAAAAACTAAAGCAGCACCTGGAACAAACCCGGCTTCTGAACCAGCATGAACTATAATAAAGCGACTACTAGAACGGATTCCCTGAACAACACCCGTAAAACTTTCACTTTGCCAGCATTTGTATCACTGTCATATCATTATCTACCGCAGGTTTCGTCTAGATACACAATATTTCGTCCTTCTTGCCTATATTGCCTTACAGTCGATAGATATATCCGCGAGTTAAAAATATTTGGTTTCTCAATGAGCAATTTCCGTTTATTTTAGCACTTGCGCCAAACAAAACAATTTAATTGTAAAATCCGATTTAAGGTTTTATACCCGTACGGAAAATCTATTATGTTCTTTACAGCACGAAGTAGGGGTTTGCAGGTCGAAACCTTCTTCAAGTTTATATAAAAATCCTCTATTGTTCGTCGAATTACTTGAAAATCACCATCGTCAATTTTATTTTTGTATGATAATCGGGGTCTTTTTTTAGCAGGAGATTTTAAAGGTGAAGTAGAACATTTGCGATCATTATGTTCTCTTTGAATTTTTCTTACAATACTTTCCGAAACACCAGTGTAAAATGTAGCGCGTTTTGTTCGATTTTGAATTAGAATAGTCGAACTATTATTTTCAGCTTCTCTAGTACAGGCCTCTATAACGCTCGCATTAACTTCACGTGCACCGCTTCGAATTGTTTATCTTCTTTTGCTCGCCATCGTTACTTCGAAATAATGATTCAAATTCAACGCAACGCATTTATATAGAAATGAAAACAAATCCTCGAAATGTATAGACGCTACTGGAAATAGCTAGAACCTTCTAGCGGCAAACGCATGGAGACTCTAGGCACCTCCCAATTACAAGTGGACCAGTGCGAAATTTACTAAATCCTCGATTAATTTTCCGTACCGCTTAGCTGGCACACTTTATAGGTGAAGCGGCAAACTATTACAACAAATAAAATAACATAAAATTTATTTGCGGATACAAATTTTACTTTTCCGCTTGCTTAAGACTATGACCCTTTATTTTAAGGACCGCCCGGTTTTCTTTCGTGTCCCGCACTTTAATTGAATTTGAAATAAAATTAAAATGATTAGTATTTAAATTACATATGCTTTGCACAATTTTTCCTCTTAAATCTTCCAACGTTCTAGTTTTCTCTCTGTAGACCTTGGTTTTTAAATATCCCCATAAAAAATTACCTAACGGAGTTAGATCTGGGCTATTTGGTGGCCAATAAATGACCCCGTTTCGGCCAATCGACATATAGCGATTGTTTAAAAACTCCTTTACCAGGGCGACATTATGTGGCGATACCCCATCTTGCTGCCATAAAAGATTAAAATTATTTTGCAGAGGTTCGTTTCCCAAAAGATTCTCAATTTCATTTTTCAAGAACTTTAAGTATGTATGCCCATTTAGAACACCTTCAAAAATAATGGAACCAATCACATTATTTCTCAGCATACCACACCAAATATGAAGGAGTTTACGACCTTGTCGTTTAATTTCGATATATGCACCTGAAAACCGGTGACCACAAATGGGTATTTTTTCGATTATACATTCTGGCAGTTGTAAAGATCGCCTCATCACTCCAAAGGATTTTATTAAAAAATCATGATTCTTATTTTTATGAAAAATTATTTGTTGGTAGAAGTTTAATCTTAAATGTTGTTGATTTATAGTAAGCTCTTGGACATGCATTGATTTATATGGATGATATTTGTATTTCTTTAAAGTATTTTGAATTTTCGTTAGTGATTTTCCAAAATACCTACTCGGATCTCTAATTGAATGTCGCGGGTTTTCTAAAAGTAAGATTAATTTTTTTATTATACCAAACAAAATGTTTAATAACTTATTGCATACCTTAAAAATATAGCAATATATTCATTTCGTCTGCTTCGTTTAAAGCAACTGTTCGCTTCTTTTGTTGTAGGGATTTTCTCTTTGTAATATTTTAGCAGATATTAACAGAAAACGGATTTTTGCGCAAATCTTAGTGGCATTTTTTTGAACTCGTAAGAATCTGGAGAATTTTTGGAATAAATAAAATATTATCCGTACTATATGAAACCGAAGACACTTTTTACTCAATAAAATATATCATGAGCTCTTGGACCTGGAACAAAATACATTTTTTTGGTCGTCGCATTTTCTCATAGGCTTTTTATGAAAGACCGTCCAGGGCCTCAGATGCACTCTTATACCGCCACTGATGTACAGGATTGTTAAATGTAATGTTTTTAAATAAACTGATTGGAAGTCAAATATTTGTTAAAAGGCCACCGAGGATTTCAGATCTTATCTCTTTTGACTACTACGTTTAGTTTTTCAAAATCGTTTGTAACGTATACCCCTAAATAATTACAAAATGGTAGTGGTGGAATAAAAAGAAAAGTATTTTTGGTTTTTTCGCCACAATTATAATACAAAATTAAAGACAAATTTTATCTATTTACCTCAAAAGTTTAATATGCAGTCTTTATTTCTGGGTCCACTGTGAAGGTATCCAAAAAACGACACCGAAAAATATCTATTTTTTTGGACGTTTTGGGGGAAAGTTTACCACATCTTCAGCAAAACTAAAAGCAGTATATACTTATGTTTTGTATCAGAAATATAACCAGAATGACCAATCTCTCACAGAATGCCAAAGAATATCAAATAAAAGGTGTAATTATTAATTGTCAAAATAAAGTGAAAAAATATGTGTACCTAGAGTATGTTCATTTTAATTTACTATATTTTGCGGTGTTTTTTTTAACTTCAGTATTTAACCTCGTGCTATTAAAATTAACTGAACAAGATGCTGCATAATTATCTTTAATTAAAAATATTAAGACACTTTCTTTTATTTTACGTTTTTTGGAACATGGTTCATTTGCCAAAATACTAGATGCATCCCAATGAATTTTATGATTGTTTTTCAGTGCATGTTGGCAAGTGTTTGATTTTTGAAATTCTCTATTTTTTATGTAAGTTTGGTGTTGTTTAATTCTTTTGGCTAATGGCCTGGAGGTATTACATATGTAAAATTTATTGCATTGACACGGAATTTTATAAATAACATTTTTTGCATTTTCTTGTTCATTGTTAGGCTTTGTTTTTATTACTTCTAGGCGTATTTTATGTCGTAAAGATCGTTCTTACGTTAAAACGTTTACCTATTCCTATTATTTTATCTGTTAAGTTAGATATGTATGGTATAAAGAGGTTCGTAATTGGCCAATTTTGGATTTGTTTGATCTTTGAATCCTGAACTTCATAAAAACATTTTTCAATGAAATCATTAGGATAATTATTATATATCTTTTATAAAATTTTTTTCGACAACAAAATTTTGATCCTTGCAAATTATTTTTGCTCTATCATATAAACTTTTTACAACTCCCTTTTTAACCGTGATTTGATGATTTGAGTAAAAATGTAAGTATCTGTTTGTGTGTAGGTTTTCTGTATATCTATGTCTTTTTACTAAGTATGTCTAAAACTGGACGTTGTTGGACTGTTTCTTTTTCAATAGTAAATTTAATTTATCGGTTCTTTGGTGTTAATATGATTTAAAAAATCATTTAAATGTTGATCGTCATTTTCATAGATACAAAAAATATCATTAATGTATCTCCAACAAACAAATGACTTATGATCGCAATTTTGAATATAATTAAACTCAAAGTTTTCCATAAAAATATTATTTAGTAAAGGAGATAATGGATATGGGGTCTCATAACCAATACAAAATTTTGTTGGTAATATTCATTTATATCGAAAATAAGTATTTTTTACGCAAAAAGTTATTAATTCTAGAATACTATTAATGTTTAATGATTTGCGTTCACCAATGTTCATCAAGTTTATTTCTTATTATGTTTAAAGTTTTATCTACAGGTACATTTGTAAAAAGACTAACGATGTCAAAACTTGCCAGTGTATTATTTATATTTATTTGAATATTAGACAATTTTTCTAAGAAATGTGAATTTTTTATATACAGGGTGTCAACTAAGTACTTGTACAAACCTTAAGAGGTGATTCTTTGACTAATTTTAGGATGAAAAGTTCTTATGAACATGGGTCTGAAACGGCTTTGTTTCTGAGATACAGGGCGTCCAAAAAAACAATTTTATTTGTGTTTTTGCTTATATTTTTGTTAAGGAACATGACAATTGGACAAAATTTGGGATTCTGGATATATTGACTAGGCAGACCTATTCTCCATTTAATTTTACATAAAAAAGGTGCTCTTAGTATTTGTCGCTAAAAGTAGCCATTTTGGATAAAAAAAGGGTTTGAAGTTAAATATGCGTTGAAATTTTTTAAATTGGATCATTTTCGCGATTTAAAAAAATAAGCAAAAAAAATATCTTTTATTGATTGTATTATCAGGTAAAAAACGTAAATCATTAACAAAACTAAAACTAAACTAGTTAATAACATTATTTTACAATAATTGTTGAAAATGACCACCGCCTACTTCAGCGCATGCAATAAGTCGCCTTAACATTGATTGCCTAACAATTTCAAATATACCTGGCGTCTGATTAATAATGGCACAAGATTCAAATATCCTATTTCTTAGATCTTTTTCATTTTGGACTGGACTTTTATAAAACTTCAAGTGACCCCATAGAAAATAATCCAAAGGATTCAAATCTGGTGATCTGAGAGGCCAGGCTTGTGGTCCAGCTCTTCCTATCCAACGGTTAGGGTAATTCTCGTCCAGAAATTGACGCGCAACGACACTAAAGTGTGACTTTAGAGAGCTCCGTCGTGCATTAACCACATCCTGTTTCTGGTTTCTAAATCAACTTCTTCTAATGGTTGGGAAGTTCGTGCTCCAAAAACCTTCGATATTCTTCGCCATTAAGCCTTTGCGGAAGAATACAAGGTCCAATAAGGTGATCACCGATAATTCCTACCCAAATATTGAGAGAAAATAGCACCTGAAAATGATTTTCTCTGATAGCATTCGGATTATTCTCAGCCCAGATATGGTTGTTATAAAAGTTAATTATGGAATTTCGAGAAAACGAGGCTTCATCTGTGAAAAGCACATGGCTTAAGAAATCCGGGGTTCGTACTAATCTATTACGCATCACAAAAATCGAGTCTGAGGGGAAAAACTCTAGGTAATAGAGCCTGCAAACGTTGCATATGATAAGGATAAAGTTGTTGGGACCTTAAAATTTGCCAACCTAATGTGTGTATAATATTCAATTCAGCTATTTTCCGTGTACTAGTTTGCGGGTCTTCTTCAATTCTGTTTAACACTGTTTCTTCAATCTCAATTGTTCGAACTGGAACATCTGTTGTCCTCTTAAAGCTGCCAGTTTCACAAAGTCTTGCGTGAATATTAATAAAAGTTTGGACGTGTGGCACCACTCGTTGAGGAAATCGCGCCTGATACATTCGTCTTGCAACTTGTGCATTACCGCGAGCCATTCCGTAAGTAAAATGAATGTCTGCCATTTCTGCGTTGGTATATTGGTACATTTTGGACAAAACACACGATAAATTATTACTTACAACGCCAAATGATAAAAAACTACTTGTTTTATTCTAAATCAACTGCCATGACTGATTCTGCTACCATGGAAACCTCTCAATTATTTTCCAAGGCCTGCTATGGATTCACCTATACTATTTTCTTGTGTACTGCGGCTGCAGAGGAAAGATGCAGCACATTTTTACGATTTTATTATTTTTATCCAATTTTCACTAATTTGGTAATTGTGATATGTTAATGTGATAGAGTAACATAGCACATGATTTTGAAAAAGTATTTCGCTTATTTTTCAAAATCTCGGAAATGACTCAATTTAAAAAATTTCAACGCAGATTTAACTTCAAACCTTTTTTTATTCAAAACGGCTGCTTTTAGCGACAAATACTAAGATGAACTTTTTTATGTAAAATTGAATGGAGAATAGGTCTGCCTAGTCAAAAATGACATAAAAGGCTTCAAAAAAAAGTTATGGTTAATTAAATTCAGGAACAACACTGTATGTGGCGCCCTCTAACATTAAATAAAAAACTAAGCTAATATTTGAATTTCTTGTCATCAATATACCCAGAATCCCAAATTTTGTCCAATTGTCATGTTCCTTAACAAAAATGTAAGCAAAAAACCAAATAAAATAAAGCCGTTTCAGACCCATGTTCATATGAACTTTTAATCTTAAAATTAGTCAAAGAATCATCCCTTAGAGTTTGTACAAGTACTTAATTGACACCCTGTATAAATCAGTGTTACCAACTAGCGGTTTTAATATATTTAAAAGAAACCTAGCTAAAAGATGTGTCGGTGAGTTTACGCTACTTACTATTGGTCTTAATGGTATGTTGTACATATACATATTGTACTTGTTACTAAACAGGACCCTAAAAATAGGTTAACTTTTTTGTATAAATTTTTTTACGGCGGTTCGCGAGGGAAGTAATTGTAATACAAGTTAGTATATCTATTTACGGCGAAGATCAGGATATAATTCTTTTATTTAGATATATTAAACATTCTCGTATTTAGAAGAAAATTATTTTTGTACAAAAAATCATCAAAGATAAAACGTTTGTATTTATGTATCAGGCATTTGAAATAAACAGTTTGTGTACAACTTTGGTAAAATTATCGGCGAAACGGAAAATTACGTAATAGTTGTAAATTTTCAACACTACGTTAATTTTTTTCTTTGTGGAATTATTTTAATTATCTATCGGATGCAAAACGTCAGTTATTTTTTAAGAAACAGGGCTTTTGGTTTCTGTCTTAAATCCACTACCCTTTTTATTCCTAAATTTATTAGGGCGTTAAATTAGATTATAAAAGCTATAACAAAAAAATTACTTACCCGAACCAGCACTCTGATGTCCGGCCGCCAATCCAAGAACCGCAGCAGCCGAACCGGGGCCGCCACCAGCCGCGGCGTTCATCTGCGCGGCTGCGGCGATGCCGTGCGGCAGGAAAGCCGCCGCGACCGCCGCCTGCGCGTTGAAGTAGGCCATGCGGCTGGCTGCCATCGTCATGTGGTGGTGACTGAACCCATGTTCTGATGGGTGGAAGCCCGTTGGGGCCTGCAGTTGGTACTAAATGAGAAACTTTTATTATTACGTGGTATATTATTTAGAATATATATTTTGTTAATGGAATTTGTATATCACCCTTTCAGACAGGCAATATAGAGGGTGTTAATTAAGTACATAGCCAAACTTTCAGGGCTGATTGCCGAGCCCGTTTTAAGAAAGAATGTTCATATTAGAGGTTCGCGAGACCACTAGACTAGTCTCGGTCTCGGTATCAAAACGAGACTGAGACCGAGACCGGGACTTGAAAAGGTATTTCGAGACCGAGACAGAGACTTGGTGTTCGAGACCAAGACCGATACCGAGACTTACCTATCGAGACTCTCGGTCTCGATCTCAAAGTGAAGTAGCAAAATAACTAATGTTCTAAAATTATTTGTTATTAATTTGTCAATAATTCAAAAAATATATGTTTGGGGGCAAATTAATTCATGCAAAAAATAATTTTTCTATAATCAATTATATTATACTAGCATTGTATATGTTCTTATTACAATGATGCTAGTGAAATAGTCATTTAAAAAATGATATAAATAATCATAAAAAGAGAATTTGGCTTAGAATTTTAAATAGATTATCAATAAAGCTAATTTAACTATTACGCTTAAAAAATAACGAACTGTTCTAATAACAAAGTAAAAATTTAAATTTCTAAACATACATTATAAGCATATTTTTAGATTTTATTTCAACCTATATAATAAACCTTAAAATATTACAGAAATTTTAAACTAATATTTTATAATTTCATTTTTCAAATTACTTTTATACCATGAATGAATATATAATAAGCATTTGTTTGAAGTTTCATTTAACATGTTTTTAGTTTTGTATTAATTATGCTTGTGAAAATAAACGCTCTACTGCTACAGAGGTCGCCTGTATAGACAAAAGATCTTTTGCCATTTTGGCTAAATTTGGAAATTGTTTATCGTGTGCTTTCCACCATTCTAAAATATCTGTACCAAATATTCTATTATTTCTTTTCTGCAATTTTCGGAATCACTTTTTTTTTCAAATAGTGATTTATAATCGATGTCATAGTTATCATCGCTTGAGGAACTTGATATTATTGGTGATTCAGGAGGTACAATATAATATTTATACTTGTACATTTTCTCAAAAAAGGCTATAGATTGATCTTTCAGGCGAAAAATTGAACAAGTAGATATTTGTTTAATAAATAAATTTACTTTTAAAATCCACTCCACTTTTAAAATATATAGTTAATTTACCAAAGAACAAAAATAGTTGATTCACAAGTGGTATTATGAACCATAGCCACCTTTATGCAGACCCCTAAGAACTGTCCTGGTTAAGAAAGTAAATACGCATCAAAGTAATAAAAGTTTGGTTCAAAATAACAAAGTTTACAGAATACCTAAGGGTGTTTTACTTGGCCATCGATCGTTTTCTACCTATTGAATTATAACGTCTGTCCCTAGAATGCCCAGCACGTTGCTTGCATGAGTTCTGTTGCATTATACAGCGTGTCCTTATTTTGTGTTTAATATATCTTATTCATTTGTATTTCTTTCGAAATGTCAAATAATTATTGTTCTGTGGATGGTATTTAGGTAACTCTAGTGATGTGTGGCCTTTCTGTTGATTGATTTTGATACACCTACTAGTGTCCGTATATCTTCATTTACCTATTCCATCTGTTGGCAACATCATTTGGAATTATAGATTTTTGAAATAATTTTTATTATAAAGATACCTACATTTTTTCTACTTTACTGAAATGTTCAAACAACAAATTTTTAAGATTAGAAAAACTCTGGGTTTCCAACGTAGGCTTCCATGTACTTTTGTCTAAATAACATCTCGGCGAACAATTGTTATTTTTAAAATTTTGTTTTCGAGACCACTGAGACTTTCGAGGCCGATACCGAGACTAAGTAGGTCTCGGTCTCGAAGCATCGAGACCGATCCCTAGACCGAGACCGTAAATATTTTCCGAGTAGACTGATTCAGTCTCGGTCTCTGTCTCGCGAACCCCTAGTTCATATAAACATAAGCCTTAAGAGGGTTTATTCTCGAAAAGCAGGGTGTTATAAACCTTTTTAAAAAACATTTATTTTATTAATACTTGGAAAACCCCTAGACTTATTTCATTAAAAGTTGGTATTTAAAATAAGCAAAGAAAGAAAATCAACTCAGCCACAGGCGTGCGCATGGGCAGCCATTCCAATTTTAATTTTCGTAAATTTACTATAGGTTACTGTCTATCTTGAAAACTGATTGCTTTTTCACAATTAACAACAAAAAGGACTTAGAAGTTGTCTGTTGTGTTTTTTTTTGGTATAATAGACCGTTTTCGATAAAAATAAAAAAAATGTGAGCACATTATCCTTGCCGCATGGGCAACCAATCCGATTTTTGTTTTAGTAAACATATGATATGCCACTAATTATTTTAAAATCTGATAGTTGTGTTTTTTGAGTAGAATTAGCAGTTTTTGAAAAATCAGACAAATCTATAACTAAAAAAATAACATACTAGACCTTGACAATTAAAATTAAAAATAATCACTAGTCTTGTTAAGAGATTGTTAGTTATTTCGTTTTCTGTTTTTTTAAAAAATGGTTGAATATACATACTATGAGATGGCAGATATGCACTTCATAGTAAAATTTTCGTAAGGTCCAAGGCCGATCACACAAAATCTTATTAACCTCCACGCACGATTATGTGATAAATCTGTTTAGATGTAGGAAGTCGTTCTTAAGGAAATTTTAAAAAATCCGCATACAAAATCCCGAAAATTTTCACATCTACTAAGTACTAAATATTACCCATGTACTGCTATGACGAATTTTAAGAGAGTAACAACTTTGTCCTTGTCACATACGACGTGTTCAAGCTCTTTTACCCAGAAACTTAACTAAGCAAGTTGCTTTTTGCACGTGGAAGCAAAATAAAACAATTATGAGGGCAGGATTTTTAACTCAGGTGTTTTTCCTGTAAGGAAATCGTGAACTTTTATAATAATCACATATGGGATCCTCATGCAATATTTGAAAACCACTTTCAAAAGCAACTTTCTGTAAAGTTGTGGATTGGAATTGCAGAAGATTTTCTAATTGGACCTCAAGTTGCTCTGGGTTCCAGGCCATAGTGATGTCGAAGGTAATGAGAAAGCCGATGAGAATAGGCTCATTAGATGCCTTTTTCGAACCAAAGCCCGTCCTTAGAGTATCTAAGTGTATACAGGGTGTCCAATTTTGGTTGTAAATGCAAGGTATCTCCGTTATTTGCAAATATTTAGGGTTGAGGTTTTCGCGACACCGTGCCACTTTTTTGTCAAACTCAAGCTGCCGTAATCAGATTTTCCATAGCCCGCCTCGTTTCGGAGATACAGGGCCAAATTGAAAAAATTGCATTTTGGGACACCCCTCGTATCTCGGTTATCTTTTAACGTATCGAAAAGGTAAAAACTGGATCTTATAGAGTTTTTTACGTAGAATCCAGTGGCGTGGACAGATTTTTACTCGGGGCCGTCGTTTTTGATACATGATCCAAAGTTACGTTTTTTTTTTAAATGGGACACCCTGTATATTTTTACGTAGTCCTATTCGTCTTATTATGAGCTTTTCAAAAATATATAGTTATCTATACTTATTTTGAAAATAAGGATACAGTTTAAGTTTTTAAGAATATATTAAGTATATCTATTTTCCGTAATTAGCCATGTTCAAAAGAACTGCTCAAACTGATTTCCATTTTCTCTTAGACATCTCTCACACACTCTTGCAGTTTTACCCAGTGCATTTGAAATGACTACATTGCGTGCTTGTATTTGCAAAACTGCCTGCTCAGTGGTGTTACGCAGGTCTTGAACTGTGTTATGTCGGGTACGAAAAATTAAATTTTTTAGGTGACCCTATAAAAAGAAGTCCAATATGGACAGGTCAGGCGACCCAGGAGGCCATCGGACAGGTCCGTGCGTTCCAATCCAGCGTTCGGGGAAGTTCTTTTCTAAATACCGCCTCACAATTTGGGAGTTATGTGCTGGAGCTCCGTCTTGTTGGAAATATATTTGATGAACATGTGTTAAAGGGACATCTTCTATGATTTCTGGCAATATATTTTGCAATATTTCAAGGTAGCGATTAGCAGTGAGACCTTCTTCAAAAATATGAAATTTTATTTTGGTTCCTAATACGAAACAAGCGACATTAAAGCCAAATCTTCCTTGTTGCTCGTGTGGAAATATGAAATGTTGATTTTCAGGTGACCAGTGTCTCGTATTGTGCCTATTAAATATTCCAGCACTACTTATATACGATTCGTCGGACCATATAACCGCCCTTCCAAAATTTTGGTTAGTATTAATTTTTTGTAAATACCACTGGCAAAAATCAATACGTCGTTCTGCATCTCCAGGATGTAGATTTTGCACAACTCTGACTTTATAAGGTTTATACTTATGTTACAGGCGTTACATTTACACTTGCTAAGACGTTAATTTCATCAGCCTCACGATTCTCTTTGTTATATTTCTTTGATCTGGGCTTTTTGAAAGAGCCAAAATGTATTAAATTCGATTTCAGCCTATAGAATATTAATTTATTTGGCTGCTTCCTTTCCGGATATCTATATAATAAAAAGTTTTAAAAAAGATTGCAATAATAATTATGAAAATAAAACACTACCTAATGAAATAAAGCTCAGAGACAACGTTTATATTTTCACGACTCTCCATGAAACAGGTCAGCATATCATATTGCTCAAAGTTTTCAAATAATTGATTTGCAGCCATTTGTTAAAAAATAATAATCAGAGCGACTAATTTAACGCGTCTATTAGTATTAACATCAAAACTTTATTTACTTTATGACAAAGCAGTGACAAAGCCATTTTTGACAATCAGTCCATGGCTTACTATGAAAAATATAGATAGATATTACTACAAACCTAAATTGCAGCCTTATTTTTTAAAATAAGTATAGATAACCATATATTTTTGAAAAGCTCATAATAAGACGAATAGGACTCCGTAAAAATATACAGGGTGTCCCATTTAAAAAAAACGTGACTTTGGGTCATGTATCAAAAACGATGGCCCCGAGTAAAAATTTGTCGCCACTGGATTCTACGTAAAAAACTCTATAAGAGCCAGTTTTTACCTTTTCCATACGTTAAAAGATAACCGAGATACGAGGGGTGTCCCAAAATGCAACTTTTTCAATTTGGCCCTGTATCTCCGAAACGAGGCGGGCTATGGAAAATCTGACTACGGCAGCTTGAGTTTGACAAAAAAGTGGCACGGTGTCGCGAAAAGCTCAACCCTAAATATTTGCAAATAACGGAGATACCTTGCATTTACAACCAAAATTGGACACCCTGTACAGTACGAGGCTGAGTAAACAAATAAGTGATGGATAGGCACAAGGTCCACTGGCCAAGTAGACAGGAACATACACAAAGCAAAACCTTTATTAAGGAAACTGATGTGGTACTTGCTGGAAATTTGTTCCTTCTGACCAGAAATCAGTTAAGAGCAATTACAGGCATCCTTACAGGACAAATGGCTGTGAAAGACCACCTGCCTAAGTTAGGGGTACACTGGTGACCTAACATGCAGATTCTGCGGTAGGGAAAATGAGACAGCTATACATATTCTGTGCTACTGTAAGGCACTGGAGTGCAAAAGGCATTTGTGCCTCGGGCAACCGAAGGTCGACCCAGAGGAAGTTCTGTTCTAGATCTGAGCAAATTTGCCCAGAGCTTTAAGCTGGAAATGCTGACTTATGTGTGGAGGGGTTAGCCATGATCGCAGCGCGTCAGCGATATCCCAGAGTCCTTCACCCTGGTACAATAAGCTGTATAGCTTCAGTGCCAGAGGATGGGTATTGGTCGGTATTCTGCGGGAGTCCGACACTACCAACTGGCACCGGGCCATTTGCCACCTCCAACCAGGAGAAAAAGTTGGACCTCATTTTCTTCCTTATAGACTGAATGACGGTCAATATCGATCGTTTTTAGAATACATTGTGCCTGAAATGTTAATAGATTTTCCATTATTACAAAGAGATCAGTTATAGGAGATCTACGATGGGGTGATATCACACTTTAGCTTAGTTAAGAGTGAGTATTTAAACCAAAGATATGCTGATAGCTCGATTGGACTTGATAGACTACAATCATTGCCTCCTAGATCGCCTTATATGAATCCTCTGGAGTTCTTTGTTTAGGGTGATCTGAAATCGTTCGTTAGTGAATAAAACGCCAGTTTAAAGTGAGGACGATTTAAGAAATAAAATTCAAGAGTTCTGTGTTATCATGGGAAAACCTCTGGCAAGACCGCCAATTGATGTAAATGCATGCATTGTGGTCGGAGTGGTCATTTTCAACAAAACTCTAAGACGATGTTCTAATCCTTGTATTATTGTTATACTAACTGTGTTTTTATTATAACTATTAGATATATTATAAAATAAACTATTTACAATTTTATTAAATGAAATCTACTTTAATTTTTATTTTCTTATTTTATGTTGCAAGAAGTACAATTAATTCTTATATCGGGAGCTAACATTCTTTAAACTGGAACCTTTCATAATTAGTTTTTCTGGTTTTACCGAAACGTATATTTTTTAGTTTTTATTCACAGCAGTAGCATGTTTTAGTTTTTCCAAATAGGTCAATTTGCTCAGATTCTTGAGTTGTTCGAGAGTGCTTCATTCTATCAATAAACACAAAAAACACTGTAGTTTTTTTTAACATATTGCAAAAAATCTATCAAATTTGAAAATAAACAGTGGCGTAATATAAATTAAAAAAAAAAAACGGAATGGTTAGGCTTGCGCACGCCAGTGGCTCACTTGGTTTTCTTCTGGTCGGAAAAAGTAGCATTTTAAACATTTATTTTACATATCAAATTTCAATAAAATAACTTGAATGCTGTCACAGGAATAATATAATTGTGGACTTTTTTTTTTCATTAATAATAACTCTCCACGGGCTGTTTAAAAATTATCGCAGATTATATAATTGTTTAATTAAAAAATGTACGACAGATTATTACCTAAAAAAAAGATGTTATTTTTTTTCTGCAGTCCGCATAGTTGGCCAGTCAAATATTGAATACAGAGTGTGCAGAAAATATAAAATTAAATTAAATTTGCAAAAAAAGCAAAACAAAACTCGTAGACTATTATAAAAAAGGATTATCAATGTCACACAATGTATCATAGAAATATCAATCCGGTAACTGACGTCAAGAAATATCAAATTAAAAAAAAAAAGCAATTAGAGACGGTGCTTCTATACATTCTTGGCGAAGTACAAAATAGATAATTATGGCAATATAGTCAGAGAAATAGGCTCAAGCCGGATGAGAATTTCTACAGTAGAAGATATTGAATTAGTAAACTTTTTACGAAACGAGCCATTTAAAACAGCAATGGCAGCTGAGCTTGAGACCAATTTTACTGCTCGGCGTAGAATTCGGTCGTCCGACATAACAAATCGCTGCGCGGTCAGTAAGAGCTCACGCAGCAAAACAAACAGAGAAGAATATATAGGCCCAGCCATACGAGGTATCATTCATAACACAGCAGAAAAAGCATTCAAATGGGTCATTTTTTCGACAATGTTTGGAGTTGGATTAGTTCTAAGGGCCCAGAAGTATGTGTTATTATTGAGAAGAGAGTTACTTCTTCGGGCACTGCTGAATATTAGAGATTATGCAACCCTCAGTTTACTGGGGGGACAATTACTATTGTCATACTCCTGTTTACGAATAGCATAGAATAGTTTATAGACTCGAAACTACATACAATACACTCACTGCCATAGTACGGTATATAGTGGGCGGTGGGATAATTGCTGTGGATGAGAAATCGATGTACTTAGGACAACCAACTATGGCACGAGATATCATGCATAACACACCAGAAAAAGCAGTCAAATGGGTCATTTTTTCGCCAAGTTTGGAGTTGGATTAGTTCTAAGGGCCCAGAAGTATGTGTTATTATTGAGAAGAGAGTTACCTTTTCCGGGCACTGCTGAATATTAGAAGAGATTATGCAACATCAGTTTACTGGGGGGACAATTACTATTGTCATACTCCTGTCTACGAATAGGATAGAATAGTTTATAGACTTGAAACTACATACAATACACTCACTGCCATAGTACGGTATAAAGGGGGCGGTAGGATAATTGCTGTGGATGAGAAATCGATGTACTTAGGACAACCAACTATTGCATAAAAGGGTTTTCAAAAATTACATTTATAACGGGGTGAACTCAGTAAAGGTTGAAATGGTTGTGAAACAAAAACGAGGTACCGAAATACCCTTCTTTTCTTATGTGTTTAAGACTTTTTTCTCTACTTTGGAGTTAAATAAATATAACAAACAGAAAAAGATTTGCTTGATTTGTTACCATACATACCACAGATTCATCACGAGTTTAATATGTGGCTGAAAACTTCTCTGGACGCAACAGATACTTTAGATGTATCAGATATTCTTGTAGACGATATGCACCAGAAGTTTTAATAGTTCAAACTAGTAACTAATCATAATAATAATGATAATAAGATGTTCTAAGCTATTTTATTGTACTGTTATAAATTTGTTTTGAAATTTCTACAATAAATGTTATTTTATTTAAAAAAAACCGAATGCCAAAGCGGCCCAGCCAACATTTAGTTTTTTTGGATATAAATAATCTAAAATAACCTATAAAATAATATGCTCAATGTCAATCAGAATTAGTCAAAATAAAAAAGTTAATTGTTACTCCAATAAATAAAAGAACTCGTACTGTAATGAGTCACCTACAGGACTTATACCATATTATTAATAGATTGATTATTATTTTATAACCTACCTTTTGATGGGGATAGACATTTGGCGTTATGGCGGATACCGCGGCTGTCGGTGATCGGTGATGTTGAGAATCTCCCAAACCCAAAAGTTCTTGTATCGCGAAAGGAGACCTCTGAGGCATCGTCTGCGACGGCTTGTTTAATATGCTGGGGGCCGTCACGTGGATGGTATCCACTGAAAATAAAAAACAGTCGTTATAGTGCTTTTTAATAATGTTTAACTATTGTATCACCCTTCGAGATTTTTGCGTTTTCGAGTCCCTGGACCCCGAAAAACATATTTTCTCCAATTTACCTCAATATATCGATTTGTGGATCTGTCATCCTGTCTGTATGAAGCATAGGTCCAAAATCAAGAGTCATTTAGACAATTAGGTACAAACGGAATATGACGCAACAAAATTGTTTTCAGAAAATGTAGAAAAATCATTGTAAGAAACTAGTTATCGAATGGTCTTCAAAATTTACGTAAAAATAAGATATGCTATAGAAAAATGGCGGCCTAATAAAATATTTAAATATTCGGTAAAATTCTATTTTCTGAAATAAAAACTTAATGTTATGGAGGAAATTAATAAAGGACATAAAAACAAATAATAATATAATAATAATAAATACATTAAAAACTTAAAACAATTTAAATACATTTCAATTCATAAGATTTGCGTAAAGTTATTATCAAATAATTATACAGTATGTTCAAAAAATCCCGGGCCTCCTTAGTAGCTCGAAAATGCGACCGTTTATTCAAAAAATGTTTCAAATAAAGTTTGTAGATAGGTAGATACTGGCCTATTATATGCCGTTTGCAAAAATGAAGATTTATGTCAATTTTGGTAGCTTGAGGATAACTTTAAACCCCCGGTTATCGACTTTTCATGAAAGATTGCTAGAGGGAAGTGCCTCAATCTGAGGGGCTAGAAAGTTAATACTCGGTCATTTTATGCTGCTTACTTTAATAAAGATTTAAGTCAACTTTGGTAGCTTTAAGATGACTTTAAACCCCCAATCATTCACTTTTAATGAAAAATTAAGGGAAGTGCCTTAATCTGGGGGACAAGAAAGTTGAAACTGAGCCATTCTATGCTGTTTGCTTTAGTGAAGATCTGAGTCAATTTTGGTTTTAAACCCCCAGTCATTTTCTTTTTATGAAAAATTGCTAGAGGGAAGTGCCTTAATCTGTGGGGCAAGAAAGTTGATACTTAGCCATTCTATGCTTTTTGGTTTAATATTTGAGTCAATTTTGGTAGCTTTGGGATGACTTGACCCCCCGGTCACTCACTTTTTATGAAAAATTGCAAAAGGGATGTGCCTCAATTTGAGGGGTTAGAAAGTTGATATTGGTCCATTTTATGCTGTTTGCTTTAGTGAAGACTTAAGTCAATGTTGGTAGCTTTAGGATAACTTTAAACCACCGGTCATTCACTTTTTTTTGAAAATTTGCAAGAGGGTTGTGACTCAATCTGAGGGGCTAGAAGGTTAATACTCAGCCGTTTTATGCTGCTTTCTCTAGTAAAGATTTGTGCCAATTTCGGTAGCTCCAGGATAACTAGACCGCTCGGTCATTCACTTTTTATGAAAAATTGCAAGAGGAGAGTATCTGAATCTGTGGGGCTAAAAAGTTGATACTCAGTCATTTTATGCTGTTTGCTTTAGTGAAGATTCAAGTCAATTTTGGTAGCTTTAAGATGACTTTAAAGTCCCGGTCATTCACTTTTAAAGCAAAATCACAAGAGGGAAGTGCCTCAATCTGAGGGGCTAGAAGGTTAATACTCCGTTTTATGCTGCTTGCTCTAGTAAAGATTTGTACCGATTTTGGTAGCTCTAGAATTTTTAAAACCTACGGCAATTCGTTTTTCTTTTTTGCTGATCATCAAATTGCCGGTCATTACATTAAGTTTTTCCATCTCAGAACACAATGCGTTTAAAACAATTATGGTACGTTCATTGTACTAATTATTGTCATTAATGATACAATTGGCGCATGTAATGAAAAATGATTAGTATTTTCGTTCTTCTTGATTTCCCGAAATTCAAATAACATAGTTTTACTGTCATACTTAACAAAAACGATATAAAAAGTATTTTCTAACGACAGTTACTAATCAGGTTAAGATACTTTCGTGAGTTCCACAAGGCTAAGTTCTTGGTTTGTTGCTATTTTTTTGTCTCTACTTCTGACATACTAAAGTCGTTGAATTCTTGTAACGTACAAGCTGTATATGTATATATATATATATATATATATATATATATATATATATATATATATATATATATATATATATATATATATATATATATATATATATATATATATATATATATATATATATATATATATATATATATATATATATATATATATATATATATATATATATATATATATATATATATATATATATATATATATATATATATATATATATATATATATATATATATATATATATATATATATATATATATATATATATATATATATATATATATATATATATATATATATATATATATATATATATATATATATATATATATATATATATATATATATATATATATATATATATATATATATATATATATATATATATATATATATATATATATATATATATATATATATATATATATATATATATATATATATATATATATATATATATATATATATATATATATATATATATATATATATATATATATATATATATATATATATATATATATATATATATATATATATATATATATATATATATATATATATATATATATATATATATATATATATATATATATATATATATATATATATATATATATATATATATATATATATATATATATATATATATATATATATATATATATATATATATATATATATATATATATATATATATATATATATATATATATATATATATATATATATATATATATATATATATATATATATATATATATATATATATATATATATATATATATATATATATATATATATATATATATATATATATATATATATATATATATATATATATATATATATATATATATATATATATATATATATATATATATATATATATATATATATATATATATATATATATATATATATATATATATATATATATATATATATATATATATATATATATATATATATATATATATATATATATATATATATATATATATATATATATATATATATATATATATATATATATATATATATATATATATATATATATATATATATATATATATATATATATATATATATATATATATATATATATATATATATATATATATATATATATATATATATATATATATATATATATATATATATATATATATATATATATATATATATATATATATATATATATATATATATATATATATATATATATATATATATATATATATATATATATATATATATATATATATATATATATATATATATATATATATGATACCTGCCATTTAAATAATTTTGAGACCAACTAAATACGGTAGCCCTTATCCTATATTGATAGAATTTATGTAATAAAAGTTCCATATCTCTTGTTCCAAACTACGTCCAAAAATACAGCTATGGTAAATTAATTTTCTTTTATTCTACTTTTCCATATTTCTGTAATATATGGGATTCGGGATTGACCTGTAACCCCCTTCTAGAGTCAGTTTTACCTGCAGTTAAAATAAAGTAAGGACTTTTTTTTGGTTGTTGAACATTTTCATCATCTCAAACCCCCCGCCCCTCCCCAGGTGTAATATAGGAGCACTTTAATTTCTCAGGAATTTTCCTAAACTTCAATGATGTATTAATTAAATTTAATAATGGATACATAACAATTTCAAATGCTTCTCTCATTATTTTTTTATTAAATATCTCACTACAATTTTCATTAGAATTTGAATTTTAAACTTTGATTATTAACAGGTTTAAAGATATTTCAGACAATTTAGTTAAGATGTTAGTTAAGTAATTTTGCAAACCTCATCACTTCCCTTGTTTATTGACCTCATCACTTCCCTTGTCAATACTTCTTATAAAGAAAGTGTTTTTTATGAATTTTTTGAAGAATTAGCTTCTTTTCCATCATCAAATATAATTTCACTCAAAGGTTTTTTTGTTTCTGGACTAACCAACGATTTCAAAGTTTTCTTCTTGCTATTACCCTTATTACTGCCAATTTTGTTTTTATAATAAATAGAATTCTTTTCGTAATGTGCTAACTACGTAATCCCTGGCTTTCTTGTTTTCTTGCCAATCATTAATTGAATTCGTTAAGATGTATTTGTTTGCACATAAAATATTTTTATTGAACCCAGGCTTTGAAAATTTTCAACAACCGAAAATAAAGGTCCTCAGTTTTTGTTTTCGGTCATTCATATGAACAACCAAAAATAAAGTCCTTACTTTATTTTAACTGCAGGTAAAACTGACTCTTGAGGGGGGGTTACAGGTCAATTCCGAATCCCATATGTTACAGAAATGTGGAATAGAAGAAAATTAATTTACCATAGCTGTATTTTTGGACGTACTTTGGAACAAGAGATAGGGAACGTTTATTACGTAAATTGTATTAATATAGGATAAGGGCTACCGTCTTTAGTTGGTTTCAAAATTATTTAAATGGCAAGTATCAAAATACTAAGTTTTCTAATATGTATTCCTCTGTGAAATTAAATAATATTGGAATTCTGCAAGGCAGTATTTTGAGCCCACTACTTTTTAATATATAATGATATTGGCAAAGTCTTAAAAAAATTTCATATTCAGCTATTTGTCGACGACATATTAAGTTTTGTAAAAAATAAGAATTTAGTTTTGGCGCAAAGTATTTTAGTTGCAGAACTTAAATTATTATCAAATTGGCTGGAACCTAAATAAATTAAAATTAAATAAGTATACCAAAAGGAAAACGCATGGTTTTAGGAAAACATATTTCTGTGATGATTTGAATATCACAATAGAGGGTAGAAATGTAGAAATAGTAAGTTTCTTCAAATATGTGGGTATATTTTTGCATAATAAATTAATTTGCATTTCGAACATATTGCTAAAATTGCTGGAAAAATTGGTTATTTAAAACTTAGTTAAAATTTAAGTTTTTATTCTAAAAATATTATATATAATACTATTATTTATCAACACTGTTACTGTTCTTCTATTTTATATTTGGCTAATGAAAATGTTTTTGATCGCTTTTACATTTTACAATTTTGCATAACAAGGCAATGCGTGTAACATTAAATATTAATAAATATAATATAAAATATAAATAAAATAAATAAAAATGTACAGAAATGTCTCTCAAGTTATATAAATTAAAATGGTTCAATGTACATATTTTTTTTATTTAGTTCAAATTTTTATTTACAAACTTAAAAATAATTTATTACCACAAAATTTAAAATAGTTTATTTTTCAAATTTTTTTGAAAATATTACATACAAATTAAAACAAAACGTCCATTTAAAAATATTTATTTCGAAAACATTTTTTAATTTAAATTAATTATATGTATGAATTTTGTTTGTTTATAATTGTGGCAAATAAAAATATTTGCATCAATTATAAAAACATACTTAACATTACATTATTTTATTGACTGTGTTATTCAATAATAATGATGTTTATGTGTATAAAAGTGAATACAAAATTGCGAAAAGAATAACTCAATTATTAATATTTAAACGAAATATTAAAAAATGTTTTTGTGTAATTATACGAATAAATGAGATTATTTTATATAAAAAGGGACCGATTTAAAAATTCCAACAATCGGTTTTATTATACAATTTTTTGTATCATTTGATAATTTTGAATTTTCTAGATGATATACAGGGATGAGCAAAAGTAGTATGCTAATAAGTGATTTTACCACTAATCGTAAGGCAAATAAGTAAATACATGTGCATAAAAAACAATATTAATATATTTAAAATAAATTACCTATGATTTCTTAGCAATTGGTTTTATAATAACATATTTATCTAATCAATAAATATGTAAGGGAGTCATTTTTTATTATAAAATCATTAGCATCGGGTTCAGATTCTATTAATATTGAAATTTTATTGCTGTTGTCCAAAAATATTACCGTTTCTTACAAATATAATCAATTCTTGTCTATTGAAAGGAATTTTTCCAGACGCCTGGAAAATAGCACGTGGAACTCCACTACCAAAAAAGAGTAATACAAAATCTTTTAATGAATTACGACCGATAACTTTTTTTTTACCTTGTCTGTCAAAGCTGTTAGAGGAAATAATGAATAATCAAATACGAACATAATATTTTACTTGAAAACCAATCAGGATTCAGGCCAGACTACACTTATGCAGACAGGTACATCATCAATCCTAGTACTCCTAGACTACTCCAAAGTATTCGATACAATAAGGTATGAGATATTGTTGGCTAGCTAATTTTCAGTTAATTCTACTAAATTTGCAATATGTTGAAGCTTCCGTAGGTCAGTCCTCGAGAGAATAAGTGGAGTGTGGAGTACCGCAGGATTCCATACTAGGTCCCTTATTGTTTACTATTTATAGTTTATACCAATAATTTTATGTCCTCTTTAAAACATGTCACGGCATATTTTTACGCGGATGATACCCTTAGCTCTTTCTCACCTCGAGAGGGACCAGCGGCAGAAACATTGATAAATAATGATTTGAATAATTTGCTTCTATATTCAGAACGTCACGGATTGCGAATTAACCTTTATAAATAAGCAATTATGGTTTTTGGAAAATATAAACTATGACTTAAAAAATAACATTAATATAAATATGGCTGGTACAAGACTGCAATATACTGAAAGAGCCAGACATTTGGGTATTGAAATTGACTCTAATTTACGGTTTAAACCGCAAATAGGTCATTGTTTGCAAAAACCATATTTTTCCTTAAAAGTGCTTTATCCACATCGTCACCTGTTAAATGAAAAAACGAAGAATTAAGCTGACTGATGCCCTTGCCTTAAGCCACTTAAATTACTGTGATGTTTTATATGGACCTTGCTTGGACCTAATTGATGAAAATAGAATAGAAGAAGTTTTTGCGTTTTTTATATGTCATACGAAAATTTGAATTGATATCTTATAAATTAAGAGATGCAAAGTGACTTAATATGGAAAATAGGCGTCAGTTTTTATTACTATTTGTTTTCATAACAGAATTTTGAATGATTGGTCCCCATATTTGATAAATAAAATAACTTATAGAACAGATATTCATAGATTAATTAAATTTAAGATTTAGAGGTCATATTTCTCCACCACCTCATAAAATTGAATTTTTCAAAAGAAGTTTTTCTTATAAGTCTTAAACCTGTAACCTGTAACGTTTAAAAAAAAGATAGAAGACCTTTTAAAGTTTTAATCAATAATTAAGTGGTTTTCTCACTTTCTCGCCTGTAGTATTGTTACTATTTTTATTTAAGTATATCATTTTGTTAACTTTGCGATCATCATTATTAAAATTTTCTGTAAACTTAGTAATTCTGTAGGGGCTAAACCTTGAACAATTTTAATTACTTTCAGCTCCTATTTTGCATTTTTTAAATTACTGTTTTAGATATATGCAAACCTTGTTATATGTTTATAACTGCAAAATAAAATGTATTATTATTATTATTATTTTAATGCAATAAAATCCATTATATAAAAAATATGTTTTAAACATAAAAATACAAACATATAAAATGTTGTAAGGCGTGCACCAATAATTATTAAAAATATGTAGAATATGTAAGACAGACGGGGGGCAAGAATTTTACAATCTTAATTCGTCTTTAATTTCGTTGCGAAACCTTATTCAGTATGAGGTCAACGAAAATACATAAAAGAAAAATAAATTTAACTGTTCACATAAAAGGCTCTCGTGCTAATGTTACATTACAAAAAAACTGCAAATCTTAAAAACTCTCTATTTAACGTTCGAACGCCTCCCTTAAAATTTTATACCTAATTTTCTTGTCATAAAAATTACAAAAGTGCTTCTTTACCTTTGAAATATTTTCTACAAATAATCGTAAATTTGTTGTAAATTCGTTTTTTTACGCATTTTTCAATCTAGTCGTCTTCGTCACTATATACTTTAAATTTTATACGTTTGTAAGTAAATATTTTCCATTCAAGCTTGTTATCAATTCTGAAATATATTGTTTACTTTTTTTTAAGTATTTAAATGGTAATAATAGGTATTATAACTTAACCTAATCTAAAAACAAAAGTTTCAGAGTTTGTTTTAAATCGTCAGATGTTTAGTAAGTCTTTATTTCTATTTTCTTACTCAATTATGTATTTTTCTCATTCTTAACAATTTGTTTTTAATAGTTAGTTAGTCTTTTTTCTATTTCATTGATGTCCTGTGTTTTTTTATTATTTGTTTCTTTATCTAAAACTGTATTTTTTTAAAAACTATTTGTGTTCTTTTAGTTTAGTAGTCTAGGAGTACAAGGATTGAAGATGTACCTGAGTCTAAGGCTTTAATAATATCATCTATTAAGCTCACTAGAGTTGTTGCACAACTGTAGTCTGGCCTGAAGCCAGATTGGTTTTCAGGTAAAATATATGTTTATCTAAAAAATTCGTAACAGTTTTGACAGACAAGGTAGAATAATTATCGTCCGTAATTCATTAAAATATTTTCTATTATTATTCTTTGAAAGTGGAGTTACACGCGCTATTTTCCAGCAGACAAGAATTAATTATATTTCTAAGAAACGGTAATATTTTTGGACAACACAGCAATAACATTTCATTATTAATAGAATCTGAACCCGACGCTAATGATTTTATATTAAAAAATGACACACTTACATGTACGTTGATTAGATAAAAACGTTATTATAAAAGCTATTGCTAAGAAAACATAGTTAATTTATTCTGAAACAATTTAAGAATATTTATATTGTTTTTACACACATTATGTATTTACTTATTTGCCTTACGATATAAACGATTATTAGTAAAATGACTTATTAGAATCCGCATACCACTTTTGTTCGTCCCTGTATATCATGGAGAAAATTCAAAATTATCAAATGATGCTCCAAAATATACAGAGTCAGGAGAAATTACCAGAACCATCGATTATTTTAAAAGATACAGGAGTTATCAAAAAATGTCTTATATTAAAGTAGTAAGGTTTTTAAAAATCTACATATCTGTAATAAATTGGAATATACAGGTTCGCCCACAAAGTTGTGTGGAATTAAAGTTATATTTTTTAAAGGGGGCACCCCATATATTATTATTTATTTTGATAGTTCAGTCAATTTACATTTACATTTTTTATTAACCATACGTTATGCCGAAATTCATTAGTTTTCTAGATATCGGTGTTTAAAATAATAACGGCGTTTCAAATAATAACGGATAACAATGCGATATTCTTAGGTATGGACTTTGATCATAATAATTTGGCATCTGAAAGTCAAGTTGTGGCAGAATTAAGTAAAGATGGAAATAGCATGACGTTTAGAGAATTAATATTTTAATTTTAAGGGGGTATGGCGATAAACAGAGATCACATCAGGAGGTATGTGATATTTATAGCAATTTGCAGCCAAACAGGCAAATTTAAAAAAATGCAATTTTTCAAACTTTAGAGGTTTACAGAATGACTGGAAGTGTAAAAAACTGACCAAGATCTAGAAGACCTAGGAGTGTTACCGCCGATGTTAAAAAATTAGACATTATGCTTTCGATACAAGAAAATCCCAGACAATCGACCAATCAGCTTGCTTTGGGTCATGAAGTTGATCAAAAATCCGTAAAAGCCATTCTTCATACTGAGAAAATGCATCCATGCAAGGGTCATGTTGTACAAGAACTTTGTGACGTTGACTATGATGGAGAGAACCCGCATTTTCCAAACAATATTGTTTTTTCCGTTAAGCGACCTTCACACCACAAGGAATGATCAATAAACAAAATTGCCGTTACTGAGGGCGAAAGAACTCAAACTGGTATCAAGAACTGTGGAACAGGTCCCAGAAAAAAATAATGTCTAGGCTGGATTGTTTGCGGGACATGTAATTGGACCCTTCTTTATCGAGGGAAATTTGACCGGTAAACGATATCTCCAGCTTCTTCGGCAAGAAATAGTTCCAACTATAAACAATTTACCTCCCGATATTAATTTAACCTGATATCAGCAAGATGGAGCTCTTCCGCATTTTACTTGTGAAGTTAGAGAATTTTTTGATGTCACTTTCCCAAATAGATGGAGAGGAAGAAGCGGTCCTCCGATCTTTTGCCCTTAGATTTCTTTCATTGGGGGTCACCTGAAAAACAATGTTTATCGGAACAAATCCAATAATTTAGAAGAATTAAGAATTAAAATTTTAAATGAAAGTGAGAGAATTACAAGCGAAATGGTTTTAAATACTTAAAGACATTTTTGCGACAATTTATATCATTGTCAGTTAGCAAATGGGGACCATTTTCAATATTTGTTAAAAAATAGAACCGTTCTTCTATGACTTATACCGATTTTTTTTGTTAACTTACAAAATTGTTTATTGAATTTTATTTTGTGTTTTGTAACTGATCAAAATGCAGGGGCGTGCGGTGAAATTTTAAGAAAGGGAAACAATTTTTAGAAACTTACCTATTTGTAATGTAATTCGATTTTTCGATAATTTTTTGCAAATTCATCAATGACGTCATCAAAAAAACGTCGATGCTCCGACATATTTTCGAGAAGTTTATTTTCAATGGACAACAGCGATGTACGCGAAAGTCTCTCCTGCCCCGTTTTTCGTTTCTCACGAAATTTTTTATACGTTTAAGTGTTGAAATATTGCGTTCTACAGATTAACTTGTGGCAGGTATTGTCAATGCTAATTCACACAGTTTCGACACTTCGGTGTAGGCATCTTCCAGCTCCTTGTCTTTTAAAAATTGCATTAGTTCCTTAGCGTTATTTTTTGCGCTAATGTCATCAGTTTCGTAAATCACTTTTAGTTCAGATCGCAGTAACACTCGGTCGAAGAACTGGTCATAATGAAGAAGAAGAGATTTAATGCATCTTCTGGAAAAGTTTTTCCTTTAAATGCGTCAAAATTGCAGAGCTCGAGAAATTCAAAATCATTTAAACCGTTAAATCTATAGTTTATTTGCTGAATTTGATCGATTATTTCATAAAAGAGGCGTCCGTATGATGTTTGAACATCACCGACTTTGTCTGTTCGAATACCCTTGGCTTTTGGCTCTACTTTTAACGTCATCGTTTTCTCCCAAAATAGGTCAAAGTCATCTCTTTTTTGGCTGGGACATGGACTTAAAATCATCCACTTTTTTTAGGCAAAAAGCAATATCATTTGTTTTAGTGTGTAATATATTAAAAACATTGTCCGAGAATGGAAATATTTCTGAAAATATGTTCAACAAATAATTAAAATTAAAATCTCGTTTCAAACAGTCCAAAAACCCCCTCGAACTATTTATTGCTTCTGAGTCCCACGTTTCATTATTTTCAATTATATTCTCAAATAGTTCAATCAGTGATTTACGATTTTCGGATACTGTTAACACAAGTCTTCCATTATAGTTCCACCTAACAGGAGCTACTTTGGGCAATCGTTTGTGGACAATGGAGTCCAAAGCTTGTGTACGTTTTGTTGACTTGGAAAAAAAAGCAGCCATGCCACTTAAAGTAACGAAAAATACTTTACACTCGTTAATGTGATTGATGGACTGGGATAAAATTAAATTTAATTTATGAGCAAAACAATGGACAAACACACACACTTGGGAAAGTTTCCAACTTTAGCTTGCAGACCCCATAATTGTCGTGCCATCACTGCAGCTCCATCATAGCTTTGTTTTTTTCTCTCCATTAATTTCTTTAGTAACGTTATAAACTACAGTATATAATGCATCTACTGTACGATTTTCGGACACATTCTTAAAACCTAAAAATCGCTCTTGAATACTTCCTTCCGTCTGTTTTAACGTAGCGTATTACTATAGATAATTGACTAAAATTAGTGATATCAGTTGTTTCTTCCAGAAGAATAGCAATGAACCGCGCCTCGCCAATCTTCGGCTTAATTCTTTTTAGAATAATGGTTGCAACAGCGGAAATTTAATCATTCTGGATTCGATTCGACGTTCCGCGAAAAACGCTATACTGCTCTAAATGATTTTTTAAGCAATCATCATATTTAGCCATTAAACTAAATAAATCTTGAAAATTTCCTCTATTTGAAGAAACCCTTGTTTCGTCATGACCTCTATATCCCAATTCGTGCTGTCCGAGAAAACAAACAACATCGATAAGTCTTCTTAATATTTGCCTATTTTTATCGACTAGTTCATTGTGTTGGCGGTGACTAATTTCAAACTGTTTACTAAGGGCGTGTGTTCTGGTTTTGCCGAAGTCTTTTTACAGGTTTATGGAAATTGTTTAAATCGGAAAAACCAGTTTTGTTCCAGAGACCTTTTTCATTTTGAAAAAGTAAACATGGCCAACAAAATAATTTACTTATATTTTCACACCCTGTTAGCCATTTGAATTGTTCGTATTGTTTTTCTGGATAAAAATGTCTAATACAGTTTTTCATTTTTGTGGTTAAATTTTTCATAGGCGGTTTTGCCCTTCCTTTGGAAATTAATTGAAGCTTATCAGTGAATTTTAATATTGAAAATCCCTTTATTATTAGGACACACACCACAAATTCACACACATTCTCCTTACAAAATTCTCCAACATTTTCATCGTTATTACCGACAGCCGAAGTTGACGGTATTTGCATATCCACGTCCGTATATTATTGTCTTCCATATCGCACCATGCACGACGCGACGTACGTATCACACAACACACGGATAGCCGTTCAAACAAAGAACCTACT
The DNA here is from genome assembly GCA_030620095.1 of Kuschelorhynchus macadamiae. Classification (NCBI taxonomy): domain Eukaryota; kingdom Metazoa; phylum Arthropoda; class Insecta; order Coleoptera; family Curculionidae; genus Kuschelorhynchus; species Kuschelorhynchus macadamiae. The sequence goes on along the minus strand of JAUTXW010005205.1, from coordinate 978,944 downwards.
CCAACGATAGCTTCCGCCAACACTTAAAGCACGCGACTGAAATGCAAAAATTGCAAACAGCCGGTGGAAAGTTCAATAACCTCTGGCTGGATTCACAGGAAATCGAGCATACAGGACTTGGCTGCAGAGAAGCTAGCGGCCCGCATAGGTTCTATTCGATTTCTATTGTGGCTCGGTCGGAGTCAAGGCAGAATTTATTATGGGCTTGATAATTAAGATAATATTTTAGAATTTTTAATATAAACTAAATTAATTGTTTCCTATTTCAAAAATTACATTTTAGAAGATGTTTTGTAATTTTTTTTTGGAAGCACTGCTTTCCTTGCTTCCATGGACTGCACGCCCTTGTAAAAATGTCATGATAGCTCGGAAGCTAATTCTAAATTGACTGGACGATCAAAATAAGTAAGAATATACGGGGTGTTCCATTTAAAAAAAATACAACTTTAATTCTGCACAACTTTGTGGGCGAACCTGTATATTCCAATTTATTACAGATATGCAGATTTTTAAAGCCTTACAACTTTTATATAAGACATTTTTTGATAACTCCTGTATCTTTTGAAATAATCAACCGTTCTTGTAATTTCTGTATAATAAAACAAATGGTACCAATTTTTAAATCGGTCCGTTTTTATGTCGAATAATCTCATTTAATTGTATAATTAGTCAAAAACGCTTTTTAATATTTCGTTCTAATATCAATAATTGTGTTGTTCTTTTCGCAATTTTGTATTCACTTTTATATACTTGAACATCATTATTATTGAATAACGCAGTCAATAAAATAATGTTAATGTTCTATAATTGATGCAAATAGTTTTTATTTGCAATAATAATTATAGAAACATACTTAACGAAAGCAGTGAAATTAAGTTAACTTAGACAACTATACATTAAATAAATTTTAAAGTAATATTACGTTATACAGTTAAATAGGATCTATAAAACCTACAGGGTGAGTCAGAAATCGGGGTCAAAATTTGTATATTTCCAGTTTACCAAATTTTTGCATTGACATATTTCAGACCTCACAAATTGTTTGTAAACCTATATTTTATATTGTTATCTTTCACATAGTAAATTTTTTTGCCATTATACAGAATCGAAGGCGAAAAGTTGTATGTTTCATCAATTTTTGCAGACATAATTCGAGCTTCGCAAGTTATTTGGAAACCTAAGTTAGTATGTTGCTATCGTCCCTATAAGGATATTTTTTGCAATAGCTCCTTACCTCGCAAATTACAGGGTGTCACAAATAGAGGGCCAAAAGGTGTATATTTCCAATTTTTGCTTAAACATATTTTGAGTATGCAGAAGTTGTATCGTAAACCTATTTAATTATAGAATATTCAATCGTAAGATTAAATTGAATTGTTATTCTGGGGTGTCTTGAAGATGTATACAGGGCAAGAGAATAATTAGTGCATATGTTTTTTACTTTTATAAACTTATTATTCAATAAGTTAAAAGTCAATCTGCTAGTACTCTAATTAGATAAACAAAAATCTTTTGTAAATGTTGTAATAGTTTATACAGGAAAAATAAAAAAGTATTCAGTAATATCTTGAGAACTTTTCTGTTAAAGTAAATACTGTTCTTGGATTAGTTAGTATATTGCTATGGTCCCTAAAAAGATATTTTTTGCAATAGCACCATACCTTGCAAATTACAGAGTATCACAAATCGAGGACCAAAAGGTGTATATTTTCAATTTTTGCATAAACATACTTTGTTGCATTGTAGACCTATTTAATTATAAAATATCGTAAGATTTAGTTGAATTGTTATTCTGGGATGTCTTGAAGATTTATACAGGATAAGAGAATAATTAGTGCAATTTTTTTTCTTTAATAAAAATATTGGGCAATAAGTTAAAAGTCAATCTGCTATTACTCTAATTAGATAAACAAAAATCTTATTCCCAAAATAAGCTATTAGTAGTACTAGTTTATACAGGAAAAATAAAAAAGTATTTAGTAATATTTTTGAGCACTTTTCTGTTAAAGTAAACACTGTTTTGGGTTTTAATAATACATACATAATAACTTTTAATAATACAGACCCAAAAAGTTCGACCTTATAAATTCTTGTCTATCCAATATAACTTGCAGAAATGCAACCGTATTACCTAAAGATAGAACCGAACAACTTTTTCTCTAGGTAGATAGATGGATTAAGTCCAGAGAAACAGAAAACCACCAACCAACATTTTTTTTTCTATATATGTGAAGTTGGAAAATGTACCTTTGAATGAATGAAAGAGCGTTTACCCCTCTATTTCTGACTCACACGGTAGTTTGCGCAATGGCAGAAAGGTTTTCTTTTAGGAACAACAACTAACTAAAATATCAAAGGAAATTTCACATAACACAAATTATTTTGAATTTGTCTATGTTATTTGGAAGTTGGGTTTGGACCATACTGATTTCATGCTAATGCCGACGGCAAACTAAAGGTTTGGAGCGAACTCCAGAAATTGTATTTAAATTATTAGATTTTAAGGCAAGATAACAGTTGGAAATTGAAATAGGTGTTTTAAATTCATAGTTTTAAATATTAATTAATATAGAACATAATTGTTTATTTGAATTTTCACTACAATTAATTGAATATTAAAGATTAAGCAATAAAAACCCTGATTGTGACATTGTTTTTTCAAATTATGCAGATGAAATGGTATCAGCTGAGATAATTTAATGTTTTAATGCTATCACTGTTCTTAAAAAGTAGCAAAGTTAATAATGAAATACTAAAAATGAAGTTTGACACAAATTCGTCATTTATTATGTTTTTTTTACTAACCATGGTACCAAATGTAGTTTCATTATATTTTTAATATAATTTGCTTTTTGATTCAAAATGAAAATTTAAAATTATATCACTTTTTTTGTTTACAAGACATTTTCTTTCGTGTCATTGTTTTCAATAACTAAGTTGTTTTTCTCTCCTTTAGCTTTTTTTTGAAAACATTATTTGCAAAGTTAACTTCTGAGGTAAGTTTGAACTAGATTTTAGCAAGCAAAGCAACATGTAGTACTTCCTCATCATTGCAATTAATAAATACCAGTTTCAGCATAATTTTTAATTAAACTGGAATCAGATCCAACTGATGTAAGTTGTTGCTGGGGCCTTTTATTTAAGCGCTTTCTGGAATATTATTTGTAAATATTAGTTGCAGTTACTAAACGGTTATTTTGTTGTTAGAATATCGTCGTTTAGAGCAGATAATTTTTTTAGTCCTACCAGAAAAATTTTTCACTCCTGCCTCTATTTCATTGTTCATATTGAGCACCTGCACTAACTGTCACTAATTGACACCACTGTTATCACCATCCGACAATAGATGATAAAAAACCAAAATATCAACTGTCATCGTCAAAATCTCTGCCGTCGCGCGAAAATGTTTAAACTCATATCTAATAATTAGAGACTGCACGCACTATAATTACGTCATAACTAGTTACAATTTGAATAGCCAGTCTGTGAGGTTTAAAAATGACAGGTTGAAGAAAAAATAGTCCGGAATTAAGAATAAGTAACCGTTAAAAAGAGTTCCCAGCTACCGAGCCTGTCGTGTCGCATCGTAAACTGAGCCTAGAAGTTAATACAAAGGGAAAAATACCCGTGTAGGGAGGCTATTGACTACAAGATACTCCCTAATATTCCAGTTTGAATAGAAGTTTGTCAAAAGAGGCGGCGCCTCCCCTTAACCAATAAAGAGCCACTCTCTTGTTTTCCATGGCGCGCTGCGATTTTCGCTCTAGTCTGAAGCCGCCATGAAGCCTAAGCTTGCTTGATTGTTTTCGAACCGCGTTCGCCGACGCATGACAGTGCGCCGTGAGCTTCATATGTGTCCGTAAAGGAAATAAAGATGGCCTATACGATCCGAGGTTATAAAACGTCCGCGAACGTACCCCGGCTGTGTTAAGGTGGAGTTTCATTCACGCAGCGCTAATCTCCCTATTTACAACAGATTTAAGGTTGTTTTTTCGGGATCGCCCGTTACAATCGTTGTTTTCGGTGTCAAATAGATTTAGGCTTAATTAGTAATGATGTGTTCAATTATTATAATTGGAAATAATTAATTGGCTCGACGAGCTGGGGGTTTAGGAACGCGACATAAAACAACAGTTTAATTTGTCTAATTTCGGTGTCAAATTGATTTTGTTTGTAGCTGTAGCGATGTCAATTATGTGAATATTTAAATAGGTTAGTTACGGGAATTGTCCTGGTCCTCTCTAGGAGTGATGAACGATGATGCTAATGGTCTGCCAGCCCGATATTTTTAGTTTATTATTTGCAAGTTAAAAAATAATCTATTCTCTACTTATTAGAACTTCTTGTTTGTTTTTACTATTTAGTTAGATTATTGCAAATTCCTTTTTCGATTTTGAGGTTAATATCCTTCCAACTTTTTTAATTAGGTGCTATTTAACCTTTTCGTTCGATTGTAGTTTAATATATAATCTTGCCAACTTTAAAAGACCCCACATGGGAACCCATATAAAATAGTTCTCGTTGGAATTTCTTTAATTTTTTATATTTTGCTATCCTATATAAACAACAAAATGTGAACGTTTTAAACAATTTCTAAGTCTAGTTTTGATTTTATAAATTTTTGAAATATTGATGTTACACCAATCTAATATTTTTACGAATTTTTAAATGTGCTATAATTATGTAAATAATGGTTCCATTCAGCAAAGAATCTTTTAAGTAATTATCTTTAAAATGATTTTTGACCATTAATACCTATAGGGTTGCCCTAAAATAGAATCAAACTTAATTAAGTGTATTTTATTTTAACCCCTAAAATGTTTTCCAATAATTTTCATATTTCAACGATCGTTGGTGTAAACAAATATTGAAATTGCAAATAATTATTCATTTAATTATATGTTTAACAATATTAGACAATTAAAAAACTATTCTTATTGAACCCGAACCTAAAGAATATAACTTTGATTACAATGTTATATATATTTTGAAGTACAAGTACGTAAATGTTGGATAAATATTAAGATGACAAACAACAAACTTTTAAAAACTAAATAGTTCTTATATAACTAGTCATAAAGTTAATTATAAGTCTGGGCGGAATTAGACATACATGGGATAACTACAAATACACTTACATGTTCATTTGAGTATAGAATTTCAAAAAAACAGATAAATAAATATAAAAAGGTAAAATGGTACATCAAAACAGTGTTGGAAAATAATTTATAACTATCCTAAAAAAAAATATGCATACATTCTGCACAATTGTGTAGATTTAGTGCACAAATTGTGTCTGAGTGTGTACTTGGAACAACTTTGTGCAGAAAATGTACATATGATTGGTCAGAATTAGTTGTATGCCAGTTCTGCCAGTTGTGCAACAGATTAAATTTTTTTTTTCTGAATAACATTGTATATTTTTTTAGCACAAAATGTGCAATCCTTTCTAAAATATGTGTGTGTATAATTTTTGTACAAACATTTTTTATATAATATATATATATATATATATATATATATATATATATATATATATATATATATATATATATATATATATATATATATATATATATATATATATATATATATATATATATATATATATATATATATATATATATATATATATATATATATATATATATATATATATATATATATAAAAAAATCATAACGTGGGAAATTCCGGGTAAAGGAAATTTACCGATTTTTTAATTCTCACAATAAGAGTTCTCTTTGGAAATTCTACTTGACTGCAACTTCGAGAAAGACTTAAAATAACCTGATGCGTTATGATAGCATAAACAAAGTTTAAGCACAAAATTGTGCATTATATTAGAAAATACTTTTTTCTGGATAATAGTGTACATTTTTAATGCATAAAATGTGTATGTTTTCTAAATATTTTTCGATAACTATGAAAATATGTGAAATAAGGAGACCAAACCACAACTACAGAGTCTTTAGTCAAAAATAATTTTTAATAAAGATGGTTTTATTCATCGTAGCAATTCCAACTGGATGTAGATCCCCTTTGAAATCTCGATGTTACATAACTAAAACAAAAAAAAACGGTGTAAAAGTATATGGTTTTTAACGAGTGAACATAGTATGCAAAACATAATGTTTTGTAAGATTAGTCAAGTTTTTTTACTTTAAAACATAATGGGTGGTCATATTCTAAATTACAAAAGAGCCAATCATAATTTGCGTTCTGTGAAAATACAGGGAGTTATAGTTTGAGGCGTATTTAATACAAATTCAAGTTTTTTCACATTTTAATGTGTTGCTCGAAAACTCATTATGTTTTAAAAAGGATTAAGTGCCTTAAACTGATATATCTTCTTTGTTTTTATGTTAGATTTTATGAAGTATTTTTAGAAGCATTCAATAAGACTATTCATATAAATTAATCCTAAAAAGCAACACGTTTATTCAGTTTATTGCCTTTCATTTCAGAATAATTATACCCTTTGAGAAATAGTTGTATTTAAATATTATTTCAATTGGTATAAGTGCATACCTGTGTATAGCTTAGTCCTATTTGCCTTCAAGAGTATAAAATTGCAGATTTCCCGAGATAGAATATTTTAAACAAAATTGTAACTCTTCTCTCCAAGAAAGTATCTTTTTATATACACCTGTAGTCTATAAACCAAACAACCTTTTATGTATGCTGCCAGTTTGATAATCTGGCATTTCTGTTGAATTATATTTCCGAATGTCGCCACCATAGCGCCACAATTGAAAACATCCGATGTCTGCGGTCCAATCAGAGCCTGGATGCGTGGGGTTAGATAAAATATAAACATAATTGTTCAGAAAAAATAAATAATTTTGTTCTAAAGGTTTTAACACGTGACGCTATTAGTATTTTTACACAACTTTTATTCTTAAAATCTGAACAATGTTGTAGTTTAATAATGCACAGCGAATATTAGCCTTTTTAACATTGCTTTGTTGATAAAATATGTACAATGTTGGTTAAAAAACGCTACACAAATCAAGGCATCTATTTTGAATACTCCTGTATGTATTTTCTGCACAATGGTATAACATTGATGCACAATTTCTTCTGAATACATTATTGAGAATCAATAAATAGCGATTTTTCACCGTGTATACTGGTCTTTTTCCTGCATCTAAGATATTTTCTAAAAGAAAGCGACTGGGATAATTAATACTATCTTGGTGGCCTGCATAACCCAAATACCACAAAACACTACAAATATGCAAATAGCATCCTACCGTTCTCTAACCACTTTTACAAGTGCAATAATAGCCTAAAATAATATTGCCATTGTCTCTTTCTTCGTCTATAATCTCTAAGTTAATGCTCTATAATTGGTATTTCACAACATTCCTGAACCTAAAGGATAAACGACATCTCAGTTGCCATGGTTCTACTATTCTTTGATCAATTTCAAAGACCTTTGCTCCTTCTTCTTCAAAACTATCCCAAAAACGTATTCAATTTTCACGAACCTAGGCCAAGTTATTTTCCAAAACTCGTATTTGGAGGCGATTTGCCGTATTAGATTTCTCTCGCATTCTTCTTGCCAAAGCAACTTCTGCATTTCGCATATTTATTGATATCCTGAATTTATTAATTAAAGCTGCAGCTATACGGTAAAATTCCCCTAAATTTCTTGCTTGGGATATTGGGCTGACTCCTCCAAGAAATGTCCAATTCTACTTTCAATTAGCTATTTTGTTTTTGTGGTAAGACGAGATTGATTTGCATTTTCAGTTATCATTTGGTTTTGCCCGGGTTGCAAAAAAAGCTGGAAATAAACATGACCCACCCAAGACTTCTAGCAGCGGTACTGAATCTCGGTACCCTCTATCACAGATGACAATATTACCTTCCTGAAGCCATTGGTGCAGCCCATTGGCATCTCTTTCAAATTCTGCTCCTAATAGCGACGCATTATTGTTTTTGCCATCTGCAAAATATGGGCCGTGAATGTCTAGGATATAACCGTCTAGAGCTGTAACAGAACCGGCTTCACCAGATGGGTTATGTGTTGGGGGTTTATGGGTTGAATATGATTGCCTTAAGTTTCTGAAGCTCTTACTTCTTTGAATATGGCTGTAAGTACCAGCAATATAACAGATTGATCGGGGCGTCCCTGGTTCTGGATTGTACAATTCGTTGGCAAATTCTGTAATATTAGCTATGTACTTCTCTCTAGTTGTTGCGTGAAAGTCAAAAGTGATTTTCTTGTCGTGGCAACTGCAATACTTACAGCTTGTCTACTTGAATAATTAAATTAAAATTAAAAACAGAAATTGATCTGAAAAGCCCTACCGGATTTTACACAAAAAAGTTAACGGATATTTTTTTAAAACTGGTCTTACATAGCCATTGTTCTCTTCAACAGCTTCGTAAAAAGGATACAGTTCTTCAAATTGAACTTTAGTAATAAAACAAACACAAAAAAATCGTCGTCAGAAAAATCATTTTCACTTTCAAATCCATGGTTTTGATTACTAATTTTCTGCATCAAATTCTGCAATAATAGATGTAAGTACACACCCTTGGGCTTATACGTTCGATATACATAACACAAATCGGGTAACAGTTCTGGCAGTAACAGGCCGTTTTCAGCTAAACGTCGAGCACAAACACGCACTACTACAGGAACATAAATGTTGTGATAGACTTTATTAAAACATGTCCTAAATGATTGTGTCCATTGCAAATTGTACAAGACGCAATCGCCGATTGCTTTAAAATATTTAGTCTTAAACATTCTGGATCCTAGCTATAGTACCATTGCAATTTCTTTAGTTCGAGATCTAGAACAATTCAAACAAACTCGAGAATTGTTGGTAAACTCTAAAGCAGGGTGGTTTAAGTTCTCCCTTCTTGAAATAGCTATTTACCTTTTGTGATTATTGATTTCATTATTTATCAATCTTGTCGCAAATCTTACTTCGCAAAAAACGTTACAAATATTACAATTGATACGGTTATTATTATCAAAAGGCACTACCAACAGAATATCAAAAAATTAGAAATAAAATAATTCTAATGTCTAAATATTATAATTAACACGACTTAAAAATCAAAGGATTAAATGGCTGTCAACAATTTGTAAACAATTGCCGTATTTAATATTGTCATGGTAATAAAAAGCCAACCCCGATTTTTAATGAAAATTAATCGAGAAGATAGGATTTACGCGCAAATAGACGTAATTAAGTTGGAGTCTATTTTAGGGTCATACTGTAGATATTAATGCTCAAAAATCATTTTAAAGCTAATTAATTAAAGATACTTTGCTGAATTGTTTAACATCAATATTTAAAAAATTTCAAAAAATTAAAACTAAACATATAAATTGTTTAAAACTTTCACATTTTGTTGTATATAAAGGATATTAAAACATATAAAAAAATGAAGAAATTCCAACGAGAATCATTTTATATGGGTTCAGTCAATCTTTTGTACTATCCAGGCCAGTGGCGGCTCGCGGGTGAAGAAGTAAGTGAAGTGCAAATGAAGCAAGAAAATATCGCAATAATTTTTTTTCGAGAATGTTTTTATATGTGGAGAAGTAGAATATTTTTTTCGACTTACCTAAATTTTGTATACTAAATCAATTCTCCTATCCTTCATAGCAGCATATTTATTTATAACATCCTCATAAAATGGATGAGTTGCCCTAATCTTCTCCAGAAATTCCTTTTGAATTGAAATATTGCCAAGAGAAGTAAGTCTTTCTTGAGATATTGTATTTCTTAAATAAGTTTTTACACATTTGAAGCATGAAAAACTTCTTTCCACTGAAGCACTTGTCGACGGTATTGTCAAAATAAGGGAAAACAATTTATATGCTTCGGTAAAAATATATTTATTTTTATTAATTTTTTTCACTTGCTCTTGCAGCGATATATTTCAATTACTCTCATTGGCAAAAATAAGACCAAGCTCATTTTTAAGTCGTTGACTTTTTGAAAATATTTCCCAATATAACTGTAACAAATTTTCAAACTGGCCAGTCGGAAAATTTAAACTATATTCGGAAAATTTAGCAGAACCTGCCAAATATGAAAATGTAAGTTTTTCATAGTCTTGAATCTTAGTGTCATTTCCGTTAAAATATGATCCAATATTTCATAAAAAAGGGTTCTATACTTAGCCCTAATTTCATCAGGTGAAAGCTTAGCAAGCTCACGTTTGTAATGATTTATTTCTGTAATAGAATTTGGTTTATCAAACATGCTATTAAAAAATTGTTCATTTCTTTTTTACAGAGCGCCTCACGACAGCGTTTTGTATTGGATATGCAAAAATGAATGTCAAGCGATTTTTTTTGAAGAACGTCAAATAGTATGTCCGTGATTGAGAAAATGTAATTAAACACTAATGCCAGAAACGTGAATTCAAAATCGTTCATCTCACCTAAAAATCCTTTCGCAAGGCGGATTGATTTTTCATCAGATTTGTCACAGTTTGTAATAAATTCAAAGGCGTCTTTTAATTTATTCCAGTCTTGAACAATCACATTTACTAACTTCGAATTTGAAGTTGTAACAACACCATAAATAAATATAACACAAAACAATCAAGTTAACTGCAAATGAACTCACCGGTTGCAGCGAAATCCGCGAAAATAAAAGTAAACAACCACCGCAAACTGAACGACACGTGGGTCTAGTGTACTGCGCCTGCAATTCGCCGAGAGCGTTGCATGGCGCTAGGCTCGACGTCATCGTATACGCGTTGTCATGGCAACATAGTAGGAAAATCGTAAATTAAACATAGCACCTCCAGCAAAGTCAAAGCGGTTTGCGCCACTGTTATAGTTATTATAATAAAGTTCGATTGAAAGTTTTAAAAAGGCATGCCGCCAACGGTCAAGTAAAATTTTTACTCGAGAGGTACGGTTTATTTTTTACCAATTAGGTCAATAAATGAATGTAGAATCTAAAATTTTAAGAGATATATAATAAATATAGTTAGATGTTTGCTTGTTTATTTATCCTGGTGAAGTAGCACTTCACCTACTTCACCTGAATAGCCGCCATTGATCCAGGCCATATAAGCTAAATACCCAGGACACAGAAAAAAAAAGCTGCGCAATCAAAAGCTATTATTTTAGCCAAAATATAAACAGTATATGTTTTATGCACTTTCGCTACATAGAAAGCGTTAAAAATTTAAATAAAAAACGTTTATAAAAATTATTAATGTGCTTTAATACATCTTCGGTGGATAAAAATAATAAACAAAAAATGTTGGACAAAACTAGCCGTTACTTGATGAAAATCCATTTTAATCAAGAAAACGAAAACACTTGTTAAAATTTCCACTAAATTTACTTACAAAAAATAAGTTATGTTAGATTTTAAATAAGAAGTGTAACACAAGCTGTAGGTATTATACAGGTAAAATGTTCTGGATTTTTCGTTCTAGCCTAATAAAGATTTACCTAACTGCAGAAGTATTTAGATTTAATAGATCGTTTAATAATATGTCGTTATTTTTATGATTGTTTATTTTCATAGTTTCTAGTAATTTAGGTTTTTTACTTTTTCGTTCTATACATGTAAAATTTCAAAGTTCTCATCAAAAGTTTAGAGTAATTGGAATTATCCTTATGGTTTCTGTCAATAAATGTATGCTCAGCAATTCTTTTTTTTAAACGTTCTGCCTATTTGTCAAATATAAAATTAGGCTCTCGAATACTGAAAAACACCTGTTACCAAATATAATAGTTAACAGAAAATTCGATAGCATTAAGGGAAATTTCTCTAATGATTACTCTGTAGTAAAATCAATAGATATTAAAAGTAACATACATAATATAATTTTTACAAGAGAAGATGAAGTAATAACTATTATAGCTATGAAAAAAGGTCAATATATTTTTAAAACTTTTTAGGTTCCGATAAGTTTGAAAAAATTAATTTTGATCCGACAGAACTTTTCCAAAAACTAGTAAAAATTATAGTTAAACATATAAGCATATTTACCGAACAAAAGAACTACCAAATATCATTAATGAATAGTCAAGTGCCTAAATTGTATTCTTTCATTAAGTTACATAAAAATGATATGCCAATTAGACCAGTTGCATCCTGTATTTCATAACCAGTTAAATGTTATTCGTATATTCCAATAATTCCATATTTGAATAGTTACAAACAAATTTGAATAATCAAATATTTGACTACTCGAATATTCGCATATTCAAATTTCCATCTATTCAAATATTTTAATATTCGAATATTCAAATGTTCGAATGTTTGACTATTTGGATAACCAAATGTGAGATTAATCAGGTATTTAATTATTTAAGATTAATTATTTCATTCACAGCTAACTGTTTACTGTTCATTCACAATACTAAGCTTTTCATTCGGCTAGGAGCCACTTATTTTTAGGCAAATTTAGGTTTTTTTCTACATATTTTATTTATATTTTGTATGGTAGATTAGGTACCATACAGGTACAGATATTCAGATCAATAATATTGTCGACGGAATACTATAGTGGATATACACATGGTAAACTAGTTATGTTTAAATTGATTTGTTTTAAGTTTAGCCAACTTTTGAAAGTATCAGTTTACAATGATTTATTTCCATAGGCGTGCGAATTTATCGGAGATATAGGTTAGCTCTGAGATAAATCGTATTATGAATGTTTTTTGTCATGCATCTTTTAAGATATTCGCTTGCACCCTTGTTTTATCAGTATGTTACAAATAATTCTAAAGTTAAAATTAATGGTATTTCTTTTTAATGTAATTATAGAAAGTACGTAGGCAATGAAGAAGAAATAATAGCTTAACTATAATATTGGAAGCAGAGGTTAAGAACTCAAATAAGTTATTTAAGTTTTCATATAATTATCTTTGTGATTCAAGTTCAGATTACCTGAAAAGAGAAAGAAATGGCATAACATATACGCATTTAAGTCGAACATATTATATTACAAAATGAAAACAATTTTCATAAAAACAGAAATAAGTAGTTAGATTTCATTTTAATTATTACAAAAGGCTGCATTTTTTTAGGTTTTTTAAATGCTTTTATAGTTTTCAAATTTACTAAGCAAATTTGTGTTTAATTAGTTACTATTTTAAATATAAAAACAATAAATTTAATTATGAATTAGCACTGAGAAAACAATTTTTTTTTTCGTTACTAGGTTTCAAACAGGCGCGTTTAGGCACTAACTATGTCACCGGCATCCTAAAATGATCTCTTCGATGGGGCAGAAGTTGCTGATACACTAAGGTAATGTCTTGCTAATTTGGGTAGCTTGTGTAATACTCTTTTATCAACTCATCCCCTAATCCAAATAATGTTTCAGACAAAGAAATAGGTATATAGCCATTAAAAAAATCTTTATTTGAATATATATTTTGGTCTGAAAACTTTATATTGATTTTATAATTTATATTATTATTATTAACTAATTAATATGAGTTAATAATTATACTAATTTGTGAGTTTTTGTTCAATAAAATGCACAAGCAAATACTTTTGTTCAAAATTTGAAGACGTTACTCACTATTTTTCAAGCATCTCAAAAAGGCAGTAACGTTCAAAATTCACCATATTAATGGACCTAGCTCTAATAGCAAAATGTCCTATTGATTATATATACTAATTCTCTATGTTTTATCTAATATTTTAAATATAACATTTAAAACTTCCCAGTTTGAAATCGATTTAAAAGAAGTCACATGCGGAAATTACAAAGCAACACTTTAATTTCTAATAATCGTTTTCCAACGATATTTTTCTATAAACGTCACGCACTTTAATTAGTATTTATTAAGCACAACAATTAGTATTTATTAAGCGTACATTTTTGATGCCATTTTGGTGGAGCTTACTCCACCTGACATATTTCTATGGAGCTATCTGAAGAATCGAGTTCATTATAATAGACTTCTAAAAATTCAGATATTTCCCAAGATACACAAGAACAATGTACCACTTCGACCAATCGTCAGTGCAATAGACTCGCCAACATATAAACTAGGTAAATATCTTTCAAATTTTCTTAATCCATTTACTGGAAAGACAGATTCTTTTATAAAAAATGCACATTTCGTGGAAAAAATTTAAGGCAATCCAGTTGGATCCCGAAGATATTTTGGGCAGTTTCGATGTAGAATCAATATACACAAATGTTGCTGTCAATGACTCAATTTCCATTATCTCAGACGTATTGGATCATATATCAAGATTGTCTTACATCTACTTATTTCATTGTTCAAGGAACTTTTTATCAACAAACGTCAGGGGCAGCCATGGGATCTCGTCCATCAGCTGTGGTAGCGAATATCTTTATGGAAACCTTTGAGGAAATTGCTCTAACATCCGCTCCACTAAAACCAAAACAGTGGTTTAAATATGTGGATACTGCTTTTGCTGTTTGGCCTCATGAACATGATAATCTCCTCATATTTCTGGACCACCTTGATCAACATAATATTCAGTTCACAATGGAAATTGAATCTAATGGAACGATTCCCTTTCTACAGGATTTGTTCAAAGGAAAGAAAATGGTACATTGGGACATACTGTGTATAGAAATCCGACGCATACAAACATCGGATCCATCGAAATTGACCGAAGCTCTGAGAGGGAATGGCTATTGCACTGAAGATATTACGTTCAATTAAAAGATATAGTAGTCCAATTCCCCGAGAGGAGAATGATAATTAGTCACGGTTAGGTAGTGTTGTTCTTTCCTACATACATGGCACTACAGACAAAATAGAACGATTACTTCGGCAGTCCAACATACGTACAATCTTCAATACACATAAGAAGTTTGGACAATGCTTGCGATCCTCTTAAGATATTGTACTTTTTCAAACAGAAGGAGTACATAAAATTCCCTGCTCCTGTGGAGAAGTGTATGTGGGAGAAAAAGGACGCTGAATGATCACTAGGCTTAAGGAACATGAACGATGTATTAAAAAGAAACAAATTTTTCAATCTGCTGTGGCTGAACACGAGCATACCACTGGCGATATATAAATGTAAAGGAAACCTAAGGTTCTAGCATTTTTTTTAGGAATTTATAAACGAAAAATTAGAGAATATATTGAGGTTTTTAAACATGCAAAAAACTTCAATAGAGGTACAGGTTACGGTCTACATCACTCGTGGAAACCGATCTTAACACAGGGTCACAGTTCGGCAAGCACATGTCGGGTATAAAAGCCCGCCTGAATCTCTCCGAGCTCCTTCAGTGTTCAGATCTCCTGGAGTGAAAATCCCTGAAGATGCCTCGTGCAATCGAAAAGTAATTGCAGTTTGACACGGTCTATTCCCTATAACATTGATTTCTTAATTAGAAAAACTTGTTTATACAGTTTATTTTGGTCATTGTTTGTAAACAAAGTCTAGTTTTTACCCGAATCAACCTGTCGAATTGACATGCGTCCACATCAGTCGACAATGTCAGACGTTACGTTCTACCCGTCTCAATTGCTTCAATACTAGAGCCAAAAGAGACAGAATATATAAACCTTATATGGACATGCGATCCCTAATTAAAATATGACAATGACATGACAATTCAAGCGTTTTCTAAGGGTTTAAGACGGTTACTAAGGAGCAGCATTTAATACATTGTTGTGTAATATTTTTTGTAACCCAAAATAGCTTTGCACAAAATATAAATAATAACTGCGAAAATTCTATTCAGAAACAGCCCCTCGTATAAATCGCGTGGCTCGCCCTTAAAGATCTAATTCTTAAAAGTTTGCTTATTTGCAAAAGCGAGCTCTAAAATCTTTTGTAAATAATGCAGTAATAACTTAAATTTCGCGCGATTCGCTGACTCTGCTTTTGGACGAAATAATTTTCGGAATATATTTGCGCCGTTGGGGTTATTTCTTTGGGCTCCGGCTCGTTTTATTTAATCCATTCTTTGTATGAGGGACCTCAAAAGATATTCATGCGAATTAAGAAACTCGCTGCCAAAAGGAAAACGATGATGGAATAAGTTTTCATAAAGCCATAGGCGTAGGTCAAGGCGAAATAACGACTAGATATTATTTTATTAAGTATGAATAGCTACCCAAAGCTAGACTTCGCCTAGTTATTAAGGAACACGTCAATACGGACTATGCACTTAATTGTAATTTTGTTTCTAAGAAAAGACCATTATATATATATATATATATATATATATATATATATATATATATATGTGTTTCATTCCGGGTGTACATCCGTTCACTACTGTCGTTCTGAAAAAAACAGTTTTGCTGACGTTTCGCCACATCACACGAATAGAGACTCTATTCGAACGCGAGAAAGAAAGCTTCGAAAATGCCAAATGTGATTTTGACGAAACGTCAGGAAAACTGTTCTTTTCAGAACGACAGTAGTGAACGGATGTACACCCGGAATGAAAACACATTGTATTTTTCCATCCGTGAAGGACTAAAAATCAACCTATATTTATAAAAATCAACATATATATATATATATATATATATATATATATACTTTTCCCCCTCTACTATATATATATATATATATATATATATATATATATATATATATATATATATATATATATATATATATATATATATGACGTTTCACCAAAATTGCATTTGGCATTTTCGAAACTTTCTGTTTCGCGTCCGATTGAAGACTGAAAGTGTTAGCGGAGTTTCCTTTTACACCCCCACCCTCGGCCGAAGGTTATATCTAAACGGTCGTGCGTCATTATTTATATTATCGGGATGTTGTTGTTAGACCAATACCACTTGATTTTCTGGGGTTTTTGGTTTATATTATGATTGATATACATACTGCTGGTAAATTTAATGAATCGTCGTTTTTATTTAAATCACCTTGTTTTTCTATTTCCATGGCTTCTCGGATTAATCTTGTCCTATAGTGCTCTATATTCCCAATGACCTTACACCCTTTGAAGTTTATTTTGTGGCCTGTATGCTGCTGCTGATATATATATATATATATATATATATATATATATATATATATATATATATATATATATATATATATATATATATATATATATATATATATATATATATATATATATATATATATATATATATATATATATATATATATATATATATATATATATATATATATATATATATATATATATATATATATATATATATATATATATATATATATATATATATATATATATATATATATATATATATATTATATATTATAAAGTGCTTTTTTTATATTTTTATGTTTGTTGACTGTTAAGATCACTAAGAAAAACTATTATAAAATCGTAAGTTCGACTCGGCTAGCTGATGTTTTAGAGCAACTTATTAAGATTATAATTTTAATGTAAAATACTCCGGCTAATTGAACTTAGCAAACGTTGGAAAAGTTTTTTTTATAATTTGGCTATGGACGCCAGAGCTATAGGAGCTCGAAGAAGAAAGATATACAGATATAAAATAAAGAAAGAGAGCAACTTAAAATAATTAGATTTAGATATTTAATAAAAAAATAAAGATAAAATATAATAATATAAAGAATGTGACCTAAATTAAATAAATGAAAAATAAAATCACGTAACTACCAATTTATTTTTCCTTGGAGTGTGTTTTTTTTTAATATTGTTTTCAATTTTTACAATATAAGTACCTGACATACGTCAGTTTATAAATTTCCACTTATATAGATTTATAACAATTTAGAAGTGGAAGTGAAATTAAATTTCTCTTACAATTGAAATGATTATATTTTATATTTTGGAAAAGATTTGGTTATTTATTTTTTCTCAATATATGCATAAAAATCAATTAATTATTAAATTAAGGTTAGAAAGTACATTTTCTCATAAAATTAAGTTAAAATATTCAAACGATTCAATTTAACAAAGATAATAAATTACGTTTTAAGTCAGCAAGGATAAGAAAATCATATAGATCTAAAGAAATTAAATGGGTTAAATAAATTTAGTTGGTAATTAGATTTTTTTAATATTTTTTAAGCAGCTGATCGTTTATCAGTATGATTTAATTTTATTTATGTGAAATTCTTTGTGAACAAACAAATAATGAAACTCAATTATGTGTTCGGTTGTTGAATATTAATTAGTAAAGCAGCTGATCTTTTATCAGTTTGATTTAATTTAATTAGTAGATAATATGAAGTTCTTTTCGAACAAACAAACAATGAAACTCAATTTTGTGTTCGGTTGTTGAATATTACTTAGTAAAGCAGCTTATTTTAAATCAGTTTGATTTAATTTAATTAGTTGATATTATGAAGTTCTTTTTGAACAAACAAACAATGAAACTCAATTTTATGATCGGCTGATATTTGACCTTATGCAAAATTTCTAAAATGACAACATGACTCTAGATAATTCTAGACACTTTTAAGCAAAATTCTTAAGTAGAAAAAATTTAATCATAAATAGTCAAGTTATTATAAATTCAAATTAAGATAGAATAAGAGAAATTTTAATTCAAAAAGTCCAATTTGATATTAGAGGAAAATTACAATAGAAAAGAAAATCAAAATTTCAGTTCCATAATCCCAATAAATTTACCATGAAATAAAAGGCCACAATCTTAAATTTAAATTAGTGAAATATCACTGGTATTACTCACTAGTATGATACCTTGATTTAATATACACTCACATAATTTATAAGAAAGAAAAATTTTATACCTAATTAGGATAAATGTAAATGTCCAAAAATCTTTAAGAAATTAATATTTTAGTACAGATAATAATTTTTACAAGTAAATATACCAATGCCACATAGACAATATTTATACACAGTGTAAGTATTAATTTATACCTACATTAAATTTGATATATTTAAATCAAGAAGATATGTTTAAATTTTACGTAAATCGAGACGAAAATTTTTATATATATATATATATATATATATATATATATATATATATATATATTTTTTTTACAATTTATAATTTATACCATTTATATATTTTTTGAAGATAATTATTAATTAATAAAAAGAAGAAAAGACTCTAGAGAGGTTTCGGTATGTAGTTTTCAAATAAGCATTAAGTAATTCCTAATGAATTAATGCATGGCCACTACATCAATCCAAAGAAGCGAAAATAAGAAAATTATAAATCACTTATCTTTTCAACATATGTCCGGGAGTATATACTTGCTATGGCGTCATTCCTTGTAGACTACCCAAGTTCAAAACAGGAACAATGACACCCTGGAACTGGCCACACAGCACTTGTCCAGAAAAATGACCACACGGTACTAAAAAAGGACTTCTTCCTCCAGGAATTGAGAAGATTTACCACAAAACAGTTACCATTAAATTTTCCTCGCCCAGGAATCACTTTTAATTTGAATTGTGCAATAAATTCTTCATTTTATTGATTATTTACTTTTAATATTCATTTGCCAATTAATAATTAAAACAATTGAAAGTGGTAGGGAAAAAATTGTAGTGAAGAGAAAAAATGTTAAAAAAAAAAACCTGAAACAAAATGGCGAAATGAGTCAACATGTTCACAATGCACAAAAATATAATTTTTCTTGCCAGAAAACACTCAAAATTAACTTACCAGATGTTATGGCTTAAGAAAGCAGTAATCCATTACTGAATTGAGATTTTATTGGATTTAATCCAGCATCTAGGCTGACTAAGTTCAAATATTAACTAAATTCCAACTAACTTATCTCATGTTTGCTTTCAACAATAGACTGACCCACTCGGTTTTATGGAATCGGACTACATAAAAACAGTACATCCGTATGTCTCACCAAAACATGGCGCCAATTCAGAATCTATTTTTGGCAGTTAAGATTTTTAATAATAAAAAACCCAATTAATAGTTAATATTTGATCAATCTAAAACTCAGGAAATTTTCTCAATACAACTATCTATGTGATACACCTAATAAAGAATCAATTAGGGACCATTTTGTAATAATATTGATGAAATTGAAAAGCATATATATAAATTTTATTTTAAGTGTGGCGGACGAAATCTGAATCTAGAAATTTCCTTCGAACGTGTTTTACAAAGCCAGAATTTGCGATCTGTTGATTCGGGATCGATATAATAACTTCGGTGCTGTGCGTGCGGTACTTAATATTCCAAGCAATTGTTAATCCAGTAAAATTGTGATTTGATGCTATTAATTAGAAAATTGTTAATATTATTTAGTTTAAATTGAATTTTGAACCATTGTAACGAACGGAAAAGTTTGTTACAATATATATATATATATATATATATATATATATATATATATATATATATATATATATATATATATATATATATATATATATATATATATATATATATATATATATATATATATATATATATATATATATATATATATATATATATATATATATATATATATATATATATATATATATATATATATATATATATATATATATATATATATATATATATATATATATATATAACCGAGTTTTGGCAATATTGTTTCATTTTTTGCTGGATTTATTTCAAGAGGTTTTTAAAAATAAATAACACTTTTTCATAACCACTTTTCCCCCTCTACAAGATGGCGTTATTAAATTTCAAATCCGACATTTCGTCTTCGGGTCACCATCCTCAACTTAATTTTTTTAAATATTGCGATAGTTTCTCGATATTAAAGGGAAGTGCTTTTAATTCTGAATTCATCGGTGTTTCACAAGTTGTGGTTTAATTATGTTTTAGACCTTTTTTAAGCATTATTAAGCAGTTTATTTAAAAAAAACAAACTAGGGCATACTTGTTAAAATCAAACAAGATAAATAATTAATAATAAATAATTAGTTTTGTATTTTCGATGGTTACTTTGTTATCATTTTAAAAGAAAGTAGGCTTTGGAAAAAAATGGTCGTCATAGAGGTGCATGAAGTTTGACGTTAACCTATAAATTATTTTATTGTATTTTATTTTTTTTTTGCTTTTTGTATAGAAAATGTATGGATGTATTTAAACAAATATCCGAAAAAACGGCAGCCAAATAGAACAACATCTAGTATGTTAGCAACCAATCTGAAAGAATACAGTGCGTTCAAAAAACCTGTACTTTCCCGTCAAGAACCAAGTAACGAAGAGATAGTAAACAACACTTATATATTAACACGGGAAATTGAAGAAAACGTAGGCGTGGTCAAACCCACAACACAATTCGTTTTAAAGAAACACAAATTTCATCCATATAAATACAGACTTTGCCAAGGACTTAAACCCTGTGATACAGACAGGCGTGGAACATTAATAGTAACTAAAAATGTTATTTTCAATATAAAAAATAATCATTACTGGGCCACTGAAAATCCTCATTTAGAGAAAGAAGTACGACACCAGGTACGTTTTGGATTCAATGTGTGGGTTGGCATTGTGGGAAGAAGAATTTTAGGCTTTTTTATTTACCACTGTAATTTGAACTGTAAGCGTTACTTTAATTTACTGCAAAACTCTTACCGAAATTCGAAACCATTGATTTCAAAAGGATATGGCGCACCTGCCTATAATACTAGAGCAGTTACTGAAGATCTATGAACTAAATTTCCAAGACAATTTATCAGTACTTATGCCAGGAAGCCATGACCAGCACGTTCACCCGCCATTACTCCCTTACATTTTTTTCTTTGAGGGTATGTCGAAAAATACGTTTAAAAAAACAATTTTAAAACTACGAGGCTTTTGAGAGTATATATATCCTTGTTATAGCCTTTATTTTATTAGCTTTTTATTGTTATTACGTATTGTTTACCGATGTTGTTTACTGCTGTTGTTTGTTGATGTTTTTTATTATTGTTCTTTATTGTTGTTTAATTCATTGTAACCAGCAATCAAATATTTAAATCAAGTAGGCCCTAGTTTGTTTTTTTTTAAATAAATTGAAACAGTTCCGGGTTATAATGTATTACAAAGCACGAGAACATTTAATAATGCTTAAAAACTATATTAAAATATAATTAAATCACAACTTATGAAACACCGTTGAATTCAGAATTAAAAGTACATCCCGAATTTGATAACGAGAAAGGGCGTACTTAAAAAAAAATAAAGTTGATGATGGCGGCCGAAGATGAAACGTCGGATTTGAAATTTAATAACGCCATCTTGTAGAAAGGGAAAAGTGGCTACGAAAAAGTGTCATTTATTTTTAAAAACTAAAATTCGGTTTTTTACGGATATCTTCGGAACCAATAGGAATTTTATAGATTTCAACCTGGCATATTATTAAGCACTAAAAGTCGCAACTGTTTTCCTATTTAACCGGCTTTCTATCTCTTATGATTTCGGAGATCCGTGGACTGTTTATTAAAAAGCAACAAACAATTGAAAAATAACATGTTGTTCTGGATTCACCAATACACGAACACAAAGTTTCTGAATGCACTACCTTAAATTCAGAACAGAGCTTACAGGCACAAGAACTTATTCTTGTGTTACAGGTATCAAAGGCATAAACCAGTTATACCTGACAATCGTAACTAAGGTAACTTTAAACTTGTCACTGTCAACTTGTTAACACTTCGAAATCTCAGACTAAACTAAATGAAAATGTTCTTCTGGGTCTGGAATTTTTGGATCGGATACTATCCATTATCCCTTTTGATATTCGTGGGTTTTTATATGGGATCTTCTATGGTTAAGTAAGTAGTGTTAGCTTATGACTGCTCTATTGACTGTGATTTGCCATATCAGCGGTGTGTTTTCATTCTCTTGAGTCATTGTATATGTTCCTGGGGAGTTTAGAAGTAGAATTGTAGTTGGAACGTACGTGAGGGGCAATCAGTAAATCGTTGTTTAGTAAATCTATCTTACGAAAATAATTAGTTATGAGTTTTTCTCGAAACTCTGTAACGGTCTGTATCTCTAGGTCTCTATAAAGAGTTGCGTTTCGAACAAAATGCGTCGCCACGAACCTCACTTGTTTTGGAATCTTTGTAATCTCTTATCCTGGTTGTCATGACACGTTGCCCAAGCAGGAAATGCATGCGTAAAAACTGACCTAATAAATACCTTCTAGAATAATTTAAATTGTAGTAGTAAAAATAATTAAGCCTAATAGAATATTCAAGAAGGAATTTTGACACATATCATAGTTGTTACATGGATAAAAACTAAGGTCAATCTACTTCATTAAAATAACAAATAAATAAAATAAAAGACTGCATTCGTAACACTGCCCACCTCCCTGGAGGTGATCGTCCCGATCAAACTTCCGTTTCTTGGTAACGCGCTAGTCATTAAAATAACAAATAATAAATAAATTCGCCTAAAACTTTACAAATCTATAACTAAGACTACATTTGTAACAATATAATTTAGACTAAAAACTAAGTTTTGAAAATAACATTTAACAGATGACGACCTCCTCTTCTAACACATTCCTGCAATCGGGGTTATACCTTCTTCATGACCTTCTTCGACATTTCTTGTTGTCTGATTTCATTTCTTATGTTTTCTTTTAGATCTACAATTTTTGGCGATTATTTTGATAGATTTCAAATATGCCTACAGCCAAAAGTCACAAACTGTTAAGTCAAATGACCTAGGTGGCCACGAATTACCGTGTCTTCAAATTAAAAGACGCGAAAACATTTTTCGTAAATTCTCGCGGTGTGGGAGGTTGCGCCATCCTGTTGGAACCGTATTGCGTTTCGTGGGATATTGAGCAATTGTGGTCCAAAAAATGTTTGAACATGTCCGCATATCTTTCTGTATTAACAGTAACGTTATCCTCAAAAAAATAAGGTCCTATAATTCTCTCATAGTGGACCATTAACGGTAGTTCTGTTTGTTTACATAACCGGACAGATGAAATTGAACTTCATCCGACATTAACAAGTTCCGGATATGATTGGTACCGCCAATCTTAATCTCAAAAATTGCAAAAAAATTGAGAAAAATCAAGCCTAGATGCAAAATCTGTTTCGTCTAATTGTTAAACTAATTGAGTTTTGTATGGATGAAACTGTAAATCAGTCATTTCCAATTGTTAAGAATATCTCCTCCCTGATGGTGTGGGGCTACTTAAAAAATAATGTTGGAACACGTTGAATATTTTCAGCGATTCTAACTGGGGCTTTGACTTTAAAGCTGTCGACATCCCTCTAAAATTGTGCACCCATCTTACAATTGTGTTTCTGTGTGTGGGTTCTAAAAATCTGGTTCGATATTGACGTTGAATTTCGGTAATGGATCTAACAGAAACATATCTTTCCAACATAAATGAACGATGTTCTGGTAGATTATTCATGATACATGATCCTATTTTTTTAACTGCTGTCACACTGATCGGTTGTCAAGTTGAAAGGTATTATTGTAAATGTAGTGTTGCTTTTGATCAAAAGGTGAATAGGTAAAAGACATTTTGAGTAATGATATGAACAAGGTTCAACGTCGATTCCAGGAATGTGTCATCTGTTAGATGTCATATTGAAGACTTTTTTCATGATATGCTATTGTTCAAGAATTCGTTAGTTTCTAATAAACGATTTTTTTGTTCCACTCCATATACAACTTTTTAAAGAAAGCTCGAAACAAAACTGATTGAGTTCCTCTTTCTTTGAATGCATATCATACTTTACTCCATATATATATATATATATATATATATATATATATATATATATATATATATATATATTTATATATATATATATATATATATATATATATATATATATATATATATATATATATATATATATATATATATATATATATATATATATATATATATATATATATATATATATATATATATATATATATATATATATATATATGTATGTGTCCTGATATATATATATATATATATATATATATATATATATATATATATATATATATATATATATATATATATATATATATATATATATATATATATATATATATATATATATATATATATATATATATATATATATATATATATATATATATATATATATATATATATATATATATATATATATATATATATATATATATATATATATATATATATATATATATATATATATATATATATATATATATATATATATATAGGGTGTCTGGAAAGTATATGACACTTTGGGAAGTGTACAGGAGAGGTTCAAATAATCTTGGTTTGTAATAGAAAAAAATCGATAAATTCGTTCGTTATGAATTAATACTTTTATTGAAAAGAGTGAATTGTGGTTCAAGTTAGTTCAGTACATAGTCACAGTATATATGTTTTACATATACTGTCTCTTCATTTTTATTGGGCGAGATTTTGTTTCGTCATATTGGATGTCTATCAATATGTTTACCATTTCCTTTCTACCTATGCCACACTTGACTTTTGGGCATAATTTAAAATAAATTCAATAAGTATCCCATAATCACATTTAATTTTTTAAAAAATTTGTTTCGCCATCTTAAATTGAATCCCATATTATCAGTCTTTACCTACTCCGTTGGTCCGCAAATATCCCAGATATTAAGTTTCTGAATGGTTTTCATTATCGATTCTCTTGTTGTTATGTTAAAGTAGTGTATTATTTGGGGTTAGGATCCAGTAAAAAAAAAAAGATCCTTTTTTAAATTTCCGACGTTTCCTCAGGACACATAGATTTTATATCCTGCATGAAACCCATATTAGGCTTTACCTACTCTATTGGTCCGCAGATATTTCCTAACCCCAAATAATACGCCATTCTAAAGTAACAAAAAGAAGAATGTTAACGAAAACCATTTAGAAATTTAATATCTGGCAATATCTGCGAACCAACGGAGTAGGTAAAGCAGTGGCGTAGCTACAAATTTTGGCCCCCCCGCGGTTTTCGGTAAAGGGCCCCCTCTCAAAACAGAAAATTAACTGATGAAAAAAAAAAGGTCTTTTACTTGTCAATAAATGTAGCCCCTAAAGCATAATCCCCTCAGTATCATAATTCCCTTGAGCTTATTTGCCATTATCGCTGGGCCCCCTGATCTCATGGGCTGGCGGAGGTGTAGCTACGCCACTGAGGTAAAAACTGATAATATGCAGGATATAAAATGTATGTGTCCTGAGGATGCAACAATAAAGTTGCGAAACGTCGACAATTAAAAAAAACCTTTTGTTTAGGATAAGATACCTATATATATATATATATATATATATATATATATATATATATATATATATATATATATATATATGTATATATATATATGTATATATATATATATATATATATATATATATATATATATATATATATATATATATATATATATATATATATATATGGAGTAAAGTATGATATACATTCAAAGAAAGAGGAACTCAATCAGTTTTGTTTCGAGCTTTCTTTAAAAAGTTGTATATGGAGTGGAACAAAAAAATCGTTTATTAGAAAGTAACGAATTCTTGAACAATAGCATATCATTGAAACTAAAAAAAGTCTTCAATATGACATCTAACAGATGACACATTCCTGGAATCGACGTTGAACCTTGTTCATATCATTACTCAAAATGTCTTTTACCTATTCACCTTTTGATCAAAAGCAACACTACATTTACAATAATACCTTTTAACTTGACAACCGATCAGTGTGACAGCAGTTAAAAAAATAGGATCATGTATCATGAATAATCTACCAGAACATCGTTCATTTATGTTGGAAAGATATTTTTCTGTTAGATCCATTACCGAAATTCAACGTCAATATCGAACCAGATTTTTAGAGCCCCCACACAGAAACACAATTGTAAGATGGGTGCACAATTTTAGAGGGATGTCGACAGCTTTAAAGTCAAAGCCCCAGTTAGAATCGCTGAAAATATTCAACGTGTTCCAACATTATTTTTAAGTAGCCCCACACCATCAGGGAGGAGATATTCTTAACAATTGGAAATGACTGAACCCAGCTTAAAGCAAATATTGCCTAAAGATTTACAGTTTCATCCATATAAAACTCAATTAGTTTAACAATTAGACGAAGCAGATTTTGCATCTAGGCTTGATTTTTCTCAATTTTTTTGCAATTTTTGAGATTAAGATTGGCGGTACCAATGGGTGTGTGTGTGTGTGTGTGTATATGTATGTATATCTGAAAACTCTTTCAGATTCATTTCAGCAAGCATTAAGTGTGATATAGAGATAAACTGGTAAATTTATGATAAGAATTCAAGATGGAGAAATAATGGCGATCAAATAAAATGTCAAAAGAAAAACGTATAAAAATATTATTCAACTAATTTCAACATGACAATATGATGTAGTAATATTGGTAAGAATTCAAATATTGGTAAGAATTCAATATGATTTGAACAAAATGGCGCCCAATAGAAATGTTTGAAAAGACCAAATACGAATGTTACTAAATGCCTATGTGCTAAACTAAATCGGGTCACGCTTGACTATCCATAATAAAAAAAACATTCACAACGAAGGAAGTTCCGTGTAAAGAAAATTAACCGTTTTTTTTTTCAAATATTTCCGTCAAATAGAAAATTAAATAAAACGTTACGCTGCTGACTTTGAAATTCCTTAGGTCGTTAATATTAAATGAGTATTGCAATATTAGGACGTTACCATTCATTTTCGTTAATGACATAAAACATGCGAAATGGGCAAATCTTTTCATCCATCCGCATAAAGAGAAAATTGAATTTTCATTTAATAACTTAGCTGTAACATTAATTTTGAGCTCTTTTTAGAAACAAAAACTGAAATATTTTTTGATTGGATATTAACGCTTTATTCTATGATTAATTAAGAATTTGTTTTTATGATGAAGGTTAAAATACACTCGTTTAGTTTGGCAAAATTTCCAAATATGAGTAGATTAAATTCTCTTTAAATAATTACTAAATTATTGTGGTGGATTCATATTAAAGAAATAAAATATTTTTAGGCTATAGTCATTAATTAAAATAACAAACTCGACAAATTGGCCTTCACCCGGAACTTTTCTCATAACGAATTCCACCACTCATCAGCTGCGTTGCTACACTCCCGTTAGCCCCCGCAATGCAAGGGGCCCGACGAGAATATGCAATGGAACCCAAAGGAAAATCTAAAACTTTTTTTAGTCATGTCTATGAATGCTTTCTTTAGTCGTCAGCAGTTATTTTCTATCGTGCATATAGGAGGGCCTTTGCCTGTGGGAGGGTCCAACATTTCTATATACATATGCGTATAGTTATTTATA
This sequence comes from Kuschelorhynchus macadamiae, assembly GCA_030620095.1. Classification (NCBI taxonomy): domain Eukaryota; kingdom Metazoa; phylum Arthropoda; class Insecta; order Coleoptera; family Curculionidae; genus Kuschelorhynchus; species Kuschelorhynchus macadamiae. The sequence continues at coordinate 950,761 of JAUTXW010005205.1, read as the reverse complement.
CTACTACTAACTCTACACATTATATAAATATTAATATGTGTCAGTTTTGTTGATAAAGAAAAAAAAATATTATGGGGCCGCTCTGGGGCTTTAGTAGCGCAACCAGGTTTTCTATATCTAGTAGTCTTATTGTCAGGAGGGCGTCCAGTCAAGAGGTCGACTGGAAGCTGTAAATCGGATACAAAATGTTTTTCCAGGGGATTCATGAACGGCAGAGCGATAGACCAGTAAAAATGATTAAATGCATTTATCCCAGTCACTTTGTTGTTCATTAACTTGGATTTTCATGTAATTTGGTTGCGGGTGAAGAGGAGTTATTCTTGTCTTATAAGTTCCTAATAGGATGCACAGACTTTTGAATACATCGGATTCAAAGTTCCTGCCTTGGTCCAAGTGTATTTCCCTTGGAATTCCATATCGGCAAATACATGCTTGAAATAGTACGTCGGCAACAGTGCCGGCTTCTTGGGTGATTGGGTATTGCGTAGACTTCTGACCATATTCTGAAGTAATCCATCGCTACTAACACAAAGCGATTCTCGGAGTTACTAACTGGAAATGGTCCTGCTACATATATGGCAATTTGTTCGAAGCATGCTCCCCAGTTGTACTTCCTCATTTTGCCATTAGTACGAGTTTGGGGCTCTTTACTGGCGGCGCAGTCCTCGCAGGTTCGGCACCAATCTTTCACATCTGCACGACTTCCCAACCAATAAAACCTTTCTCGAACTTTTTCGAGAGTCTTCATAACACCAAAATGTCCTCCGCTGCCACAATTGTGTACGGCTTGCACAACTTTAGGAATTCTCTTTGAGGGCATAATAGTTTGATATTTGTTATTTCTGCCGTCAGAACTTTCCCAGAATCTTTTTAACAAACCGTCTTCTATCCCCAAAGACTCCCATAAAGCCCAGTATCCTTTAAATTTCTGGGATTTGGCTGCAATTTCTTGGTAACAAGGTCTTGGCGAATTTTCTAATTTCTGCTTAATTATAGGACCAATATCTGGATCTTCTTGCTGATCTTTGGATAAAGTTTTGGGTCCCACTCTTGAGAGCTCTGAAGTGCTGTTCTTCGGCAATGAAAATCATCAGGATGTGCAACTTTTTGGACATGGTCTTCTTGATAAGGGATCAGCTTTTTCAACTTTAAAGTCATATTCCTCTAGGCGCTGCAACCACCTAGCTATTTATCCCTCGGGATGCTTAAATTGTAGCAATCATTTAAATGACGCATGGACATCTTAAAAATAATTTTTGCCCATACAAATACTCATGAAAGTGCTCTAATGTTTTAACAATTGCCAGTAATTGTTTCCTTCGTGTTCGGTGTCCACAATAAACATCTGGGATGGCTCAGGATATGACAACACTGGAGAATTACACAAGGCTTTCTTCAAGTTGTTAAATGCTTCTCTACATTCTTGGGTCCATACATAGCTGTGATTGCTTTTAGTAAGTCGATGTAACGGTCTAGCGATATTAGCAAAACTATATAACTGTAGTAGGTACAAAGTTTCTGAAAACTACTTAGTTCATGTCTGTCCTTCGGTATTGGCCAATTTTGAATGGTTTCAGTCTTCTCTGGATTGGTCTTTACTCCACGCTCGGTAATTACATGACCTAGATATGTCACTTCTTTTTTTGAAAAAACTGGCACTTCTTAGAACTCAGTTTTAAGCCAACCTTCTCGTTTCTGGAAAACAGCTTGAATATTCTTCAAATGAGCTTCAAATATTTTTTCAAGAATAATCATGTCATCTAAATATACTTATGTATGTATGTTTCTGTCGCTGGGGCCTTGCATAATCCAAAAGGCATAACTTTAAATTGCCACAGTCCAGTACCAGTAGAAAACGATGTCTTTTCTTTATCAGCTGGATTTTCAGGTCCAGGGTCGAGAACCATTTTGATCCTGTTAAAGTGTCCAAGGTATCATCAATTCTTGGTAAGGGACTTTGCGATGACTCTATAATATCTTGTTTTTCTATATCTTTAAGCAACAAATCAATTCCATGCCGCTTTGCCAAAGGTGTTCGTCTTGGAGGCTGTTTTACCGGCGCTGCATCACCAGTATTAATTCGATGTTGAACTATGTTGGTTTTTTCTAAATCGCTGTCAGACAAACAGGAGACATCTTGTTTTGTACTCAGAAGTTCTTCCAATTTGGACAGCTGAACTTTATTCAGTAAATGTTGTGACGATTTTACCAGGTCTTAAAGTACTTTAGGTAAAGTATTTACAGATCCTGAAGGTTGCAAGTTTGTACAGGTAAATATTATATTAGCAGATTGACATGTTCCGATCTTGTCACCCTTTTGACTTGCTGAGGATATTCTTTAAGGTTCATCATTTTGACAAATAATGCATTTTTTCTACATTGACTCAAGGTTCTTGCTTGTAAATTTCCCTTTACATGTAGTGGACAGTCTTAAATTGGTTCGAACAAAATAACTTCTTGATATAAGTCGTCAAGCATTTCTTTCACTACTCATTCCGACCTCGCAGGTAGAGTAGCATCTTCTAGTAAAACAACTTCTCGGAGAGTGGACTCGTGGTCGTTTTATTACTGTTTCTTCATTTTTATACAGAGGATCAGCTGTGATAAGTCAAGTATAAATCTATGTCAATCAATAACATCAAGACCGAGTATAATGTCATCCATTATAACTGCGACAAACACAGTGTGTACGAAGGTCGTGCTTATTCCCTTTACAAGTATGCTTTTACCATTGGGTGTTTCCAAAATGTAATTCTTGTATGGGTTTTCTATTCTACAAGAAGCTATGACGTCCGGCTTCACGATGGTGTGTGTCAAACCAGTATCCAGTACCATTTCACATTCCCGACCGTAAACCTTTCCAGGTATTTTGCAGAGGAGACACTTTAATTTTTGACGCTACTGGAGATTGGGGCACTTCCTGGTTATGTTTTGAATTCATATTGCTGGTGCAGCGGTTTTGCTTTTTTTTTGACAGAAATGTAGATACTTGTTTTCATCCTTCGGTTGCCTAGTAAGAGCTTCTTACAACTCCTTCAGGGTTTTTGAAATATTCTCAATTGTGGGGTGTTCTTTTGAAATGTAATTTGTCCTTCGTAATTTTCCTTAACTTCTGGATGTTTGCTTAGCAGTTTCATGCTGAAGGGCATATGCGAAAGCTTCGGAATATCTTCTTTAATATAGACATTCCTAATGCCTGGCTGGTATCAGGATCACGAAGGCCTTCAATAAAACTGCTTATTGCCAACTCTTGCTTAATTAGTCGCAGAATATCTACCTCATACTCTTGAATACTTTCGTTATATATTTGTCGACATTGAAGTTGTGTTGTATAAACCTCCTATAGATGTACTTCACCATAACTCATTTCTAGATGGCTTACTAATGTCCCAAAGTCATTTTGTTTAGCTTCAGGTATGTTCGTTAGCACCTCCATTGCTTCACCACGCAAGCTCGTGCCTTTTCGGTGGAATCCCAACTAATTCCAGATGCGGTAGAGTCAAATTGTTTCAGGTAAGTAATCCACCATCAAACGTGATAAAGAGCCAACGTCGGATTTTAACTCACTTTGGTTTCCAAATGTCTGCATCTGGGAACTTAGACTTTGGACTTCTTGCGGCATTTGGTTATTAACCTCCTGAACTTGCTTTTACGCTCTCTTTTCCATTTGTTCCATTTCCTCTTTTACATCTTCTTTGGTTAGTGTCAGTTCAAGCAACGTTTTTGTAGTAAAGTTGATTCTTTTCCATTTCTTGCATTTTTTGTTTTATTAGTTCTTTGTGTCTCCTTACATCTTTTTAAGTTCATTTTTTTATATCTTCTTGGTTCTTTCTCATATCATCTTAAGTTCTTGCTTTATTCTTCTTAGTTTCTCTTCATATATTCCTCGATTTTTTGCTTCATGACTTACTGATTTTTCTTTAGGTCTCCTAGTTCTTGCTTCACGTCTTCTCGACTTTTGTTCATGTCTTCTTGACTTCTCTTCGTGTCATCTTGGCCTTTCTTCATGTCTTCTTGGCCCCTCTTCATGTCTTCTCGGGTTGTCTTTATTTCTTGTTTTACGTCTTCTTGGTTTTTCTGTATGTCATTATGCATTGCAATAATCAAGTTCGTCAAAGAATCCAAATTTGCTGCCATAATTATTGCTACTAATAGAAACTATTTCTTACTTCTTTAAATAATCTTAATCCCACTTCCGACACCAAATGGCCGGTACACAGGGTTTCTGAATGCACTCTTTTTATTCAGAACACAGCTAACAGGTAGCAAAGGCAAACACTGGATATACCTAACAATTGTAACTAAGGTAACTTTAAACTTCTCACTGTCAGCTTGTTTACACTTCGAAGTCTCAGTTACAACTGAATCAAAATGCTGCCTTACGGCGCGCTTATATAGCCTTTAGAAAAGGATGGACAAAAACATTTACAATTGAAAATTCAATAAAAATGTTTTATCTTTTACAACAACAATTTGAAAATTAGATGGAACATGTATGCAACACATTTTTAATAGCACATTTAGAAAAATAAAACAGTGTCACATTCACGATACAAGACAATACGCAGACAAACAACGAACTAAAAATTAAAATATGTATTTCTGTGGTAATAAAGAAACAATTGAAATTATGTTATTAAAGGATCCAACTCAGTTTTATGAGTGTTTTTTTTTTAATTTATATGTTATTTAAAAATGTTATGGTAAATTTTACTGAGGTGTTTTGTATCAGTTTTTGCATTGATTGAGTTTTTGTTCTTTTGTATTTCTATCATTTCATAGAAATCTTTCAACTTTTTTTTGGAGGTTTTCGGTCTTTAAAATTTTTGCATTATTAAAATCGAATAAATGTTAATTTTCACTAATATGTTTTGTTAGTGTCGTTTTGTTATTTTTGTCCTACTTCTGTGTGATGTGTATTTTGTGTTTTCTTTATTAAGATTTAAATTTTTGTTTGATGGGTGGCTTGTGTAGTAAAATTTATGAATTATTTTCTTAAAAATGTTGTTAATATTTTTCTGGATAGTTGTGACTCTTAGAGCTTGTTTTGCTTCTCTAATAGATTTTTTTCTATATTCGGGATCCGATAATTTCATAGCCCTATCCGCAAGCCCCTAATTTTAAGAAATTAATTTTGTTTTGTTCTTCTCTTAATGTAAATTGAACTTTTGGGTGGTAACTATTAAAACTACTTAAAATATCTTGGCATGTGTTTGACAAGCCAAAAATCACGGTTTTCTTAAAAATCATTTAGCGCATGCGCAAATAATAATTTATGAAATTTGTTTTATTCGCAGAGTAAAGTCATATTCACTTTCAGTTTTGATTACCATTTGCTGCGTACCAGTCTTGGGCCTCCACCTGTGCTTTTTTGCGCCTTAGTGACACAGACGTCATGCCTGTATCTCGCAAAGATATGATAGTGTCATCAGCAAATATTAATAATAAGGGGTAAATTTCCCCATCCAGCTGTTAGGGAAGTTGTTAATATATATATATCATGATCAACAAGGGTCTGATCCCTGAAGAACCTCTGTTTTTTTTAGGTGGCTCGCCGAAAACACCCCTTTAATTAGAACACTTTGGTTTCTATCAACAAGATAAGACTTAATTAACCTGCGACTGTTTAAATGAAATCCACAGATCTTAATCTTTTGAAGTTGCAGCTGATGATAGACACAGTCAAATGTTCTAGACAAGTCGCAAAAGACCGCTCTTGTAATATCAGCGTTCTCATAACCTTCCTTAACACTACTGAGATAGTCAAGCGGCGCAGAAAATGTACCCTTTCACTTCAGAAATCCATACTGACAATTTGTAAATAAGGTGTACACCACAAGAAATGTAGAGATATAAAGATGGCCCTGTAGTTTAAAACATCCCGGGGATCCTCTTTGCTTTTGTATACCGGAATAACTAAAACCTCCTTCATTTTTTTTTGGGAATTTACGTTCATTCAAACCCAGATTGATTATCTTTGTAAACGGATAAATAATCAACTCACTCATACTCTTCACCAACGAAACATTTAGTCCAAAAATATCTTTAGAATTTGAATCCCTGAAATAATATCCCTTATTTCAATTAAGGGTACTCTTCTAGAAGTAAACTGCTCAGCAGGTGCAAAGATATTTGATGTTACTAGATGTTGGTGATTAATCTTAGTTTTAAGATTTTTTAATAGGTCTGTGGCGATATTGAAAAAAAGAAATCTTGAGGAGGAAGGGTGCAATGATTTACTTTGGGGTATTTTTGTGGCTGTTAATAATTTGCCACATAGTTCGAGAGGGGCCACTAGCTGTTCTTATAAGCCTTTTTTAGTTTAGTTTAAGTTTTCTTTCAAGGAAGTTCTCGAGTGAAACAGCATGAGCTTCAGATTTACCAGAAACTACATTCAAATCTCCTGCCTACATGTAATTTCCCTTTAATCTCACTTTTTATTATTGATATTGATTATTGATATTGACTCCAGAGGAACGAAGGACCAACAACTAAATTCACTATTGGAAAAGAAACAGACCAACAACTTCTATTTTTGGACATACTTATTAAGAAAGACATACACAATTTTGAAACAAAATTATACGGAAAACCAACACACACAAACAGATACTTAAAGTTTAAGAAAAATAATTCAATCATGGTTACAAAACGGGTTGTAAAAAGTCTATATGATAGAGCAAAGATAATATAAATATTTTAAATCAGAATGATTGTCCTAATTATTTCGTTGAAAAATGTTTTTATGAATTGAAGAATCCAAAAATCAAACATGAGAATAGATCTGTTTATATCCAGCTTATCAGATAAAATAAAACATGTAGATACATATTTTAACGTAAAAACGATCTCTAAAACAAAAAATGCATTTGGAAGCAAACTTACAAAAACAAAACCCAACAATAGACAAGAAAATTAAAAAAATGTTATTTATAAAATTCCGTATCAATGTAATAAATTTTACATAGGTGAAATATCTAAGCCATCGTTTCCTTCGTTCTGGTGGGCTCCGGTTAAAAAGTATCTCTGGCCATCTCTCTTCAACCATTTTCGTAAGGTGTCCAAACTATTTTCAACCTCAATTTTCTATTCTGTCAATGACAGGCCTCGGGGCATCCACTGTTTATCTCACTTCCTCGTTGGATATTCGTTCAAATCTGAATAGTCTGCCACTACGCCTAAGTAGTCTATTTCCACGACATTTAGTCTCCTTTTTGTATCAGAATTAAGCGTTCAAATTTCGTATTATGATTAATAGGAATGTCAATGCTGCTACAGCTTCTTTTACAATTATCGAGGATCGCCTTCAGGTAAATGTTGAACAAAATCGGAGAAAGACAGTAGCTCTGCCTCAAACCCTTGCTTAGTGTATAGACCTTGAAATCTGGGAACCCTGTTTAGAATATGCCCGGTTTTTCTTATACAGTTCATGGATACTACTTATCACAGGTCCCCAAATTCCAAAATGTCTCTACCTGGTAGTTGCTGCCTAGGTACCGAGTAATATGCTTTTGCCAGGTCTATAAAGGCGATGATCTTACCATTCATTTTTCACATAATTGTTGTAGAACAAAAACGTAACTACGTATGATCGTCCCGCCAGTAATCCACTCTGTTATTCGCTTTTTTTAAATCCATGAGTATACCTCGAACGCCGAAGGCTTAAGTACTAGGTACCGTGGTTGCTTTAATTGAGTGCAGAGAAAGTTTATTGATGTAGAATTTAAAGACTTGCAGATTAGGAGAAGGGGGAAAAGCATTTTCTGCAAAGTGGGAGGTCCTTGGTCTTTGCAATTGGAAGTTTAAGGGATGTATGTGCGACGAAGCTCGTGTTTCCCTGGCAGGAATGACTAAGGAGAGCATATGGATGATAATTCATCAGATCACATTCCGTAGTAGTATCTGAAAAACAGAGACAGATCGTCCACGATTCGGCCATGCTCTAGTGATGCAAGCTTGCTTGTAATGTTTTGAATAGAGTTAAGGATACTAAGGATTGAAGGAGAGGCTGCCCCTCATGTGTGAGAGCAATACTCGAGGCTGGGTTTGATTTGCATTGTGTAAAGGGTATACAAGTTGTTGACAGAAGAAAAGTATTGTCGAGGTTGGAAAAGGAAACTTAATTTCTTTGCGGCTGCAGTGGCAATTGAGGTGATCATGCCAGCCAAGATCCTTCTGAAAAGTGATATCAACTAGGCCAGCCATGTCAAACTCAAAGTCACTGGTGGGCAAAAAGCATGAAGACCATCGACTAGGTGGGCCGCAAAACCTTATCTTAAAGAAGACAAACTACTGAAAATCTTGAGAAAAAGTACTATTATAGGACAAGTCTGTTTATTAAATTTCCAATAAAAAGGACATTACAAAAAAACTACAAACTTTAAATTCTTTTGCCAGATATGTCCAAGTGTGCGTCCGTCAATCGCGATCTTGCGGGAGATTTGTTTCCTTTCATTAAAGAAAATAGTTGTTCACACTTATAGGTACTTCCAAACATTGACAGGATTTTACAGGCAAATTTTCTCATTTCCTGGTATTGAACAGGCAAGTACTTATAAAATTCGAATGTACCAATACTATCAAATTTTTGTTTTAAATGGGTCTGACACTGAATCTCAATTACTTCCATTTGCAAGTGAGGGGGAACTTCAATCAATATCGATACTGAAAAGACCAGTAAATAGAGAAAAATTGTTTTCTTGGGTCTTAAAATCCTGAAAACGATTCTCAAATTCTGCCAGAAGGCTTCTCATTTTCTCTGAATATATTTTGTATGATATTGGGACACTTGTGTTTTCCTGATATGCCTTACAAGTCAGAAAATGTGACAGATTATCCTCTGCTAACTCTTTTTCCCACATCATCATCTTACAATTGAAGGCTTTCACATGATCACACATATCTGTAATAACTTGACGTGGTCCTTGCAATTTCATATTTAAGTTCGACAAGTGTTTTGTGATATCTACCATAAATCAAAGATCTTGTAAAAAAGGTACATCGCATAATAAGCTGACATCTTCTCCTTTTGTTTCTATGAAAACGCGTATTTCTTCTTTGAGTTTCCGAAACCGGTCGAGTACTATAGAACACTATAATTTTTTCACTGACTTTAACTTTCCACTTTCCAACTTGATCACTTTTGAGCATAAAACTTCTTGGTGGATTATACAATGAATATGATGAAAATCTGGTTTGTCACTGCCCGTTTCTCTGATCTTTGTCTGTAATATTTTAACGAAGCCATTTTTTACTCCAGTCGTTGAAGGAGCTCCGTCTGTTGCAACATCTCTGTTGGGACATCGACTGTATTATTACAAATCAAACAAATAATTTTTTCTTTCACTTCACAGCAAAAAAAATCTAATTCCCACTTTTCTTGAAAGATACCATGCTCATCTACAAGTTTCCTCTTACTTCCACTTGGTTTTGAAAGAGACATGTTAAAAGCTGTATCCGAAATAAATTATAAAGTACTGTTAAGTGTTGTAACAATAAGTGCGCAACTCGACTCGAAACTCTTTCGCAACTGACTCATAACTGACTAAACACTGTTCGAATGAACCCATTTGAACACGGCTTATATACGGATTGTGATTTCTCGAGTTCTTTCCAGAATGTTCAGATAGCGTCATCTGTGTTTTTGCGCGATAGAATTTCATAGAACAAGCCAGATAACGTTTGGCTTTAGGTTTTAAGTTGAGTGTGTGTAGTTCATTCTCCTAAACATAGATGGCACTATGTACAATTGTTCATTTTATTATACCAATCGTTGTTGCAGCGGCGCGCGCTTTCATAAACGGTTTTCAACTTGTTCTCGGGCCGCATTATCTGACTGTTTTCAAAACTGATTTGGGCTGCAGAAAAATGCTTATTGGGGCGCATGTTTGACATGACTGAACTAGGCTAAAGGAATCTTTGGCTTCTTTGGATTATCGATTTGAATGTTGTGGGTATTGGGAGATAATTTGTGAGATGTAACCATGCTTGTTTTTCATTGGCGTTAAACTGGACAAGGTTCTTTGTTCCCCAATTCTACGATTCTACTCAAACAGGCGAAGAAGGGATACGGTTAGGTTAAAAGTGCGTGAATCAAACCGACCCTCCACTGCGACTCTGTGGTCTATGTTTACACTTCCCCGAGCTACTCCTCAAGTCCTCAATGAGTCTTATTATTGCCTTTGGGGAGATATTCTTCAAGTCCTCGGCCAACAGGATATCTCTACCGAAAATAGAGAACCTGATCCTGGCAGCTGCCGGGCATTCACATAGCACATGTCTGGCTGTCTCGTCATCCTCCATACATAGGCGGCACTCGGATTCGTTTTCAAGCCCCATCCTGTGCATGTGATGTCTTAGACCACAATGGCCTGCTGTTTTGAGCTTAATTCTGTTCATATTTAACAGACTTTCTGTTATCCTGTTCTTCATAGGAAGGGGGATAAATGCCTTTGCATGGGATAGGCCTGGCAGTCTAAGCCAATAGAGTCCAAATTGCGCGCTTGGCCGTTTCGTGGGATACTCCTAAAGCTGGTTCAGGTCCCACGAAACAAGAGGAATAAAATCTGTCATCAATTTCAGTCTTGGAGAACTTGGGAATATGTATATTTTATTAAAAAGTGCCTCATTCCAGACTTCATCAAATGCTTTGGATATGTCGTGAGCAATAATTTGAGCTTTCCGTGGAATTCGATTTGACTTATTACAGTTATTGGTTACGAAGGTAAGAAGATCTGCTCTGGATCTCTGTTGGCGGAAACTGTATTGCCTGTTGTTGGTAAGTTTCTACCTTTCAAGATAATTTAACAATATTGATATACTTTTCCATTGTCTTACTCAAAATTAGGAGTAAGGATAGGGGTCTGCAGTTAGGGGGAAGAGTTTTGGATCCCTTTTTGGGAACAGGCTGTACACGAGCAGATTTCAAGCTTTTAGGAAAAATGCCCTTGTCATAGGACACTTCGAATACCCTGGTAATTTAATTCGGCTCAAAGTACTATTCACACTCAAACCTCTATAGTTAACCCAATCTGGCCGGTTACCTTGATTTTTATACAGTGATGTAATGTATGGTATCTTCAACTTGTTGGGAATCTTGCCTTGAGTAGTGCGGTTGTTCATTAGCCTAGTTAATATATATTTAATTGCCGTTCTTTGTTAACACTGCATCTATTCCCCCTGATCCTCGTGATTTCACATTTTCCATCGCCTTAATTGCCTTTTCTGTATCATTGATGTTAACAGTCTTCCTTCATCACCATCAGTTATAAAATGATGTCTGGTTTCAGTAAGCAATTTTGCATAACAGTCGATTTGTACATCTGTTGTGACTGAATTCGTTGTGTTCTGGGAGTTCTCTTTCATGTAGTAGTCGTAATTGGAGGACTTCTAGAGACCTATCTGGCAGGCCTATAAAGCCCTTTCAGTCTACACCAGATCCTCAAGACACTATCTCGGCGAAGCACTACTCGTGTCTCGCATATACACAGGAAATGGAGTGAAGTTTCCTCCTCCTACGTGAAGGCACAATTCTCTTCAATTCATAGGATAGAGAGGTATCTCCTCAATCGACAGTATCCCGTTACTATTCCTACGATGGAATTTAGGGTCTTTCTGCCCCGCGTTAACAACTATTTTTTATCTGGTTTTGTAATGAAGTCTTTGGTCTTCCTACCTCTTTCGAACTGACCCCACTCACGTCGCAGCTCTTGCTGCGCCCACTAGTCGAGTACAGTTCTCATCTACTGCCTAGTAATACCTAAAGCCGGTTCTGGGCCTACATATGGGCAGGCGACTCCCAGTCTAGGAAGCTCATCTGCCTTCTCATTACATTTTCTTTCATACTTCTCAAAAGTCGCCATACTGACCAGAACTGCGTGTCTCCATTCATGACATCTAACTCCGCGCATTATAATTCCCACATATTATTTTTCTCATTTTTTTATTTTATTTTTAACTGCAGTTCATATCCTAACATAAGCCTGTCTGTTCTCTTGGATTGGTTTGTTAAGCCATATCTGGTATGTATTCTTTTTCTATTTCTTCCGTCCATCCCACTGCATGTCGTTTGGCTCTATTTCCCACACCCAGAGCGTCTCGAACAGCAAACTGTCCGTAAATTGCGCGTTTGTTTGTAGTGGCTGTTGGCGTTGGTTCGCTAGGTGAAATAACTACTTGCAAATAACAAGATAGTGATCCGATCCACAATTCGGACTTCCTTTGAGTCTTGTACTGTTAATTTTGATCTTAATATCTTGTTTCGTTATACAATAAATCAAAACGTACATACTCTAGGCATGGGAATATTTCTTATAAATGGACAACTCCATTAACTTTTTGTTATCTTTAAAGAGAAATTTTTTTGTAAATAATGAAGATATTTATGGGGTATCCCATAAGCATACGTCAAAATAAGGATACTTTTTTTTAATGGAACACTCTGCATATTATTGCGTTCTTGAATTCCTCAGAAAATTCTAGATATTTTTCTTATATGATATTCAATGGCTATCTTCAACCGATTACGAAATATGGACAATTGAAACTCCATTATTTAGACATTGACAGACCAGTGGCGTAACCCAAAAAAATACCATAAAGTTTCTACAGAAAGTACATTTAAACGAAAGAAAAGAACATTAGCTAGAAACAAACATTATAAAAATGAAGAGTTATATATTCTTTTGCTGTTCAAGATGTTTTTTTCTTTATTTGGTATCTGCATATTAGTTCCTTTGCCTTGTAGTTTTAGATAGTCCGGATAAATCCATTATAACTGTGTCTAAAAGTCTAGGCAAATCTTATATAAGACACAGAGAATTTTGAAAAAATATAAATACAAACCCTACAAAGTTTGCCGGTACAACAATCACCTGAAGAAAATAAAGCAGCGTGTTTACGTTTTTGTTATAATTTAAGAAATCATAATAATGAAGTGATTTGGCACCAGAATAGCCCACGCTCCCCGGTACCATGTTCTCGCCGTTACGCAACATTTGAATTAAAATTTTGAATTGGAAGATTTGGTTACTCTAGGTGGCCACCGAAAAGTCCAGATTTATCTGTTCTGGATACTTTTCTTTGGGGGTTTTTAAAATGATAAATTAAAGGATGACAATCAACTGACGGTAAATAGGATTAGGGAAAAAACATCAGAAATAGAAATCAAGGAATCATATTAGCTGCAAAAGAGAAACAAAATCGAATACATATATATATATATATATATATATATATATATATATATATAGGACACCCTATATATTGTTGCATATATAGGGATATTATTGCACTTTTGGATTCCCTAGAGAAAATTCTAGATATGTTTCATATATAATATTCTATAGCTATCTTCAATCGTTTACGAAATATTGAAAATTGAAATTCGACAATCTAAACTTTATTAAGATATCAAGAGATTTCACTTTCCTACGCTAGTTTTTCACAAGCTATTGTTGATTTTATAACCTGTCAAAATGTCTAAATGGCGGATTTTCAATCGTCAGTATTTCATTAACTGTTGAAGATAGCTATAGAATATTAAATAATATGAAACATATCTAGAATTTTCTGGAGAATCCAAAAATGCAATAATATACAGAGTGTTTCATTTAGCAAAAGTAACCCTGTTTTGACGCCTATTTAACATATAATATTTTCATTACTTATAAAAAATGTTAGATGATTTTCTACAATTTGTTAAAACATTCAGCTCTCTATATTTAAAAATAACAAAGTTAAGGGGGATGTTTATTTATATTGAATAACCCTATGCACATCATTTTTTGCCTTATTCAAGCAGCCAAAATAACAGAACTGTACAGTTTCAAGTATGTTTCTGATTTAAAAATATCGTATTTGCTGCTTCCTATTTTTTGAACTTTTCTAGCTGCTATAAACTTTCCCCCGAAATATCCAGGGAACTATATAATAAAATATTTTTTTTTAAATATTATTCTTTTTATTGGCAATTTCTTTATTTCATGATTCTTTGAAGTCCTAACTCTGCATTTTATTTTATGTGAGAGGATATTTCACATTTTAAAATATTTAAATATATTGTATAAACTTTACAATGTTACAGGTTTGATCGTTGTCATATAGATGGCAGCACAGCGCACGCTGATTTAGGGTCGGTGTAGATACTTCGGTATAGGGGATTCAGAAATACTTTAATTTTATTTCTTGATTTATAGGAGAGAGAAGGTAAATGGCGCTCAGCGGTTACTACCACCCATTGCATTTTCCTGTCATCCCTCGCATTTACTTGTAACATACATACCGCGCCATCTGACTCTTGTTACCGAAAGCATTCCCTGAAACAGGCGCCATTATTTGACCTTCGAAGCCAGAGTAGTGCAAATCGTTGAGAGTAGTGTGATTTTTACGAATAACCCACGGACGACGGAAGTCGGCCATGTTGAAGAACTATCTATGATTCATTGTTTTGGTTGCTTTGTTAGTTAATCTCCAAATACCGTGTTTTTTCTTGAGTTAAGTGTGTTATGGCCATATGACAGTAAAGTTGCCAACTTTTTGTATAGGGAATAAAGTATTTCAAGTTGGAGAGCTGAAAGAAACAATATTTTAGAAAAGTAAACAGTATTTTATGTTATTGAATAAAAATGACGAAAACAAATGACGAAAAAAGGTTTTTTCTTTGGCAAGCTAATTGACATTGACAGTTTCGTTTTTAAATGAAATTTGTACGTTTACTTTTTATACCAGTTTTAGGGCTCCGGATGGTTGTGGATGGGCTGCTTCGTACCCTCAACGAGAACGGAGTGCATGCTCAAGGCTACGCCGATGATCTTGCCATTATAGTAATAGGCAAGTTCTTCAACAGTATTATAAGGCTCATGTAAAGGGCTTTAGCAATGGTGGAAAAGTGGTGCCAAAAACACGGTCTGTCTGTTAATCGAGATAAGACCGAAATTGTACCATTTACACACAAGAGGAAAGTTGACCTTGAGAGGGTCACTCTCTTTAGGAAAGAGTTGAGATTTTCCGGGTCGATGAAATATCTGGGTATCTTAATAGACTCTCGACTGACCTGGAGGGATCATATTGAAAAGATTACAAAAAAGACCACAGCGTTTCTGTGGGCGTGCAGACGGTCCTTCGGATCAACTTGGGGTCTAAAACCTCATATTGGGCATTGGCTTTACACGTCAGTGATAAGGCCAATGATCACTTATGGCGCTTTTGTATGGTGGCCCGCCACTTGCAGGACGATATAGCCCAACAAAACACCCATTATAGAGAAATGGCATTATGTAGTGGTATCCTTAATTCCGTCCACGTATAAATCAAATCAGCTTGTACACTACATCAAAGAAAAATTAGGAACCACGAATTTTGTGCGTTGTTTTCCTATGCTTAAGAATGCAGACACTTTGCGTTCCGATTTTAAAATTGGGGTGCAAAATAAAGATCACTTAATTCAGCTTAAGAACGCTAGTCTGTGGCCACCTGGTACCATAATTGATCCTACCAATGATTCAGTTTCTCCAACCCTTATCCAAACGCCGCCCACTTCCACAGCCCATAATGTCTCATCTTCTAGTCATCAAGATGTCAATATAGATATCCCAAAGAGCCGGGGGCTGTCTCCACCAAAGCCTCAATTATTGGAATCACCAGTGACATTTGTGCCTGAGGAGGATAAGTCAGTCATGATTGGCTCTGACAGGGAGGCCATAGCAGCTTGTAGGTCATTGGCACTGGAGGGTTCTAAATTAAGCATGGAGAAAACTGCAAGGAAAGATGATTTTTTGCAGTTTGATCCAATGACTCCACCAAGAGTGCGGCTGTCCCAAGATTCGGATAAAGCAAATGGTCGCTATATATTAGCCAGATTAAGGGATCCTTCCTTACTAAAGACCTTAAGGCTATTTCTTGCTTATCTACACGACCAGCCATCTAGTGTGTGTTTTGAGGGGCATACAAGTACTAGCATTAAATTATTGCTAGCTTCAGAAGGCCTTCCCAGTGACAAGGACTCCCTGCGCAAGTTGTATTATCGCTTCCACGATGCCTATGGGATTGGTTCATCTGAAGTGGACTCAGATCTTGCAGCGTATAGATCTTTCTACTCCTCGGAAAAAATTTTACGGCTCCAAAAAATTCGTGAAAGTACTGGTAAATATTATTCTAGTGGTTCACCATCAAAAAGTAAAAATTTTTAGTCAATATGACGCGAAAAGAGGATCTAGCACCCTCTAGAAAATTGACCAATAGTAATTTTAATCTTTTTTTTCTTAATATTCAGTCCTTAAGACATAAAACAGACGAATTATATCTTTTGTTAGAAGAGCTAAATTTTCCAGAAGTCATTGCCATCACTGAGCACTGGCTAAATATCAATCAACCTGTTTTTATTAAAAACTATACCACAATTGCCAGATTTAATAGAACTAATTTAACTCATGGAGGCACCATGATAATGTCTTTAAACAACGATTTTTCCGAAATATCAAAGTATAATCATTTATTATCTGAAAAAGTATTTGAATTTTCTATCGTTTATCACAATACTTATGACCTTTATATTATTTGTATTTATAGAACACCTGATGCTGATGTGCAATTATTCTGCCATAACCTTCTAAGTTTGCTCGAGTCCCTTCCTGTAAAAAGCAAATTAATCTTATGTGGCGATTTCAATATTGACTTTTCCAGTGTGTGTGCTGCTCAGGAATGTCTTCAGTCCATCTTTAAGTCATTAGGAATTGCCATGCACGTCAACTCACCAACCAGAATTACTAAGACAAGTGCCAGTACTATAGATTACGTTGTGTCTTCTTTCGATCCTAGCTCCGTCGAATGTAATGTCTTAAGTCCAGGTTTCTCCGATCAGAAACACAAAATTTTCAATTACTTCCTCTATGTCAAATAACTGACCTATGTCAAATAACTGACTGGGACTCTCACACTTATGATGTCGACACTGAATTTTCTCGTTTTATAAAAACTCTAACTAATATAGCTTCTGAATCTTTTCCTCTTAGGCCTATCAAAAATAAAAGAAGTAAACCCTGGTCCACTAAAGGTTTACGTATATCTTCTAAGAACATGCGGTCACTATCTCATTTAAAGAAATTTTCGGACAGTGTCTTTTTTCATAATTATGTAAAATCATACAGAAAAATTTATCATAAGACTATTAAAGCCGCCAAAGATATTTATTACAATAATAGACTTTCTAACGCCAAAAATGTAGCTAAAGAAACCTGGTCTATCGTAAATGATTTAAGAAACAAAACTCCTTTATCCAACACTATCCTTACCTCTCCTGAGGACCTAAACAATTATTTTGTAAATGTAGCCAAAGATTTGACTAAATCCGTATCTCAATCTAATGACCCAATTTCATATCTCTCTAATCATAGGGTAAACCTGCACAGTTTCTTCTTTTCACCAGTAGTTTTATCAGAACTTCGCAGTACAATTAATGATATCAAAAATAAATCTTCCTCGGGAATTGATGGGCTTACTTTAAAAATGTATTCAAGTCTGCCGGAGTGCACTCTAGAGCATCTGACTGCTTTGATAAATATGTCTTTCCAAAATGGTACTTTTCCAAGCTGCCTTAAAACTGCAATAATCATACCTCTTCACAAAGGAGGTGTTTCAGAAGAAGCTTCGAACTATCGCCCAATTGCACTTCTCCCTACGCTATCTAAGATCATCGAAAGACTGGTTAAAAAAAGGCTTTTATCATTTCTGTCTAGATATGAAATACTTACAAAACATCAATTTGAATTTTTAAGTAACAAATGCACAAGCGATGAAATGTTTTCCCTTCTTAATAGAGTTTACTCCAGCCTAAACAACCATCACGCTACGGCAACAATTTTCTGTGATTTTTCCAAAGCTTTCGATTGTGTGAATCATAATATATTAACTAACAAGCTGCAGTACTATGGATTTAGAGGGGCTCCTCTCGATTGGTTTAAGTCATATCTTAGCAACAGAAATCAAGTTGTGAAAGTTGACAACAGGATGTCTTCTTGTAGGCCAATGGAATATGGAGTGCCTCAAGGCTCGGTACTAGGCCCTATCTTGTTTCTTCTGTTCATAAACGACATGGCTAATTTAAACATTAGTGGAAAAATATGTCTCTTTGCGGACGATACCAGCTTTACGTGGAGCCACCCAGATGTCACGGACCTACATAGGATTGTATCTAATGACCTAATCACCATTAAATCCTGGTGCGATTCTAATCTCCTATGTTTGAACATCTCTAAAACGAAAGTCTTGTCTTATAAAAACACGCTGCAACCTTTTGACCTTAATGGCACCACTATTGATGTCGTAAACTCTGTAAAATTTCTAGGGCTTCTTGTAGATGATTCTTTAAAATGGGATCCACATATCGACGCTTTATCAAGGAAGTTGGGTTCTGCTTGCTTTGCGTTAAGATCTGTTTCCGAGGAGCTTAGCTTTTCTACCTCTAGAACTGTTTATTTTGCTCTTGTTGAGTCGCACCTCAGATATGCTATTCCATTCTGGGGTACATGTTGTGCGACTCAATTTGATCGAATTTTTATACTACAAAAAAGAGCTGTTCGTTACCTACTGAGACTTAACAGTAGAACTCACTGCCGAGATTTCTTTAAAAGATATAAAATACTAACCCTTCCTTGCTTATTCATTTTGGAATCGGTTTGTTTAATTCGTAAGCATGCACCTGCTCTATTAGAGAGACCTTCTCACAACTACCCTCTCAGAAACACTGAGCACGATCTCTATCTTCCAACCCCACACTCAGAGTTAATTAAAAGATCAGTAATCTACAATGCAAAAAAAATGCATAATCACCTGCCATTTAACATCAAATCCATAATATCTCTGACTTCATTTCGCAAGGCTTTGAAATCATTCTTACTGGAAAGCGCCTTCTACACCGTGAACGAGTTTTACAACATATAAATTTATCCTTATGAACCCCTAGTGTGATAGTTGCCATTACCAACCATTTTTAACGAATTTTGTATATGTATTTTTTTAATTGTTTCGTACTTTTTTATTTTTTATTTTTTACTTTGCTTTTTTATTTTTTTTACATTATATTTATGAAAATGTTTATAACATAGTACGACTGACAAAGTACATTTCTAATGTACTTCTTTTAGGATTCTATTATATTAATATTCTAAATTCTTGATTTAAATATTATTTTTCTATAATATTTATGATGTGTTTTTGTTTTGTTTTGTTTGCTAATTTTGATGTTTGTAAACTATTTTTTTTACAACAGCTTTGTCCACAAAATTGTAAAATTTTTTTGACAATAAAGCATTTATTTATTTATTTATTTATTATTTATATACAGGAGGAAGCTTGACAAGCTCCAAAGACTTGCCTGTCTGGGCATAACTTTAGCCATAAGAACCACACTGAACCGAGGTATGGAGGCAATTCTGGGACTAAGTCCTCTGCACTTGCTTGTGGAGGAAACGGCTCGAAGGTTTCTCTTGTCGTTGGATACACAGATACAGGAATTTTGGACATACGCGAGTCTGGGACTAAATCCTCTGCACTTGCTTGTAGAGGAAAAGGCTCGAAGGTTTCTGTTGTCGTTGGATACACAGATACAGGAATTTTGGACATACGCGAGTCTGGACTAAAATGTTCCGATCAGACCCTCTCCTATCTAGGAGAGATGCCAGTACTCGGGTCTCAATTGCCTCTAAAAGGTTTTGTGTAATTGTTCCTGAGAGAGAACAATGGAGATATCCTTCCCCGTGATTCTTCAAACGGGAGGGCCTTGTCTGGTTTACAGACGGCTCTCTAATAAAGGAGGGATCTGGGGCATATCTATATATGCTGTGATAGTCGAACCGCGATTAAAGCTCTGTCCTCGAATAGGGTCAATTCGCTGATAACACTTGAACGCAGAAGCCCTAGAGAGGCTGTTGAGTCCAATAGGGTTAGCCTCATTTGAGTGCCTGGCCATCAGGGCATTGAAGGGTAATGAGGGGGCGGGTCAGCGGGCTCGGGAAGGTAGCAACACTGCTTTCACTGGGCCGGAACGTGCTCTTCGAATTGCTCCTTCAGCTATTAAGGTTAGGATTAAGAATCGCACTGTCGAGAAATTCCATGCTGAACTTTTTTTGGGAGAGGAAGCTTAACAAACAATGCAAAAATACCAAAGAATCAAAATTCTGTGTAATTAATTTATCTCTTAAAATATTTTAATATTTAGAAAAAATATTCAGCTGTTTTTTTTTCTCTTAACATATAAATGGCTTGGTACGCCAAAATTTAAATAAAGATATAGTTATTCTCCTATATACTCAAATTTCCGTGCTGGGCATATTGTCGAGACACATTCACATGTTTGAGTATAGATAATTTACAGGAATTCTAATTTTTCCACCAAGTTGACATGCATAATTGGCTGCAAATGGTAAAGTTTCTAACTGCTGGTTTCAAAGCTATTAAGGTGGTTGACATATTCTCATTAATATATCTTTTCTGAAAATTCACCCCTTAAATGCTATAGTTTATATATGTTCAAACTCCTCAAAAGCTAAATCATCTATTGCTTCATTTAAACTCAAGGAAGCGAATAACGTAAATTAAATTAAAAGCATTCTAACACAAATCACTAAAACCGAAACTACTCATTTTTACGAATCATATAAATGTTTTCGTAGAACGTAGAACGTGCTTGGAAAACCATGTCTTTTTTCTCGACCATAAGAAGCTTAGAAGTAGTTTGTGCGGGAAAATTTAAATACATTTTGCTGTTCAAATGTTCACTAAAAATAAAAGGCTCAATGATCTTTTCTCCCATATAATATTTCATAAATAAGATCCTCATTCATATATTTCATTAAAACTCTTTAATCCAAGTTGTAAAAATTAGCAACAAATTGTTATCAAAAACCTAATTATTCCGTGTCATATATATATATATATATATATATATATATATATATATATATATATATATATATATATATTAGGACACCCTGTACTTTCCAAATCTCTACCGCAACCTCCCCTAACCTATAAGAAAACTCCTTGCTTTCATATTCAAATAAATAGCCTCAAGGAACACTCGCTAATTACTTCTAATTAAAACAACGAGGCATTTCAATTAAGGCCCGTGTCGCGAATACCATCGACTAGTCCCCCGCGTAATCCCCAACAGTCGTCATCATCTTTTCGAAATCGTAGAAAACAACTCTCTTTGCCCCAACCGCCCCTAAAAATCCGTGCATACGCATTTAGGAGTGCATTAATAACTGCAGCGGCAGCAGCAGCACCCCGAATTGCATGGCTATCAAGCCATCTTTCCATCCAGTTCCCTTTTTAAATCAAGCTGGCCAAAACAAAAGACTGTGGGCTGGGATAATTAAAAATTCCGCCGTAGACGGGCGCCTGGCTGTCTCCCCATTGGTTCGAATTATCATTTTTCCGTCTCTATTTCGCTGGTTTTTTTCTTTTCTTCATAATATTCCGAGTGCATTTAGCAAATTGGTGTATTATTTATAATTATTTTGGAGGAGAGTGATGTAGTAATTATCCCGTTGAGGCGATACCGCGTGTACAGGATGTCTCCAGAATTTCAAGATGTTTTTAGGATTTTCGAGATTTTTATTCGTGGATACAATAACACCTAGCGGTAAGTACTGTGGGCGTTTGATACTTCAGCAAAACCATATTTGTAGAAAAACTAGAAGCACAGCCAGTGGCGGAATAAAGGGGGGCGGTCCACCCACGGCCCCAATTTGGAATAAATAAAATAATATAATAAAATCCTACTCATTATTTAAATAATATTGAAGATTGTGATATTAGAATTGATTAGATGAACAAAAGCTCTTTTATCAGGATATAATAGAAAGTCAACATTCGAATTGTTTTCTTAGGTTTCTTTTTGATGTCAAAAACTGATCACAGAAAGTATATTTTACAGAGGCTTAAATATTAAGTTTTGTAAAGCTCACGGATATGAAAATGTTGCTCTAATGCCAGTAATAAATTGTTGAGTTCAGAAAAAATGCTTGAAGTTTTGCAGTTTTGTAAATCAATTCCTAAAGCTTTGTGGGGTACGCTATTTCGCATGCGTTCCTTTTGGGATTATATGTTTTGACACAATAAAAAATAAGAAGCCTATTAATTTGTCTCTATTTCCATCCACAAATAATACTTAAAAACGCATTGTGAAATGTCAGAAAACTTTAAAGGTATTAAGCAAATAGTAAGAGGCAATACAAAACAGATAATAAACGTGTAAACAAAAATCTTAACACCGACTGGTAATCAACCAAACAAGTTACAATTAAAAAACAGTTTTGCACGACTATGTGACGTACTCCTTAAAAATTTTCTTAACCCCGTACCAACAAAATTATAAATAACTGAATAATATTATTCTCTAGGGCATATATGGGCCCCGGACCCCCGGCCCCTGGTTCGCATTCGTCCAGTAAGAGATTCAGAAATTTCAAATAAAGCCCAACAAAATTAAAGATTTAGCACACATAGTTTATTTGTAATTTCCATCAACCACTGTAGTCTTTAAATCATAAAGACTAAAATCATAGAACGCCACAGATCGAGTCAGAAATAGTCGTTAGAAAGAGACAAACAGATAAACGTTCGAGAAGCCGCCCGATGACCTTGAAGCGCTCCGAGCAATGCCTTATGAATAAAAGTCGGCTCTGAGCGCTCGTGTCGCATATTCGCGTACGATCGAGAGTCTCGATTCAAAAGTATTCTAGTTGCTTATTGCGGGTAATATATAAAACGCTCAGCGCGCGTGTCAACTCAATACTTCTTAACAACTGATAAAAAAGATTCAAAAATCTATCAAGATGTCTGGTTTGAAAAAGCGGAAAGTGGACACAGAATGTCGTCAATTCCAAAACAAAGGGTACTGATGAATACTTTTTATCATGCACCAGTGGCGGCTCGCCAGAGGACGCGGGTCAAACGCTTCTTCACGCCGGCGCCGCCTCACCTACATTTTCCAATCAATTTACTTGTTTATGCTTAAATATTAAGCATTTTATAATCTACATTTTCATTATAAAAATATAGTATGTTTTATATAAATTCACATTATTTACTTAATTATACCTTTTTTTTTTTATCAAAACTAGTGCGTTATATACTCAAAAAATAATAATGACTTAAAAACTTAGCGCGCTGAACACCTTTTCATAAGAGCGACCCGTTGGGGAATCACAATCAGCAGTAACAAATTCCACATCAGGCTTCCCACACACGCCGGCTTTTGCGCTTAGATTTGTTTACGGCAGTTGCTATAGCGACGCAATGGTGAATACCCGTAAGCCAAATAGAGATGGGAGCGGCATCAAACTGCTGCTCAAGGCTGCAGGCGCTTGTTCGCTTGTTATAGAATTAAGAATTAATGTAAATTAGTGCGTTCGGATCATCGGGCTTGGAAGCAGTTTTGCATTGATGGAATCGAATCGAAATTAGCTTTAAGATATAGGTATAGTGTATCTAAAGTCAATTGAGACAACATGAAAACTAAATAACCTTCACCAGTCGGTGATTTCTTTGTGAAGCATAGGCGGCGTGATAGAAATTTAAACTTACTTTTGTAAACTGATTAACTGAACAAAAATAAATTTATTTGATATATGTGGTGTAGCAAATTGAGCGTACTCCAAATTTTCCGCTGTCTCAATTTACTTTAGATACACTTTACATAACTGTTTAAGAACAAAAAAATATATTTAAAGTGTTAAAATAAAACTATGGATAATTAACATCATAAAATGGTTTAAAAATAGCCATTTTGGGCGCGGTATACCTGGCTACGCTGTGCTTCACCCGTTCTTAAATCCACGAGCCGCAACTGTCATGTACAGTGGTAAACCTATGTGTTTGTTGTGCAGTGAAAAAAATTCTGTTTTAAAAGAATACAATATAAAGCGGCATTACTCCAGCAAGCATTTCGCTCAGTGTAATTTACTTACGATCCAGTTAAGAAAGGATAAAGTTAAAAAACTCATTACCAATTTAGGGAAACAGCAACAAATGTTCCATTCACAATGATCAAATCTAGACAGTGTTGTTAAAGCTAATTTTATAGTTAGTTCCAAAATAGCGAAAACATCGAAATCATTTTCTGAGGGAGAGTTTGTTAAAAAGTGCCTAGTAGATGTTGCAGAACTTTTGTGCCCAGAGAAGAAGAAAGAGTTTGAGAAAGTGACCTTATCGCGACGTACTGTTGTTCGACGTTTAAATATAGGCTAGTGATATCAAAAAAAAAATTGACTGATAGATTGGCTGGTTTTCAAGCATTTTCGAATGCTTTGGATGAGAGTACCGATTTATCTGACAGCCCAGTTAGCTATTTTTATACGCGGTGTTGATGAAGAATTTGTAGTGACAGTATAAGGAACCATTACAGGAATAGGTACTTTTCCCGAGGTGCAAAGTACTTTTGAGCAATATGGTTTGCAGGGGTGTAAATTAGTTGGAGTGTGCACAGATGATGCGCCTTCGATGGTCGGTTCACGAAAAGGTTTTATCGGAATTTTGAAGGAAAGAGCAACCGCTATAAATGTGCAAGAATGTGATTTAATAATTCTGCGTTGCTGTGTTCTAAGTCCATTCGACCGAAGAACGTTATGGATGTGGTAGTAAGTACCATCAATTTCATTAGATCCCTCTGCCTTAACCATCGCCATTTTAAATCATTTTTGGATGAACTCTCTTCAGAACAAGATGATGTAACATACTATTGCGAAGTAAAGTGGCTAAGCAAAGGTAAAATGCTAAAAAGATTTTATCATCTTAGAAAATAAAGAGGTAATTTTATGGAAATGTAAAAAATACATTGCCGCAAATTTGTGATCCAACATGACTTTGTGACTTGGCGTTCCTAGTAGATATCCCAGGACAGTTAAACGACCTGAACTTGAAGCTTTAAAAACAAGGGCAATTGATAGATCAGCTGTACAGTAATCTTAAAGCTTTTAAAAACAAAATTTGCTTGTGGGAAACACAAATGAGAAGTAAAAACTGTTTTTTAACATTATGCAGTCACGAAAACATTGAATACGGTCCCTATGCTGAAGAACTGAAACTACCGTCAAACCCTTGTAAGTGGGAGATGCACCGCTTCACCTACAAATGGAGTTGATCGAGCTTCAAGAAGACTCATATTTGAAGTCTAAATTTGATGATGTGGAACTAAGCGAATTTTACAGAACATACCTTTCCGAAGAAAATTCTCCACTGCTGAGAGTTTTCGCATGAAAAATAACTTGTACGTTTGGTAGCACGTATAAATGTGAGTAGCTTTTTTCAGTCATGAAAATTAATAAAAATAAGCATCGTATTCTACTTACGGATGTTAATTTAGAAAGCACCTTGCGCCTTTGTACTAGTGATATTGACCCAATATTGATCATCTTGTTTCTCAGCTTCAAAGTCAAGTCTCTCATTAATTTTAATTTGATATTTCTATCTGTTTTTGTTAATTTTTTTTATATGTTTTGTTTTTGCTATTATAATTAATAAGTAAAGAAATTACGCCCTCTAAGCAAAGGTTGCCCATACCTGCTCTAGGGACTGTCCGATATATCAAGTTTTGGTCCTATGTGATTCAATCGATGACATAATCTTCAAATTATCAATTATGAAGGAAGGTCCAACCGAAGTCCTCCACCCCTACGTCATACCTATCAAAATATATCAAACAAAATAGCTAAAAATGTAAAATGCACAGCCTGAGAAAAAAGTTCTTATTAAATAAAAACTAATATAAGAGGGAGATCTGCTCCCTCAAATTGCAACATGTTTATTTTTAATCCTGTTATGGATAATACAAAAAAAAATTAAACACACTCCCTACCCTAACCCCAAAATATAATGATACTTGGGACATGAGTTAAGAGAACTTGTTTACATTGCTTGTCTAAAAATAAAAAAATGTAAACCTTTGCAAACCCTTCATAAAGGCCGTTTTACATGCTGCGAGACTTACCTCAAGTCTATTGCATCAAGGGATTGCAATTGCAAGACATTGCGCGTAATATTTCTTGCAAGTAGTTTTGCAAGCGGCAATAGTGTTTCAATCGCAATATGTATCCAAATTTTGGAAATTAAATTTACTTCCGGATTTTAGCCTACTTGATTTAAAATTGTTTACAGTTGACAGCTTACTTAAACTTGTGATGCGAGTTAAATTATTATTACAAGTTAAAATAGATTGTAAACTGGAAAAAAGTAATTGCTGCTTCAGTTTGTACATTATTATTAATAATAAGAATCGTTTATTTGGGCACAGCTAATTTACATTCAAATGGATGTCATGTATTTATTTAGAAAGCAATATGAAGCAGATTTTTTATTTTTTGGAAGCACCAAGAAGGCAAAAAAATCTTTTTAAAGCTTCTTCATTCACAACGAATCTTAAAATTTATGGTTTAGAGAATTCAGTGTGCAGTAACCAGCATCTCAAGGGCTGAAGTTAAAGCCGCTGTTCTTTGTACATATCCGCCGTAGAATGAACAGGTGTATTTCAAGTAATGGAAAACATCTCCAGAATTCGTAAAAATGCCTGGTTTCTGTTTTGGTGATTTGTATTAAATTTTTTAATGTTATCCTTGTTATTGTTTTGGGTCCTTGGCCTCTACGAGCACTCCAACTTTCCGTGTTTTTCCTTAATGTTGTTAATCTTATTATGGTTTTAGTTCTTTCGCTTTGGCTTTTTTAAAAATTTGGTTTTCAACTAATGGAAAATATCTCGAGCATTTGTAAAAATGCTATTTTGTTGGTTTGCGTTTAGGGCCGCTTTGCAGCCGTTTGTACTACCACTCTCACACTCAGGGACGAAAACGTGGTGTGAGACGTGTCATTTCAGAAAACCTTGTTTTTCGACCTTTCGGTGAGCACATCTCGGAAACTATTAGAGATTGGACATCGAATTTGATATGTATTTTTGGAGGAGACGTATATGTCGAGACTTGTTCGAAACATTTTTCTGTGCCATCTTTGATACCGAAGATATGGTACCGCAAAATTGACCAAAAAAGTCAACTTTGATGTAAGACGGTTGAGGACGCAATTTTAATTTTTTTCTGACATTTTCTGGAACGATGGTTCTTCCGATCTTACAGAACCCTATTGTTTTCGATGGGTTTCGATTTCATTTGACGATTTTACGAATTTTATTTTGTTCGAAAAAAGGGTGGTTTTGAAGCGCTTATATCTCAAAGTAGGTGGTTTCTATCGAAATTTTCCAACAGACGTTTTTCATAGGAAATATCTAGGAGAACAAAAACCTAAATGAATCTGTCGGAAAAATGGCAAGAAAATAGAAATTTTGAAGCAAAACGGAAATTTTTCGAAAAGGTCATGAAAAATTAATTTTTTTAGTCACTTTTCTTTTTATAAATGTAGTCAGAAAACTAATTACGGCACCGGAAAGTGCTTAAAAAGCTATACAAAATGGACTATTTAGGAAGGGTTCTGGATTATATACAGAGAGTTCACTAACGAGGTGAAGTTTGCAGCAAAGTTCCCAAGAACGGGTACATTTTTTAACATTTTCCTGTATTACAAGGGAACCAATATATCTAAGCCCGTAGGGTATTTTTTTTACGAAACAAGATGTTTTTAGGTAGACCGTAACCAAATTTAGAGTTTTTAACTTTAACGGTTAAATTACTGCAATTTTTTAAAGTTGATAATTTAAATTTCATTTTTAACTTTATTTTGCCGCTTACTGCGAATTGTAATATATAACATTTCCCTCTAACTACCCAGCAAGTCGGTGAAAATTCGATTTAACGAAAAAAGTGCACATATCGGTCAAAAATTGATATACCGATCTAGATACGACGCGAAATGATAGGTGACCTTGGCCTAGCATGATAATAAAATTTACAGAGATATTTGGCAGTCAGTTGTGATAGATGCCACGGCCGAGTTTTGGTTTGTTTAAAGCAAATATTTCTGTAATATTTTTTATTGCTTCGATTTATGTTTGTGCATTTACGCGTTAACGAGTTGTTTTCAATATTTGTATTTTAAACTTAAACGAGTTTAAGTGTATGTGAATTTTCATTGTGTTCAGAGAACACTCGAAGTTTTGCAATTAGTAATATCCTAGTATCATATTTTACACATATTTGATAACGACGTTGTATTTTAACAATATGATGATTATTTATTGTATATTGAACCGTTTTTATTTGATTAATAGGTGTAAATTTAAATAAGTTCTTCGGAAGAAGTTATCGACTTAAAATTCTCATTTTCGTTACTGATTTAGTCAATGTTTGAACTGTACTATTAGATTTTGTATACTTATTACCTGAATGGGTAGATTTCCGAGCTTTTTGATCTTTTTATCTTAAAATCGTGCCTGTATCATGAGGGGTACACATATAGTTAGCTTTTCAGAGTATTTTCTTATAATGTTTGATCAGATGTACCCATTGGACCGACTAAATTAGGCAAATTCAAAAACAGGCATATTCAGGGTGTAACAAATTTGAGGTTCGAGCATTGGGATCTCGGAAACTTTATTTTTTACAGTTTCTTGTAACTTTTAATATCGTAATTTATTTTAGAGAAATATTTTTGCAGCTTTCCAAAAAAAACGTCTAGTATTCCTAACTTTTAAATAGCTAAATATATATCCGTAACCAGATGTATCGGACTAATGGACGTTTGTTTATCAAAAATAGCCGTCAAGGTTATGATAATAGTAAAATGGGATCGAAAATAACTGTGTAGGACTAGACACCTAAGGTCACACACGCGATAATACACGCACCCAGAGTCTACAGGAACCACCTGACATATTAATTGTTGTTGTTTTGGTCCATTGGCCTTTACAAGCACTCCAGTTTTCCATCTTTTCGTTAATGTTGTTAATCTTGTTATTGTTTTAGTTCTTAGCTTTGACTTTTTTAAAAAGTTTGTTTTTAACTAATGGAAAATATCTGGAGGATTTGTAAAAATGCTATTTTGTTGATTTGCGTTTAGGGTTTTTAAAGCGTTAACAGTGTTATTAACAAGAGTCGGCAGTTAATAGGCTCAGTTCCTCGGTTACTGTACCGAATATTTTTAGAAATAACTGTTTTTTTGACATTCGGCACATTTCAGCTCGGTAACGGAACATCTAAGAAGAAGTGAGCCCAAAGGTCAATTGTACAGGTTAAATGGTAAAAATTAATTTTCGGGGGAGGCTATAATAACTTAGCAGTAGCGTCCGATAGTAGCTTTTTTTGATATCCCATGATTTAAAATGCAGGTCGTTATCGTTAATGTTCGAGGTGGGATATTTTTTCTTCGGATTTTCCGTCCAAAAATTTGGGACTAGCTCGTTAATAGGCGATATCGGAGCGCTGGATGTCGCTTAAAAAAAAATAAAAATGAGCTAACGTTAAAGGCATTTTGCAGAGCTGAAACCCGACTACTTTGACCAAGGTGAGACGGGGGTTCGATAGGAATTATAAAGGAGATTCAAAATAGAAACAGGATGCCTACACTTCAATTGTAGGGAAAGTGGTAGAAATTAAAAAAAAAACTGTTTTAAATGTTCGCAGATATTTTTGCGAAAAGAGTAATGAGAGGCAAGAACGTGACCCCAAAGAAGTTAAGGAATTGTATGAACTAAATACGGTAAACCATAATCAGAAAATATTATGCTTGTGTCCAATGGAAAATCACAAACAATTCAACTTAAGTAAATATTTGCCAAAAATATGTGCTCCTTCATAGCTGTTCCTCATGATCTCTCCTTTGTTAACTATCGCAATAGGAAATATACAGCCAAGGTTGTGGAAGCGCCTTGGTAATTTGGCGATCATCCATTGTTGCTGAAGGCCATGTAGAAGATTCCCTTCAAAACAAATGTTGCCTATCAACTTCTAGCACAAGTAAATGATATTAGTAGCTTTAGAATGACAATTAACGTTCTGAATTATTCCAATTGCCAAGTTAAAATTAATTTTCATAAAAAAAATTAAATCTACCATTATTTTGTTTCTTTAAGTTAATTTCTTACTGATAATTAAATGATGAATGCAAATTATGCAGAAAAAATATTTAAAAAAAATAATTGCCCCAGTATTTTAGTTTATTTTTCTAAGAACTTTGAACAACCAGAAAATCGAAAACTGCTTCGCATTTCTACTAAAAAATTTAATATTTCCGCCCTGTTTAGGGTTTTACCCAGTTTGAGACTATACTAAAAAGATGCAAATTCTCGCCTCAACGCAATTAATTTTTAAAAAAGCAAAGAACACCACAGATGTATTAAAAACGGAGAACAAGGCAGATCAAACGTTTTTTATCGCATTTTCATTGCTACCCAGAATAAATTGAAATGCTTCTGGCTTTACAGCAAAAGAACCAATAACTAGAAAAAGTGAAATGAAAGACACTCTACATGTGTTTACGTTAATTTTAGAAATATTTTCATTGTTTTCACTTCCCTTCCAAGGGAAGTATTGTAATCGTGAAAAAATCAGCATCCAAGATTTTTTTCGATTTTCACGTTTCAGGGTCCACCGATGTTGAAAAACATGTTTTCTCTGTCGGATTGGCTGTTGGCGGCATACGGGTAAGTATGGTAAGATCGACTTCAAATTTTGGTCAAAAATGAAGGATCATATGAGTCATCCTCATGGTAACATATTTGTAAAAATCCAATATGGCAAAACAAAATGGCGGCCTAGTAAAATGTTAAAAGATTATTACTAAAAAATGACATATCCAGTTTATCTCAAATTTTGTACAATCAAGTATTATGTAGGAATCAACGGGTAAAATTTTGGAACGAATCCAAAATGGTGGAACAAAATTTTGTACAATCAAGTATTATGTAGGAATCAACTCTACAGTTCTCAACAGTTATTATCGTTATACTTTTTACTTATACTATACTCTTGCTTGGGGAAAGTTTGACAGAGGACAAAAATGATGTTATTGGGGGGTTAACCAGTCTGTCGTTTGTTTTGCATAATGGCATAATTTACCCAGAAATTATGATCACAGGAGGGTACCTGTGGCATAATCGAAAGTTCTAGACCGTCGCTGCCGATAGGTATTTAAGCCAATTCACATTACTATAGCTTATTATTACTTTACTAATTTATATCAAAACATATGTAGTTTTTTCCATATTGCTATTTTAATGACCTGTAGATTATATGCGCATTTCTGAAACTGTATTTTCCAGGCCTAGTTTAACTTCCGATTTGACGAGAGGTATTAAAAGCGGAACCTTCATTTAACCAGAAATTACTGATGCCCTATGATAGATAAATGGAAGCTACGTTTCGCTCGCAGATATAGCGTTTAGATTTTGCAGGCCATTAAAATGGCTGGTATCACTTTTCAGAGGTCAATAACTCGAAAACAAACTAATTTATAGCTATAGTATGTTCCACAAAATATGTCCAGAATATACAGAGTAATGTAAAAACATACGTTCTGCTCTGCAGTCTTATAGTTAACATTTCGTTCTATAACGTAACGAAAAAAAATGTGAAGGTAGTGAAGATTTATCTTGGATCACTTTGTACAATGAAAAATTTCAGCGTAAAAAGTACTTATTTAAAACATATTTGCTATACCTAAAAGTGATAATAAAACTATTGCAGCAGATAAACAATTTAAGAGTCAATACATCCAGGGCCCACGTTACCACGTGACTACACCATATCAATATAAAATGATTAAAACTACAATTAATGATAACTGGTAATGTGGGAGGTTTAAAAACAATAAACTATATAAAACATTTTATTATTTTTTATTATTTTTTGCAACATCAGTGCTAATAAGATTCTTCGTTTCCTTCATTTATTTTTCGTCTGACCAGGCAAAACCACTCCGTCATATATTTTTCTAATTTTTATGACACTTGATTTGATGTAATGACCAACATACCTAAAATGATTAAGAGTATAGATTGACTTATCAAATGCCAGTTATAAATACGTTTGATATCTGTATATTATATACAAGGTAGCCTATCACCTTTTTTCTGGGTTACTGATGAAGCCTGATATGCTGTTGCAGGAGCTTGTATATTATAAAATATCAATACCCTAGAAACAATATACGTGCAGTTTTGCCCGATAAGATTTTGCTCGATCGAAAGTAGAAATTAAGTGACTTTACTTATAATGGAATGATATTTTTTTTATTTATTGGTGTGCAACAGGGATACAAACAGGTGTGAACCCAAAGGAGTATCCACGGATTTACATATTCAATTATGTAAATCCGTGGATCCAATCAAAAAGAAGAAATTAAAATTTAGTAAAATAATTTATAAAAAAAGTAAATAAAGCGGCAAATAAAAAACAAAAAAACCAAATCACTGAATATTTCGCCGTAATACTCTTTTGACAGTAATTGGTGACATTACGAAAAAGTCTACTATGTTATGGTACGTATTACAACTTCTTGTTATTCTACACTACGGAGAATTCTGTGAACAATTTGTTGTTCTAAAAGGAACGTGAAATAATTGCACTTCTCGAAGATTTTCTTGTGGAGTATTTATGCCTATCATTGACAAAAGGTGCTGGTTACTTATGAAATTATTTTATACAAAAATAATGTATCCGAGGTAGCTCTTAGAACAAATCAAATCAAATCAAATATATTACGTAGAAAATGTTTACAATATTACTTGAAAGATGATTGCACACCTAGATGTATCATCTGTGTGTGTACAAAAGAATAGAAATTTTGTTGTAATTACCTATTGCTAAATTCTTAAATTATAACCTATACTAAATAAATGATACTGCGTACAAACTAAGTACGTGGCTAACCTAAAATCTTATAATTTCACACTAACATAAGACATAGAATAATTTTAAAAATTATAGAATTTAAATAAGACTTATTTGAAGTAAAAATTTGCTATCTACTTAAGGTGCCAGTAAATACCTCGAAGTTTTGTTTCAAGAAAATTGATATTTTTTTACTAAAAAGGTTTCTGTTCTGTATACGTCGGATATTAAGCGGAAGCATGTTATAAAGTGTAGGACCAAAGTATGTCAGATATCTTTAGTTTCTTGTTCTGGACAGGAAAGGAACACATACGGATTCCACCGATCTGCTTCTGGTATGATAATTATTTAGAATAGGTTGCAGCCTTAGTTCGGGATGTTTTTAAACTATCAAAAGTACTGATTTTACATACAACTGTTGCAAGGTTAAAACTTGGGCTTCTTGATACAGAAGTTCGGTAGAGTATCTGGGCTTTCTTTTTTATAAATTGCTTTAAGGAGATATCTTTGAGTTACATTTAAAATATTTAGTGTTGTATTAAATGCCCCACCCCTATATTGACAGACCGTATCTAATGACTGATTCAGCTAGTGTGATATATAATAATTTGAGGATATTTATTGGCGTGATATTTCTGATTTGATAGAATTTATAAATTAGTTTACGTAGTTTTGAATTTGCACTTTCTATATGTTTATCCCACTTAATATTCTGATCAATTATAACGCCGAGATATCTGATACATTCAGTTTTAATCAGAAAATGGTGGCATGGTGTCTCATTTGATAAACACTGGAGCGTATGCATTTTTATCCGATTAGCATCAAATTGGTGAGAGTCAAGGATACTGAAACACATAAATTTTGTTTTTTCCATGTTAATTGTCAATCGGTTTTCACCCAACCATTGACGTACCTTTGCAAATTCAGATATGGTGTGCTCCACTGTAGCATTCCAGGTATCCTCCTGTACAAGAAGAACAGTATCATCTGCATACGAGACAGTTTGCTGGATGTAGTGAGGCAAAGGAGGTCATTAATATATAAGGAAAATATTAGTGGTCCAATTACGGTTCCTTGCGGAACACCACACTGTACTATTTCAGAACTGCTGTAATCATTTTGTACCCTTACACATTGTTTCCGATCTTCAAGATAACTCCTTATTAGGTTATGGCATAATCCTCTTATTCCGTAGTTGCTTAGCTTGTTTAGAAGAATATCATGCAGTACGGTATCGAAGGCTTTGGCCAAATCCGAGAAGATCGCAAGGGTTTTTTTACTTCTATTAATAGCATCATAAATAAAGATACCTCATAAAGTGCGTCCTCCGTTGATCTTCCATGACGAAATCCAAATTGACTCGGAGAAAGAATGTTATGTTTTTCTATGTGGCTTATAATTCTGTCCCTTATACAAACTTCCAATACTTTTGCAATATAATTAATTAGAGATATCGGCCGGTAATTGCCCGGTAAATAAGTCTCTTTACCTTTATGATTAGGTATGACAACCGACTTCTTCAATTCACAAGGAATTATACCCGTCGAAATGGAACAATTAAAAATATGTGTTAGAGGCTTAGCAATAAAATTTCGTATTTCTTTCAGCATTTTACTAGTAATTCCGTCTAATCCAGGTGCAGAGTTGTTTTTTAATCCGTTTATAATTTTTTTTACCTTCTCCTCAGATACTGGCATTAAAAATATACTCGGATAATTTATTTGGTTGTTATTATATTTTTTCTCAGAAGGGAGTTTGTCTGCCATTGTTTTACCAATATTTATGAAGTATTTATTAAATATGTCTGCAACTATTTTCTTATTTTGTTGTACAACATTGTTATCATCTTTTAGCGAGAGATTTTGGTTATTTTGGGTAGTATTTTTATACTGTAGTTCTTCATTTATTATTTGCCACATTTTTTTGCTTAGTTTCCTCAAATTTGTTTTTAAAGTAGTTTGCTTTAGTTTCTTTTATTAGTTTATTTAGAGTATTTCTATAATTTTTGTATTCACTTATAAGTGTTGCATTATTTTTATTTTTTAGAATTTGTTTTTTTAATATGTCCCTATGTCTAATAGATTTTACTAGGCCCGAAGTTATCCAAGGCTTTAGTTTTTTTGTCCTTGTAGTTATTGTGATTTTTTCATGTGAAGATTTAATGGCGTAGTTTAATTTATTACTAAAAAATTCATATGCACATTCGCTTTGGTTTTTGTCATACACATCATCCCATCGAGTTTTCTCTAATATTTGCTTTAATTTATTATAGTTCAGATGCATGTATTATCTTTCTTCGTTTTTATAATTTTTATTAATTTTAATAAGGGACTGTAGTCTTAAAACAATAGGAAGATGATCTGTTATATCAGATGTAATAATATATGGAATAAACCGAAATGTATCAGTTGTTTTCAGGGGGCGGTAAAGAAAAAAATGATCGATACAAGATTCGCATTTTGTTGTTATCTGGTCTATACAGCGCAAAAATTTGATAAGTAATTTCACTATATTTGAAGTTTAAAATTGAAAAAGTCACATCGTTATACCTTATATTCTCAAAACCGTCAACGTGTATAACCTTACTGACCAAAACTAGTACACCATCATTTTGGTTGAAATTCCCGTTTGAATAAAAAGTGTTATAATTTGTAAGCTTAAATATGTCCAAAGAGTTAACCTGCCAAGTTTCACTCAAAATTATGACACCAAAAGTGCAGTCTAAACTCTCAACAAACAATACAAATTCTTCGAAGTTTTTTCTAGCGCTTTGTATGTTAATGTGTACAATATTTATTAAATCATTTTCATTGGAGTGCAACTCAGTCGGACAAATATTTAAGGTTTCATTGTTAGCGAAAGAATGCAATTCTGTATAAAAATCAATCGTATTCATTATTCATGTACACCTAAAACACTAATATTATAAATATGTCAGTCTTTCTTTTACGAACAAAAAATATATCTTACTCCACGCAGATGGTAATAAGGATGGTATAAGGAAATGTTGTCAAGCCAGTGCATAATCGCCTGTTGGATATCTGTAATTGTCTTTAAATGAAATAAATGTCCGCATGACGT
Organism: Kuschelorhynchus macadamiae; assembly: GCA_030620095.1. Taxonomy (NCBI): domain Eukaryota; kingdom Metazoa; phylum Arthropoda; class Insecta; order Coleoptera; family Curculionidae; genus Kuschelorhynchus; species Kuschelorhynchus macadamiae. Next base: position 914,909 of record JAUTXW010005205.1, on the reverse strand, counting down.
ATTCCAACATCCTAGAGGCTTGATTTACAACTGAGTCAATATGTTTATCAAAGATAAGATTTGAGTCCATAATTATTCCCAGGTCTCGCACCTGGGTAACTTTCCGAAAGGTAGTAGAGCCTATTTTGTATTCAAAGATATATTCGCCTTTATTCCGAGAGAAAGTGTGGATCATTTGCTTAGGTTAGGAAACAGGCTATTTGTGTTGCAAAATGCAACCATTCTATTAGATCAATTTGAATTCTCTCGCAATCCAAAATAGTTAGAACTTTTCTGAAAATATTTAGGTCATCTGCATAAAGAGGAAAATAGCAATAAAGGGAGCACGATTTAATGTTATTTAAATCACAAAAAATAGGGGTCCAAGGTGTGACCCTTGGGGAACGCCTAAAATTGATCTAAAACGTTCGGAGCAAAAACCTTAAAGGGTCACATGTTGTGATCTGTTCTTGAGATAAGACTCTATCCAGTTCAGGAGGGTGCCACCCACACCGATCTCAGCAAGACGAGTCAGTATAATGTTATGATTTATCTTGTCAAATGCCTTACTAAAATCGATGTAATTAGCATCCACCTGTACTTGGTTATCCATATTTCCATAAAGATATGCAGTAAATACGAAGAGATTTGTTTCAAGAAAACGGCCTCAAAAGAAGCCGTGTTGTTCTGAACTTATTATATTTTTAATTAGGTTGAAAATGTGTTCACATACAAGCTCTCAAAAAGTTTTGGATGACCAATAATTTGCTTATTGGGCGGTAATTCCTTACGTTATCCTTTTAACCTCCTTTGAGTATAGGGATATGCATTGCAGACTTCCATCCGTTTGGATACTCTCCATTTTCCATAGAGTAGTGCGAGCGGTTTAGAAAATGTTAATGCTGTTTTTTAGCAAAAAGAGGGGATATTTTGTCTGGACCTGCACCTTTTTAGCCCCAAAAGCCTCGCAATAGCTCTGACTTACCCAATACAACAGAATGAAGTCAAGAATTTTTTGTTGGGTGAGTAAGAGAAGAACAGTGATCAAATGTGTATCTTTCTGGCTCGAAAACACTTGAAAAATAGGAATTAAACAATTCACTGATGTCCCTCCCGCTTGTTTTAGCGGCCCTGCCAAGATGGTGCTATTATTATTTACCAGTTAAACAGTTTTTAGCAAAATGTGCTAGGTTTCAAGATCATATTTATCCTTTTGTTAGGTTTAAAAAAAAGTCTTACTAAAAAAAATAAAATACATACAAAAAATCAACTAACTGCGAGATTTTTTTGTATTCTAAATATGTTACAGACTAAGTCCAATTTGTGTCAAAAATATGCTTTTGAAACATTTGGTAATGGGGCAAAACGGACCATACAATATAACTGCCTATTCTAGAACCCTATCTATTAGATGGTAGATAGTTTTCATAAATAAAAATCTCTATTTCTCCCTTACGTTTAGTGTGAAAATGTAAGTATGGTATTCAATGTTTAAAAGTAAAACATAATATTAGATAATATCATAATATCAAATATATTTGGTAGCCGATATTTTCCAATAATTATTTACTTGTCCAAACTTAGATGTAATAATTTTCCTTGAACTTCAATACTTTTATTTACGATTATTTTAGTAATTAAGGACCCTTTAAGGTCTTATATAATTGCTTATGATAATTATTTGCCATCACCACGAAAATATTGAAATATATTGTTAACAAATCTATATAGCGTAAGTGAAAAAACAAAATGGTTTAACTCAGGCTTACAAATCTTCTTAAAGAGCTCCATTTTATAGAACCCGCAATTTTTGAACGTGTTTTGTTTAATAAGTGAAGTTGTTGTACAGGATCATCATTTATATTACGCCACCCATTTTCAGGGTTTATTTTTGTAGATAGAAAAAAATTAATAAATACATGTAGTATTGTATGGATGTATGGATTTCAGGGAACATCCTAGAAAAAATAACTTTGAATATACAAGATAAATCAGAAAATAGTAACGTACCAAATTCTGTTTTTTTTTTTAAATGAAATGCCCTATATATTTTTGATTTTTTAGATTCTCCTTATTCCCTTTTCAAAAAAGTTTCTTATGTCTATACTTGGATCAGTAGTTTTTGAGGTATTCAACTTTAAAATTCCCCCTTATCCTAGTTAATTTATGTTAAATCGTGTCTAAGGTGTCTTTTGCTGGTACTGACATCCCAGCTAGCACTAAAGTAGCTACAACTGTTTCCACCCTATAAGTTTTTACGTATTTATTACTAATAATCCTACTATATATCAACAAACACTTTGATTTTTAAGTATAATATATGTATTTGTTACTGCGAATAATACTTTATAGTAATTTGACATCTAAAGTAATTATATAATAACTACTGCCAAGCAAGTACTTAAGGAATTTACTCCAAGGTCGTCATTTCTTTTCCGCGACATAATTATTCAAAGTTACTGTTTCTAATCTGTTTACACTAAATTACAACTTTTAAGTATCAGTACTTCTTGAACTTTGCAGAGACCACTCCCTTACGTTCAAATGAACTCCTATAACGTATTACCATAAAGTAAAACGAGCCGTTGCAGAGTAGAAAAAGTTATCGTCTACTGCTACCTTAAACTGGCTATTACCAGTCGTTTTTCTTCAGTTGCAACTTAGAAGTAAGAATTACAGTAATAATTTACTACAATTTACTATTACCTCTTGTACTTGAGGTTTCGGAGATAGGGGGCGCTGGTACGAGATTCGGTCGGTAATTTTATAACGACAGTGGCAACAATAGAGTAACCAATTTTTGATTGGTTCGGCCTTATTGCTGCTAAAAAATTGTTTTGTTTGCTTTTCGCCTACGTGGGTTTCTTATGAGGTTTGTTATTTTAGTGTCTCATTTTATGATTTTTTGTGATTATTAAATAAAAATCTAAATGAAAAAGTAAGTTTGTACTAGATAGCTCGAATAGATTATTAAAGTAAAACATTAACATAACCCTATATTTGCAACTGACGCTGGCAGAAGTTGTCAATATAAAAGTAGTTTAATTTAATCATATTTTGCCAAAAACTAACGATAAAATGGGTGGCCTCATTTAAACCTTTAGAAATGATGCATCAATTTGGCGGGTGGGCCTCTATTGTCGCCACTGTCCTTATGAAGTCATTGTAATTTGGTCTACAGTTATTAATTAGTTGCATGGGTTGTGTTATTGTCTACGAGTGACAAGTTAAATTGGTTCACAATAGCTTCACATACCATACGGCAGTCCAACAATCTGTCCTATGTGTCCTATGACGGCATAAGTTGACAACCTAGGGTTTGTTTAAAAATTACACCTAATTGCGCCACTTGACCAACGATAAAATAGTAAACTTTTGTCTTAAATGTAATTGCCAATTAGGCAGCTATTTGACCAATTTATTGTGAGACTTATCAAACCAATATTTAAGCCTTATTGGCTAAATCAGTTTGTTTGTCCTACGACAACCCAAAAATGACATGACAGTGACAGATCGTTGGAGTGCCTAATAAGAAAAAAAAATAGCTTTCGTCACTCAGCCACATTTTATAGAAAATTAAAAATATCACAACTTGGTTATGTCATACCTGAACAAAACAACCTAAAGCGGTATTTTAAAGGAACAAAAAATAAAAACGAAACAAAGAGTTATGGTTATGATAAATGGCAGAATTATAGTAGTGACTCAAGTACCGCAATTCTCCGCATGCTACGACACAAAGCATTAAATTTTAAAGAACCGGCGGAATGTTCGCAAATCGTAACCGCTTGGTAATAATATACAGTATAGGTTCAATGGGAACCTTGGAGATAACTTTATCAAGACTTCAGTGTAATTGTGTATAAGTGACAGTTGCATATTTAAAGAATCCAAAACTATAAAAGCGTATGGAGCAGTCGTAGACACTTGATGTTAAGTAATCGTCTCAGTAAAGAAATGCAGCCAAAGTAAAAGTCCAATAGAACACCATTGTTTATTTTCATCTCCACTATAAATATTTAGCTATGATGTTTGTTTTTGTGAGTATAAAGACTAAAAATGCATACAAATTAAACATTACGTTAAAAAAGAATCACTCTTTATAATAAGATATTTAATGATAATTACTATTTAAACGAAAATCCAAAATTACATTTTTGAGATTTAAATTGGCCAATATATTTGACCAAAATGTATTGAAAATTAACGAATTTTAAAGGCGCGTAATTTTTTTACCACTATCATCAGCATATTCACCAGAGAAATTGCCTGTGTTTTAATTTTAGTTCCTTACCATAGCCAGAAAACTAAGTGAAACGCATGTATCCTACCTTAAATACCAATAACGTATTCTATACGCTCTACACCATATTCCCAATTTGAGTGCTTGTAGTCGACATAACTGTTTTTTTTTTTTGTATTAAAACGAACCATACATATTTTTAAAACGGATTAAATAAAGACAAAAATAAGGAAGTGACGAATATGGTGAATTATTACTATTCCGTACTATCTACGTAATAGTCACAGTTACATGTTATTCACGAAATAGTTACCCTAAAATTGTTCCCCAGTTTGGTAATGACTACGTAGCCTCAGCCTAAACAGAACGTGGCGATACCAAGTTCCGGTTACTTCATTCAATGAAAATACGTGTGATAACAATGGCGTATTCATGACTAAAAGTGCTACTTGGTATTGTCAGATTGTCACTCTCATCGAACTTGTCTGTGTTAGTTTTGCCTAACAAAATGGGCTATTCCATTGAAGACAAATTAAATATAATACGCTTATATTTACATCAATAATAGAAATCCTACCCACACTCAAAATGAGTATCATAGGCAATTTCCCGGTTAAACCAAAACACAAAGCACAATAAGATATATAGTAAACAAATACCAAAAGATACCAATAGTTTAAATAGAAGAAGAACTGCAAATCCAAACGAAAACTTTGACTTAAGAATGTTGCTATTCTTTACATGTAAATTATTGTTGTTAGTTTTCTATACTTAGGACTATATCTAGTTCATTTTATTGCAGAAAACCCTGAACGATCAATTACCGATACAGCCATTTATTTTCAAACATCATTTGCTAAAATTTAACAAACTCTTCATGGTTATAATTATCACCCATATACCCGTTCATAGTCTAACTGAAGAACATAAACCACAAAGATTAATTTTTTGTCAAGAAATTTTAAGATGTTTGTTAAGTCCGCTCTTTTTACACAATATATTTTTTATCGAAGAAGCTACATTTAGTACTAATCGTATGTTTAATCGTCGCAATAAACATTTCTAGGAGATAAGCAATCCTCACAAAATTCAAGTAGTCAAAATTCAAGAACGACAATGTTTAAATGTTGGTGTGACATTCTAAAAATTAAGGTTATCAGACCAATCTTTTTCCGTAAAAGTTTTACTGGTGTCGAATATCTCCAATATCTGAAAATGATATAGAACAGCAGTTAGATAACATTCCTTTAAATCAGAGATTTACATTCATTTGGGAACAGGATAACGCTCCAGCACACAATGTTTTAAATGCTACTCAATTTTTGAATCGGAACTAGGATCTCTGGATTGGACGAAATGGACATATAAGATGGCAAGCAAATAGTCCAGACCTGACGCCGCTTCACGTATTCCTATGGGGTTATCTTAAAAGCAAAATGTACTACAATAGACCCGTAGATATAGCCGTATTGGAACAGAGAATTAGGAAAGAAATTACGAGATTAAACGAAAATCACTCTGATAACTGCATTAATCGCAAATTGTTACAATATATTGAGAGGTGCTTCGCCAACCAAGGAGGACATGTGAATAACTAGAATTTATGGATTTTAATTTTGTTTATCATTTTTCTTTCATTTTATAATGTTTCATTTAGTATTTATTGTTCATAATAAAATATTTCTTTACTTTAAAATCATGTTATCTAATCAATTTTTACATCATAAAGACATCTTAGACACGACTGAATTAACTAGGATATTATATGTTGAATTATATGGGGAATTGTAAAGTCGAATAGCTCAAAAACTACAGATCCAAGTATAGACATATCACACATTTTTGGAAAGAGAATAATAAGGAGAATATAAAAAATTAAAAATATACGGAACATTTCATTTAAAAATACCAAAATTTAGTATGATTCTCGTTTCTGACTCACCCTGTATATTCAAAATTATTTTGTCTAGGAAGTTCCCTGAAATCCATACCACTTTTATATTTATTATTTTTTTCTATCTACAAAAATAAACCATGAAAATGGTGCCGAAATATAAATGACGACCCTGTACAATGTAGTAATTTAAAATGTAACATCAAAATTAACTTAATAATTACTTAACATGTATGTATTTTTCTACTTATTTAACAGCTTTCTAGAATAAGCGGTTGTGCTGGAATATGACACCATCAATGTTGTTCATTACTATGTTTGTTTTACTCACTATACATTGTTTCTCCGCAGATCAACCTTAGTTTCCAACATACACAAAATTTAAAAAAATCTCGCCGTTTGTGTAGTTAATATGCAAAAGTTATAGATGACTTTTTTAAATTTCAATATTTTTGTAACCACGAAAATATTGCTTCCCTGCTTTAACAAACAAGTATTGTAAAGCTGTTTTATACCCAACAAAAAATTAAATAATACCCTAAAATCTATCATATTTCATTTTGCCAAAACAGGTTAATTGGTAACAATAGTAATATACATCTTGGCCGGGTCCTTAAAATAAATTTAAAATTTTGATCTCAGGGGCGTATCTAGGTCCATGTCGAGGGGAACAAAAAAATACTTATAAAGTAAAGGGATGACATTTTTTTAGATGTCGATTTTTGTTATAAGGTGTTTAAATATGTAAAACAAAAAAGGTCGACCTACAGATCTTGCTCAGAAAAGACGAATTACGACTGATGCAGTGCTTGTTTTATACATGTCATTGTAAACTCTGGATGCTTTTCAAAAATCAGATAATAGAATTAAGTTTTGGCAATGACACATTTTGATCAGAAAGTCGAGAATTGCACTCTATCAAAAAATTAGAAAACTTCACCGAAAACCATTTTTCATAAGAAGTGTGGAAGATCTGTATTAATTTTGACAAACTTTACTACCATTGTTGGGACCTTTGTTAAAAAAATAACAAAACTGATAGAAGATATGGGCTTTTGATAAAAAATTAGAAAGTTATTAGGACTCACATCTATACAATAATTGAAAAAATACTATAGCATGGGGTGTATTACTACTTAAACATTTTTCCTTTCTAAAATTTAATAAAATGGTTAATGTTTTGTAATAGATATCGGACAAAATTTGGTTAATTTTACGAAAAGCTATAAAATACCAATTGCACACTTCATGAACTAATTGCTTAATAAACTATCAAAACCATAATACACTCATTAAGTCTGGAGACAATTTGCTAAAAGGTCTTGAAAACAGCATTTTAATATTTTACTTTATTTTGAAAATATTCCATAGTTTATTTTGTGCGTTACTTATGACCACCAGTTTATACAACTTTCTCCTTGAAGCGAGTTTTACTGTCATAGTCAAGGTACCCTTAAATCAAATTCTAAACGAATGTAATATTTATTAAGATTATTTACCCTCCCAACCCTACGTTCTCTTGCAAATCTCGTGTAGATCTATTTAGAACTGCTGATACGTATCACATTTTCAGGATGGGTAATAATCAGGGCAACGTTTTTTAACGGAGTAATACGGCAAACGTTCTTTTAAGAAACAGAAACCTGTAAAAAAGGGACCAACAATCTTCGGTGAATCAATACGGGCAAGTTCTAAAGGGATCGCTTATGTAAAGCGTATAAATTTCTGCAGCTTGGGTTCGAAACTTTGCTAAAGGGCACGTATTAAGCGTGTTTTAGCGTTGCCAAACGTCTGATAATTATCAGAAACTACGATAATTTAGAAAGTGTACTGATAATAAAATTGCTAATGCCATTCTGATAATACCTATATCTACGATAATTTTCGAACCTGATATATATACAATGTTATGTGTTCTGCTCATTATATAATTTTACCTAAAAATGAAATAAATATGAAGTAAACGCTCACAAAAAATGAGGATTTTTGTTTTTTGCCTAGTCGTCCATTTGTATAACGATGCTGGCAAAGCAAGGACCCTTTTTTTTCTTTCTTATCCCCTCGTTGCAATATACGTTTTAAAACAGATTAATTCAATCTATGATAATTTTAACACGAATTTGATAATATCATGTACATTCTATTTATGTTCTAATTAGCTGGCAGGCTTGCATGCTTCGGTTTCTATAAAAATAAAAAAACCATACCTATTGATGTTTTTTAAGTATTGTAATTGTAAAAAAATCACCCTCCCAGGGTTTTATAGATCTTCACCTTTTAGGGTCCCTAGATGCAAAAAAAAATGCTTTTTTCAATTCCGTCAGTCTGTCTGTTGGTCTGTTTGTACGCGGCATAACTCAAACATTACTTATCCAATTGACTTCGAATTGTTATAGAAAATTAAGGGTTATAAGAGGAAGAAATGGTTGTATTCTGTTATAAATCCAATACGACCGAACAAAATGGCGGCCTAATGAAATGTTAAAAAATTATTACTAAAAAACAAATTAATTTACCTGACATTTTAGTATTACATGGAAATCTTTGGTAAAATTTTGGTACGTATCCAGTTAAGACAGCGAAACAAAATGGCGGGCTGGTGAAATGTTTAAAAAATTATTACTAACGACGTACTTATCCAATGTATCTGAAATTTTGCACAAAAATCAGGTATTACATAAAAATCAACTAGTAAAATTTTGGTACAAATCGATGATAGCGAAACAAACTGGCGAGGCGGCTTAATGGTTTGATTTCAAATTGTGTGCCATAACTAATTGTGGTATAAGGATCAACTAGTAAAATAGTGGTACTAATTCAAGATGTCCGAACAAAATGGCGGCCAAATAAAATGTTTGTAATCACGAAAAAGTTACCCTCTCACTTTTACCCATCTTTAGGTTTTAGCGAGATTCCAAAAAATATGTTTTATCAACTCCGTCGCTCCGTCTGTCGGTCTTTTGTCTGTCTGTCAGTTCGCGGCATAGCTTAAAGACTACTTACCCGATTCGCTTCAAATTTTGGTAAAAAATTAAGGGTCATATGGGGATGGCCAGGTAAGATTTTGGTAAAAATCCAATATGGCGAAACAAAATGGCGGCTTAGTGAAATGTTAAAAAAATTATTATTACAAAACGACTCATCCAATTTACCTCAAATTTTGCAAAACATGAAGTATTATATTGGACTCAACTGGTAACATTTTGGTACGAATCCAAGATGGCGGAACAAAATGACGGCTTAATAAAATGCATACAAATTCAGCCTGAAAAAACTGCATAATGGTTTGATTTTCAAATTGTGTATAACTAATTGTGGTATAGGGATGTAAATGTAAAATCGTGATAATGATTCAAGATGGCCGAACAAAATGGCGGCCCAATAACATGTTTGTAATCGTGAAAAAGTAATGCACCCTCTCGTTTTTACACATCTTTACGTCTTAGCGTCGTTAGATGCCAAAAAACATCTTTCTGTCTGTCAGTTCCAGGCATAGCTTAAAGACTACGTACCCGATTGACTTTAAATGTTGGTCAAAAATTAAGGGTCTTATGGGGATGACCTGGTAAGGTTTTGGTAGAAATCCAATATGGCGAAACAAAATGGCGGCCTAGTGAAATTTTAAAAAAGATATTATTAAAAAACTGCTCATCCAATTTATCTGAAATTGTGCAAAAAACATCAAGTATTGCGTTCTAATCAACTGGTATCATTCTGGTTCGAATCCAGGATAGCGAAACAAAATGGCGGCTTCATACAATATTTAAAAATTCAGCCTGAAGAATTACTTAATGATTTGTTTTCACATTGTGTGTCGTAGCTAATCGTGGCATAGGGGTCAACTAGTAAAACTGTGGTGCTAAGGCAAGATGGCGGAACAATATAGCGGCCAAATAAAATGTTTGTAATCGTGAAAAAAGTCAGGTTTTACATATATTCACGATTTAGCGTCCCTAGATGCCAAAAAACATGATTTATCAATTCCGTCAGTCCGTCTGTCGGCCTTTCTGTCAGTTCACGAAATAGCTTAAACACTACTTACCCGAGTTACTTCAAATTTTGACCCAAAATTAAGGGTCATATGGGGGATGACCTGGTAATGTTTTGGTAAAAATCGAATATGGCTGAGCAATGTTAAAATATTTTTGTTAGAGTGGTGTATTATTTAGGGTTAAAATCCAGTAAAAAAATCAAGTCTTTTTTTATTGTCGACGTTTCGGAACTTAATTTGTGCATCCTCATGACACAAATATAGATCCTATATCCTGCAGGAAACCCATATTATCAGTCTTTACCTACTCCGTTGGTGCGCAGATATTTCCTAGATAGTAAGTTTTTAAATGGTTTTCGTTAACGGACCTCTTATTGTTGTTACAATGGTGTATTATTTGGGGTTAGGGTCCAGTAGAAATACAAAGGTCTATTTTTAAATAATCGACGTTTCGCAACTTTATTGTTGCATCCTCAGGACACATATCCTGCATGAACCCCCTATTACCTACTCCGTTATATATTTCCCAGATATCATGTTTCTATAGTTTTCGTTAACGATCCTCTTGTGGCTATGTTAGACTGGTGTATTATTTGGAGTTAGGATCCAGTAAAAAAATCAATCACTAAAAAAGTGGATAAACATATAAATACCAGCAGTTGCAAAAATCTTTGAGCGATGTCACTTCAAAGTCAGATTGACAAGTCAGTGAGAAAATGAGTAATAGAAAACAATTTTCGGGTTTCTTGCATCCACTAGCGAAAAAAATGGTATTAAATCTAATAAAATATTACGAAAATGAAAATTTACCGGCCAATATCCAGGAGAGAGTAGCAAAAGCTCTGGGAATCGGTATAATGACTGTGCAGAAAATTGTGCATGAAAAAAGCATAATTTACTTCCGAAGAAGATTAAGAAATGTACACGAAAAAAAGCCAAAGACAGAAGATTTAAGTGACAATATAGAAATGGATATTCGTAATGCAATTTACGATTTATACACATCAAAAACTAATATAACCCTACAAGTTTTAAAATAAGCTTTAAAAAGTCGAGGCATATTGGAAATTGGACTAAAATCGTTGTCAAAATTAATAAAATTGTTTGGTTTTCGATATAAAAAGGACTGTAATCGAAGATTTTTATGCAAGTTGCCACATATAGCAAGTCAGCGTATCCAGTTTTTAAAGAAATACACGGAAAATGTTACTTCAAAATTTAGAAAAGTGGTATTTTTAGACGAGACTTGGATATTTTCTAATGGAAGTGGTTCGAAATCTTGGCAGGACGACTCTGTGAAAAGTGTCAAGAGAAAAAAGGGATGTGGAACGGAAAAACGGTTCATCATTTTGCATGCAGGTTCTTCAACAGGACTTCTCCCAGGTGCAAGTTTACTGTTTTCTTCAACATCCAAAAGTATGGACTACCATGATAATATGAACCGTGAACTGTTTGAAAAGTGGTTAAAAGAACAACTGATTCCAAATTTAGATGCTCCATATTTAATCAATCTGGACAATGTATCTTATCATTCAAGAATCTTAACAAATAAACAACCTACTTCATCTTAGAAGAAAAGTGATATTTATGACTGGCTAATAAAACAAAAACAAAATCCTTTACCCAATATGCTGAAACTACAACTTCTTTTATTGGCAAAATCTATAAAAAAACCAACAATATATGCCGTAGATGAAATATTACGGGAAACTGGACATGAGGTTTTACGACTGCCGCCATACCATTGCCAGTTTAAACCAATAGAATTAATATGGGCTGGGGCAAAATCATATTACGAAAAACACGTGAACGATGTTCTTACATCAGATGAAGGGCAAATTGTTTCGCAAGATTCATTAAATTATATTACGCCGGAGTACTGGAAGAAATCTGTAGAACATACGGAAAAATTAATATGGGATTGGTGGAATCGAGAACGAGTTCTAGATGTCGAAATAGCACCAATGATCATTGCGCCATTTGAGGACTTTTTAAGTGATGATATTTTTTAGTCTATAATATTAAAAAGTTTCTGAAGGATTATATTAGTCTTTATAAATCATAAATTGAATTATGAATATCCATTTTTGCATTGTAACTTAAGTCTTCTGCTTTTGGATTTTTTCGTGTACACTTCTTAATCTTGTTTGAAAGTAAATTATGTTTTTTTTTTTCGTGCACAAGTTTCTGTACATTCCTTATACTGATTCTCAGAGCTTTTGCCACTGGCTCCTGGATATTAGCCAGTGAATTTTAATTTAAAATTTTTTTTATTGGATTTGCACCATTGCTTACTTTTTTAGTACATTTGTAATTTTGTAGGCAAAAAAATAAATAATTATAGAATACTTGTTCCAATTTTAAAGGGCGTTTAAAATAAGTAAATTTTTTTATTAATTATAAGACAAAATTTGATATATAAAAATCGGTAAAATCGCTTTACTAGAAACTCGGGACTAACGAAAAATACAGGCTCTATATATATATATATATATATATATATATATATATATATATATATATATATATATATATATATATATATATATATATATATATATATATATATATATATATATATATATATATATATATATATGAAATTAAATTTGAAGAAATCGGATAAGTAGTTTTTTAGCTATGCCTCGAACAGACAGACTGACGGACGGATATACGGAATTGAGAAAACGTATTTTCCGGCATCTAGGGACCCTTAAACATAAAGATCTGAAAAAATCTCACGAGGGAAGTAATAACTAATTATCTTGTGTTTGTAACAAGTGTATAATATTTTTGCAAAATAAAACTTTTTTGTTATCACAATACAAAAAAAAACAAGTTTTCTTTGCACAGGGGTGGCCCGCATTTAAATAAATGACACTATATAAGTGGTTAGATTTTTAGGTAAAGCGAGGCTCATAATTTTTGGTGATTGATAAAAAATCTCACTTTCATTAAGTGGCTGTATAAATAGAACACATCCTGATTGCTCCATTGATTCGAACCACCTTCCGACTTTATTAAGGCGCTTGCCATTTTGTGTATTTTTGTTTTTGCCAACCAAAACATTTTGGCCAAATACATATTTAGCGAATTTTCTTATTTAGTCCCTCGGCATTTAATATATTAAATAATATTAAATGGTTATCTTAATAATATTGCGTAATATAATAAAAAAAAACTATTTTCTTTCTCCCTGTATATTTGTGAATAGCCCATCGAGATTTAATAGCTCGATAAAAGAATCACACAACATTTTGATATTCACTGTGTTTTCTGATTTGATTCATAATGTTGGTGACCTTTGGACCCGCACGTTAAGACCGCATTCGACTATATCTGGGAAGTATGTGCGGACCAACGGAGTTGGCAAAAACTGATAATATGGATTTGAATTTAAGATGACAAAACAATAGCGGCCAAATAAAATTTTTAAAAAATCAATGTAAAAAATCTTGTTCAATTGATTTTGCAGGAAAATTAGATGTGAAAATGGCATAAACTGGTACGAATTCAATATGACTTAGCAAAATGGCGGCATGGGTCAATGTAAAAACTATTTATTAAATTTATTTAATAATATTAAATAAAAATATCAAAGAATAGTTATTGTAAATAATAACTAAATAGATTTATGAGTTATTTTAAACCTTTCTATTTGGTAATAAATACTAAACACTAACACAAAGAGCCCTGAACGGAAATCGTAAAACACATACTTCAGATTCAAAGCCAAAAATCCTACTGCTGAGTTAGAAAGCTCACACTGACCGTTTCAAAAAACTTGTTTATAGCGGGCGATTGCTGGGCTGTATACAATTAGATTTTAGTGTGCTGAATCAGATTATACATTAAAATGACGTAGTTGGGCAGCGAGTTTGTGTTGCAACAGCTTATATTTAGTAAAAAAAAAAGAGAAGCTTCCTCCTCCTTCCAAGTTAAGTTGCCTAATCTCACAAAGATTGATACGAAACAGAGGTATTAAAAGCCAAAAAATAAGATAAGCTGGCTTTTACGAACGATAGACTGAATATCTTTTATCTCCAAAAATACAAATTATTGATATATTGCCGTCCCTCTGTAAATGTTAGTTAACCTTCTGTCGTACATGAGTTGGTGCAAAACATCTCCTTGGTCACCAGTTCAACAATCATGGAGGTATTTGCCCCCTCTCATCTCGTTTTCTACGCCCTTAAGAATATTGTCCTTTTATATTTTCTTGATGAGATGAAGAAAAGGCGTAGTATGCTTGGCTCGGAATAATTGTAAAACTATGCTTGACAGAAGTCTCAAAACCTTCATTGTGACTGTAGCATCACTTGCGGCGATTTGCTTTAATGCGGTTATCAACCATTTTTTTTTATTTTGTAAAATGTAATATGAAGGTGCACAAATCTGAATTTTTTTTTGATAAGCCAATTATTCAATGTTTCAATAAATATTATCGTGCCACAGAATCCGGCCACATAGTGCTTGTGACGTCAGAAGTCCTAATACTTTGGCAACGGAGAAATTGGAAAACCACATTTTCCCGAAATAATGTCGCAACGTCAACCGTTAGGTACGTGTATCTATAAAATGATGGAGAAAAAAGTGAACGGGAGAATCGAGAATTGTTGTGGAGAATATTTCCAAAATACATTCGGCAAACTGGCCTGTTATTCTCCTTCCTAGGGAAGATAATAGAAAGAAATCGTGGTTTGAATCAATTCAGTGGAACTTTTCAAATAGCACAACTTGGTTTTTCTTTTGTGAGAATCATTTTAATGTGAGTTCCAGAACTTTTAATTTTTTTATGTAACAATTAGTTTTATTTGCTCAAAAATGTTTAATTTTCTTCTTTGGAGTATTTTTGTTTTATAAAATATGTGATATGCAGGTATACAAAAACTAAATTCTTGTTTTTAGTGAGCTCGAGTATAATGGGTAGTCAAAAACAAAATCGTAGACTTTGAAGATCTAAATCAGTTTAATTATCTACGTTTCGGTCTATATTAGAACATCTTCAGGAGACTAAAAAATACATAGGATAAATAGGCAAATAAGTAAATATATGTACGTATACCGAATTAACATAAACAACAATTAGCAAAACTATACAAAATATAACAACACATTATTTCAGTGGAACATATTGGTTTTTAATGTTGATATGGTATTAAATGCCGAATCTCTGCTAAAATTCGATTCTTATCAAAGAGAATAACAAAAAAAAAACAAAAATTACTATTGATTTATTTTCGGACTATTCAAGAAGTATTAAATGCTAATATCCAATATAATATACCAGGTGTTATTTAGATTTAATCAGATTTTAATACGACAGACTTAATATTTCAACATATTGTTTCAGAGTTTCGTGAAGTTTCCATATTATCTCAATCAAATTTAATACAGCGTCTGAGATTGATCGTTCTGGATCCTATATAACATATATTTTTAATATCAACTTTCTTTAAAATTAATAATTAAAAATTACCTTCAAAATAGAATTATATTTGCATATCTCTTTCTTCATTTCTATTGACTGTTCGCTTCTTTCTTGTCACAGTCTTTCTGTTTTCAAAACCTTTCATAATATAATAGATTGCAGATGTTGATGGAGCAACTAAATTAGGATACGCCTTTCTAGATTAATTTCGTGTTTCAGGGTAATTATTTACCCGAAAGTATATTTTCAAAATATTTGCCTTTCTTCGTCAGAATACCCCATAATTAAGAAATTAAGTAAATCAGGTGCCCAAAACCAGTGACAAAATGGCCATGTTAAAATAAAAACAATTGAAATCAAAGCCGCCTATGTTAAATTTACTATGAGCCAGAGCACTTGATTTTTCCAGGTTTTAGATCAAACGTATGTGATAACTGTTAGTCTCAACATAGACAAATTTTATATTTTTGAAATCAGAAAAAAATGTTCTTTCCAACGAATTACAAATATACAAGTTGTCTTATTTAAAATAACAAAGTCTATGCTCAATTTTTTAATTTGCAATTGTCATTTGTTAAACTTTTTAGCAAATTCTGGCGGTCCAGACAGAACCCAACAACTTTTAAATTTAACATTTTTTTCTACTTCTAAGAATAAAGCGTGTAGATCCCGTTCAAAATATAATCGAAAATCCTGTACATCCCTGGAATAATATTAATATTGAACAATAATTTCAACAATCAAGTGCCACATGTGTTCGATGAATTTTATAGTAAAACATAAAAACCAATAAATATAATAAACTTTTAAACAAAAATATGTTTTGAGTTTATGTAAACTTCTGTTTTATCAACTAATTTAACAAGTGTCACTGTCTCAGGATACTTCGTAAAATCTGTATTTTTTTTAACTATAACTTTTAAATTGCCGACAATACCCACCGAACTGGAAAGAATGAAGAATAGAGATGGAGGCGGAAGACGGAAACGTATGTCGTAGCTAGACAGATGATGTGGGTAAGTTTACACCGGAGAGAATTAACAGCGATTATTGACACCCAATAATAGTAAACGGAATTTCCGTGAGTTCTTTTATGGACTAATGAGATTTTTTTTCGATATTGTCGCACCAGTCACGAGTTTTTCTTAGGCCTCCTGTGCGCGGCTGGGGATGAGTAGCTCAGATGTATCTAATTAAACTCGCATTTTGTAAAACAAGATATAGCATTACATTCGCTGAAGTTTATGTATATTATTATAGAAATAGCGCGTACATCTTCTTACTACTTTGGGACTTTTTCGAATAAACAATCTTACTAGGACCGACGGGCCCAGATAATTTTAAAGAGCCCGGAGTTTTCGAAATCAGGATCTGTCTGAAAAACACCTTTGTGGGTAGTTGGGCATCTTACTGGAGCTTTCAGCGACTTGAGTGTGTAAACTTTGGGTTGAAGAGAACAGACATGTGGTTCCCCAGAGTAGTTTTCCCAACAGGTAGGTACTTTGCGAAATATTCGGAATGACTTAGAGTGGATATGAGACTCAGGTAAAGTCTGAATCTACCATATTTCTTGTCGCCTTTTTAATAGAAAATCTGCTTACTCTTAGCAAGGCCATGCGTACCGTGACCTAGTTAATTAATTCATTAATAGTCTGGGCCAAATATAACAAGGAAAATCTTAGTCTGGGAAGTATTTGACTATATTTCATTAAGAGTTAGCTAGAGTGTCCAATTAAACAATTAACAAGTGTCACTTGGAATATTTCCCAGTGCTAAATTATATTCCAATGAGTGAAATTTTTACATTCAGCTTTTTTAGCATGCAATGATTTTTACCCGTTCGAATTTTTTAACTGTGCATGAGTACGTTCAGATCTCTGTATAATAAACCAAATTAATACATCTATAAATGCGCAAAAACAGACAATACAATAATATTAAAACTAACTCCCCAGCGCGTCGATGGCGCGTGATGAAACGGTAATTTCGAAAACGAAGCGATAATTAAAACAATCGGGGATCGCGAGGCGGTTAATCGTGCCATCTAGATCGGCGGCAGCGATCGCGAAATTACATTCATTTGTTTCGGAAATGAAGTGAAATCGTGTCAAAATCGCGGTCGGCTTGTTACACAGCCAGAGAGAGCGAAGGTAACAGAGTCGAATTCCAACTTCCAGTTAATTTTTTATTTGATTCGGATTTCGTATTATCGGAATCCGGGTGTATGGAAAGCTGCTTCCTCGACTCGTTAACGTTAGGCTAACGATACGCCTCATTATTTTCCGGAGAAATTCTCGAATTTCTAGATTTGCGGAGGAAGTCGTGATCAAAACATTTTAGCCGGTAAACGGTTGGTAATGGACATAATATTTTGAACGGCAATGAAAATGTTTAAGGGCTTAGCAATTTACCTTCATTAATTTCAAGTTTAAGTTCAAATAGTTTTATTATCGTTCTAGATGCATTCAAAAAGTGGCTTGATGAAGATGTGATAACTTGACTTGAGAGTAAGGCTTCAGACCCATATTTGTCGCCATTGTTGACAGTTTGAAAGCTGTCAATTCTTAATCTAAAAACATGTATATATATATATATATATATATATATATATATATATATATATATATATATATATATATATGTATCCAAGGTACTGTGTAGTACGCAAAATCCTAAATAGATAACTTTTAAAATATGGTTTTTGGACTAAAAATTAGTTTTGACAACAGAATGTCAAATAATTTTATCGAAAACATCAGAGACTATCTATTATCGAAAATACGGAATCAATATTTTAAACCATTTAAAATTAGATTAAAACCATTTTCCCCCTCCCTGTATTGTAAGCAACTAATTTGAACCCTGCTTTGACGGACGTAAGTGAAAGTTACTCAACAAGGTATTGGTTGCCCCTAACGACAGGATGTCAGTCAACTTACATCCCTAGGGAAATAATCATTTAAAATTATTATAAGTAGTTTAATTTTTGATTTCATCAACATATTACAAAAATCCGGTGATATTAATTGAAATGAATATTAATGGTACAATTATTCACATTATTAACAAAATTTGGAAACACGTTTTCTCGTTTCTTCTCGATGTGTATTACATTTTCTGACTCCACAGATCCTTCATTTCTAACCAATGTTTCTGTCACTGTTGAAGCACTGCAAGAGACTTCTGGCTGGATCTTATGGTATAAAATTTTATTCGCTACTTCCTTTTTGTTATTGAGGCTCTCAGCTACATAATTTTCCGCAATAGTAGCAGATTTCCATCCACCATGTCGCTTGATAGCTAATACTTCAACTCCAGTATGTGCTAATAAAGTTGCCGACGTTCTTCTAAAACAGTGTCCAGTATACCTCAAACTTTAGAAATTTCATAATTTTACTTGGAATTGACGAAAACGTATTTTTCCCGACAGGCTGGTTTAAGCACTTTCCGTTTTGATATCGCATAAAGAAGCGCGGATTAATAGTCGTCGTGTGGGATCTTGTATCAATGTACTTTTGAATTATTTTGAAATGACAAACCTGAGTGTCGTCACTTTTTGTCACTGTAAATGTACAGGGTGGCCATTTTATGGTGATACAGTACCTTATCTAGAAAACGGTAATAGTTACGACAAAAAGTTAAATACAAAAGTTGTTTGGATTCAATTAAACTTCTATTTTATTTCACTTTTGCTTATACAGGGTCTTTCGTTTTGACGTGACACATGTTAACTTTCTTAATTTAAATGGGATACCCTATATATTAGTACATATTTCGATTCTACTGTTAATTTGCGTAAGGTTTTATAATAACATCTATATTTGAATTCTTTATCGTTTTTGAGTAAATTGAGTTTTTAGAATTAAAAAAAAAAAAAAAAAATTTCCTATAAAACTTTAATGGAACTGACTAATATCCTAAATATGTATTACTAAGGGTTCAATTCAACGATTTTCCAAGCTGGTCTTACCAATTAATATACAGGGTGTTAAAAATGGAGAGCAAAACAAACAGAACTTTTAATGTAAAAATCTCCTATTTTTCAAATGGAACACCCTGTATATTTTTATTTCATCTGATTCAGCCTTCAATTACCTATCATTACTCATACATATGTCCTATAATGAACGGTTTCGATTTTCTTAGCCGTTTTCTGATTTGACTATTTTTTTTAATATAAATAAACAGATGAAGTGGGCTAAAGTAAAAATGTCGTAAACTAAGCCTTATTTTCATTTCCTTAACACAGATAGCGACTATAAATAATGTAAGAAAATACAAATAAAAGTGAAATATTATGTAATTTATGTTCTTATTATTTAATGTTTACGAAAATAAAGGAGAGACAAAAAAAATATCTTGTGCCACACGGTATAACTAATAACTAACTGAGTATTAAACATGATTAAAACAGATTATAAATAATTTTCAATATGGCCACCATCCATTGCGATACATGAAGTGTAAATAACCTCCATTTTTCGAATAGCGTTTCTTACCGAATTAGATGCATTAAAATTATTGATCTCTTCCCTGATTTTTATTTTTAACTCATTTCTATTATTAGATCTATTTTTATAAACTTTATTTTTTAGTCACCCCACAAAAAGAAGTCTAAAGGGCTTAAATCAGGGCTTCGTGGTGGCCAGGATATTAAACCATGTCTTCCTATCCACAACGGAATTGTTGATTAAGGAAATTTACTACCGGTGCAACAGTGTGGTAAGGGGCGCTATCCTGCTGAAAAATGATATTTTCTCGAATATTTGTTGGCAAGTCGTTAATAAGGGGCATGATTTCATTCCTAAGCAGCTCCAAGCACTTTTCAAAAAAGCACATTTTCGAACTGCCGCGCCGGTCCATAATATCACAACAAAAAGTCAATCTTTCATTAAAGTCTAATTGTGATAATAATTGAGTTGGAAGAAATTTATAAGGATGATAACCATTGACCTGCAGTGTTTTTTGAATACTTCCTCTACTGACAACTGCAATGTCTCTGTCAGCATCTCTTTGGGATCTTTCATCATCTTCCTCGAAATCAAGTAAAATCTCCAGTTGTTTTTCCTCAGTGAGAACAAAATTGGGACGATTTTTCTTAGAGTTTTTAAGGACACCATTTTCCAAATCACACACAATTCGAAAAAATATAGTCCTGGAGGGAACTCGATTATTAGGATATTCCCTCGAATATTCTCTAAGGGCTCCCTGGACTTTTATTATTTTTTATGAAACAGTTGTATAATTTCAAACGTTCATCTAAACTATATAAAGCCATTTTTTAACAAATTTCGCAGTAAAAATTTGACAAAAACGACAAACAGAGCAAATGTCAACTTAAGTCAACAATTGCATTAGGTTATTTCCTTTCCTTTCAAGAGTCAACTTAAGTCAACAATTGCATTAGGTTATTTCCTTTCCTTCCAAGAGCCTATCTTGATTTTTTTAGTTTCTGATCTCATTTATTGGCAAAATTCCGGGACAAATCAGAAAACGGCTAATAAAATCGAAACTGTTCATTTTAGGTATAGGACATATATATGAGTAATGATAGGTAATTAAACGCTGAATCAGATGAAATAAACATATACAAGGTGTTCTATTTGAAAAACAGGAGATTTTTACATTTAAAGTTCTGTTTGTTTTGCTCTCCATTTTTAACACCCTGTATATTAATTGGTAAGACCAGGATGGAAACTCGCTGAATTGAACCCTTAGTAATGTATGTTTAAGATATTAGTCAGTTCCATTAAAGTTTTATAGGTAAAAAATTTTTTTTAAAAAAATATGTTTTTTTAAAAAAAATTCTAAAAACTCAATTTACTCAAAAACGATAAAGAATTCAAATATAGATGTTATTATAAAAACTTTCGCAAATTAACAGTAGAATCGAAATATGTAATAATATATAGGGTGTCCTATTTAAATTAAGAAAGTTGATATGTGTCACGTCAAAACGAAACACCCTGTATAAACAAAAGTGAAATAAAATAAAAATTTAATTGAATCTAAACAACTTTTGCATTTAACTTTTTGTCGTAACTATTACCGTTTTCTAGATAAGGTACTGTATCACCATAAAATGGCCACCCTGTACTCAAAACTACACAGTTGACAGAGTCAGATCAAGTTGAAAAAGTAGTAAATTCTATGGCAAACGGAAAAATAATGCATTTCTACTCGAAACTAGATTTTACCCAGTTTTTCGACTTCGGTTAAAAAAAGAAAGAATGGCAAACAGAATTCGTGAAAGCTACAATTCAAACATTTCTTAAAATTTTACTCTAACCCCGATCGAGCTGATTTCCACACCAGTGCAATCTCTAGAAGGACTAAAGAAGTTTCTTTCCGTATTTACTTAGTTCGTCTTGGCCAGACATGCAAGGCCACTAGATGGCGTTGCATGTCTATGGAATAATTCTAATGATTATAGAAATTATCACTATTGGAGGGACCTACTAGCATCACACGGTAGCGGCCAGTTCTAATTCCAAGCGATACAAGCGAAAGAGTTCCAACTAGCAATGAAGTTGCTACTTGTGCGGTAAGTGACTATAGTGAGTTGAGTATATTATGTTTTGACGCGTGTAAGGCGGATACTGTTTTATGGCGTGCAGTCGCGCAAGTTTGGTTTTGTCGGTGACATTTTTATCGGAGAATTAAACTCGTTTCTTCTACCTTGACATTAAAAATAGCCTCTACTTCGGGTTAAAAAACCAGAAATTTGTGAAGAAAAGCACATATTGCAAGAAAAGTGAACTGAGTTGTACTTGGTCGTTAGTGTTAATCAAAAACCTGTCTATTTGATGTGTCAAAAATACCTGTCAGCCTTGAAAGAAGACAACTTAAAAAGACATTACGATACAAAGCATGCCATAAAGTTTGAGACATTCAAACGACAATTACGGCAAGATAAAGTGAGAGCTCAAAAAAGTCAGCTTCAACGACAGCAAGATAGTACTCAAAAGCAAAACACTGAAAATGAAGCAAGCGTGAAGGTTAGCTACATTAGATCCCAAAAATAGTTTTGAAATCAAAACCTTTTAATAATGATGAATTTATCAAGGAATGTATGGAAGCCGCCGCTGAAGTATTGTGCCAGTCTCAAAAATAACTTTTTTTCTAAAGTTAGTTTGTCCGGTGTTACTGTCGCCAGAAGAATCGAAGAGTTAGCGGCAGACATTGAAAATTCACTAAAAGAACACGCATCGAAGTTAGTATACTATTCTGTTGGGCTCGACGAAAGCACAGATTTAACCGATACCTCTCAATTGGCTATATTTATTTGGGGCGTTGATAATAATTTTGAAATCACTGAAGAGATTGCTGCCCTTTTTCCGACTAAAGGAACTATAAAAGGATGTGATATTTATAAGTGTTTATGACAGTACTGAGACGATATAATTTAGAATTGACAAACCTTTCTGCAGTTGTAACAGACGGTGCACCATCTATGGTAGGAAAAAGTAAAGGGCTCGTGGGTTAGTTGAAAAAAAGAGCAGAAAGATCTTCCTTTGATGCATTACCATTGTATCGTTCATCAACAAAATCTTTGTGTAAAATCCACCCAAATATTGATGAGGTGATGAAAGTGGCCGTAAAAACTAGGAACTTCATTAATACACGCGGCCTCAACCACAGAGAATTCCAAAATTTTTTACATGAAATTAATGCCGAGTATGGTGATGTAACATATTTTTCTGATGTACGTTGGCTGAGCAGAGGAAAAATGCTAAAACGTGTTCTTGAACTCAAGAAAGAAATCGCCTCCTTCATGGAAACCAAAGGGAAACCAGTTCCTCAATTTAGAGACCACGACTGGCTGCGCGACTTTGGATTTCTCACAGACATCACGCTGCAGCTCAATGACTTGAACACCAAACTACAAGGAAAAGAAAACCTCATCAACAACCTGCTTGAAACTGTGAAGGCATTTGAGTTTAAACTGGATTTATGGAAAAATCAGTTGTTGAAAATAGTATATTGTGCAACAAGTTTAGAAACTGCAAAGAGTCATTTTCAAACGTGTTGCACACGATACTTTTTCTACGACTGCAGAAAATAAAAATAAAAATACAATTTTGATTATTTTTATTCTTTCAACTTTGACAAGACTGTGAGAACTTTTTTCAAACACCGTGTGAAAACTTTTCACACGCTTATCTCAAAATGAAATGACGAATAATATGAGCTTGAACCGAAATTCTATTCACAAATATTTCCCATAAGCAAGCTGTCAAACTAATAATTGTTGCAGAAGGTTTACACAATTTCTTATATTTAAAATGGAAAAAATTAATAAGTACTTTGTAAATTTTGCGAAAGTCTCGAAGAAATAGAGAAACAACACCGTAAATTGCCACTTTTAAAATATTTAGTAAAGGAAGCTGGTATAGAACTATTGGAGAACCTGTTTAAGAAGATACAAGAAACCCTTCTTGATAACCAACCATCGTTGAACCGTTTGGGGAATACAAAAAGAAATAAAGTAGTGTCAAAATACTATTTATACGTTCTCAAACATCGAAATTTTATGATCAGTACTAGCGAAGTGCCGAGTCCTATCTATTCACCTATGCGACGAGAAGATGTGTATCAAGAATACCATGAAATATTACATAATTTATTAAAAATATAATTAGTAATATATCTGCTGTTATTTTTCAATTCTGTGTTGGATTTATTTGAGAACATTGAGAAATTCAAATTCACACTCAACACTTTGAAATTGATGATGCATATGTTCCCCGATAAGGTAAAAATGAAACAGGACTCGTTAGGTCGGTTGGTTAATACGTTGTCCCGGTAAGTCCTGGGTTCAAATTTCAGTTGAGGCGAATTATTTTTCATAAAATTTTAAACATATTGCCTGCACGGCGCCAAACCTGTTTTATATTTCAAAAACAGTAACATATTTTTTGCAATTTTTTATGTGTTAGTGTTTCAAAAATGTATTAAAACTACATTTCCTAAAATTGTAGTAACTTCGTGGCGGTTATAGGGAGTATATGCTGTTATAAAATTTGCTAGTTATTTAGTAACTCAAATTTATTCAAGATCAGTTATAAATTCAGCATTTTTCTAATCTAACATGAAACGTTTTATTTTACTAAAAGTTGAAAGAAAATAAAATTTCCTATTACTTTAGTAACATAAAGTTATTCAAGATTACTAATTCAACATGTTTCTAATTCGACATGGAATGTTTTATTTTACTAAAATCCAAGCTTAATACATTTTTAATATTAATTTGATAAAGGATAAAAGAAGATGTGAAAATTTCATATGAAAATAAAATGTCCTATTAATTTAGTAACACAAATTTATTCAAGATCACTAATTCAACATTTTTGTAATCCGATAAAGAATGTTTTATTTTACTAAAATCCAAGGAAAATATGTTTTTTAAAATACAATTGATAAAGTATAAAAACGATATGCTTTTACGTACGTCACATCAAATTTTATATGAAAATCCAATTTCCTATTATTTTAGTAAGGCAAATGTAAATTTCCTATCATTTTAGTAACACAAATTTATTTAAAATCACTAATTTAACTTGTTTCTAATCCGATATGGAATGTTTTATTTTACTAAAATTTAAGGAATTTATATTAATTTTCAGATTAATTTTATAAAGGATAAAAACAACATTCTTCTACGTACGTCACATCAAATTTCATATGAAAATTAAATTTTCTATTATTTTTGTCATAAAAATTTATTTAGGATCACTAATTTAACTTGTTTCTAATCTGATATGGAATGTTTTATTTTACTAAAATCCAAACAATATATATATTTTTTAAGACTAATTTGATAAAGGATAAAACCGATATGCTTTTACGTCCTTTTCATCAAATTTCGTACTATTTTAGTAACACAAATTAATTTAAGATCACTAATATAACATGTTTCTAATCCAATATGGAATGTTTATATTTATTATATATATTTTTTAAGTTTAATTTGATAAAGGATAGAAACGATATGATTTTAGGTACCTCACATGTTACATCAAATTTCATATAAAAGTGAAATTTCCTATTACTTAACTCAACATGTTTCGAAAGCGATATGAAATGTTTTATTTTACTAAGATCCAAGGAAAATACATAATTAGAATGAGAATAACAACTGACACTACAAATTAATACGTGCCGAACTTTATTCTTTGTAGATATTTTTATTACCTATTATTTAAATTTTAGTTTGAATTCGTGTGAAATTTTCTTACCCAATCTCCCACGCGCTTGAATTAATAATCCGATATTTTCCCGTACACAATTTTCCTTTGAAAATTATCCCTCAGTTCGACTTGGAATAATTTTCGAAAAATCTGTACTCGAAAAATTTCTGGAAATAATTGAAGCACTAGGGAGATTATAAGCGAAAATGGCAAGAGGTTAATTTTAACAACAAAAGTACAATTCACGATTAGGCTTTTCAATTTATTGAAAGTTTATTCAATCACTACAAAATCTAACAAATCATCTAACGTTAATAGCGCAAAATATACAGTAAAGTAGCTCTATTTGAAGTTACAATTTATGGTTACATTTGTACAGTTTTGGAAACTGAGTGCTGGCATATCTTGTTTATGGATAGAATTCGTATATGTTATGTTCTCCGTTGTGTTTCGTGAACATGAAGGAACCGGTTCCAGGGGGGAAGTTTCAGATTCTTGCAATTCATGTGAGGACCAGGACGTCGAAGTTTGGTCTACAGATTCTGCAATTTTATTTGCAATTTTTAATTTATTCCCAATTGAATCGTCTATGTATCCTTCAGCCACTGCACTAGAACGCCATCCCCCATGACGTTTAAGAGTTAGCAAATCCTCACCAGCATTAACGAGTATTGTTGCCGATGAACGCCGAAAGCAATGACCTGTATATTCGTTCGGGTTGGGCAGTTTCAAAAAATTGGCTATTTCTGTAGCCATGCGTCTAAATTTATTGATGCCTACAGCTTGTCTAGTGCATTTTCCATTTTGATAATTCAAGAAAAATCTGTTTTCGGATATATTACTGGGTCTGAGATTGGCAAACTTTTTACATATATTGTAGAAGTTTCCAATCAGAGTAAATGATCTAGGTATTTTATTTTTGGTGTTTGTTAATTTGATCAGCATAACCGAATTTAAATCTTTGATGTCACTGACTGATAATTTGTGCAATTCGTCACGTCTACAAGCTCCTGCTAGACCGATAGCAACTGCGGCCTGAAAGTTTAAACGTATAATATTTAATAAATTTTTGAAATGTTTACGATTAAAAAAATATATGCCATAAAATTTGCTTTTAGTACGTACTTTTATTATCAAGTATTGCTCATCCGGTGCTGAATTTAAAAATGTTGAAAAATCCTCCTCCGTTAGAATTTTGGACTTCTTTGGTGTATATTTTTCTGATTTTCGTTTTTTTTTTTTTGAACGACTGTAACTGTAGTTTCATATAATCGGAAATATTAATATTGCACTTTACTTTTAAGGTAGCTTTAAGCATAGAGAATTTCGACCACAATGTGGATGCTTTGTATTTCTTCGATAGTTCTTCAAAATATACTAGCATCACATTTTCCGAACATGACTTTACATTGTTTCTTGCTTTCCACTGCTGAAATTTCATGTACGCGGTCTCATATTTGTATCTGGAAGTTTCCGGCAAAAGTTTTAGCGAGACGCTTGTAGCTTTTTCCTTTATTTCTGGTGGCGTACATTCAAATTCACTTTCACTCTCCATTTTTACACAACAAAAGGTGATTTTGGCAAAAAAATAAAATATTTTTGACAGATTGAAATTAAAATGAAAGTAACCAGGCAATCGAAAACCACGACCTACTTGATTCAAGCTTTAGTGACATTTGTGCGAGTCGTCCATCATTGAGGTCAAACCTAAGCAAAACTGTGTGCAAAAATTTCACACAGCAGTTTTCACACATCATGTAAAATTAGTAATTTTTAGATCTTGTTTGGCGTGCGTTTTTAGACAGTTTTCATAGCAGTCGTAGAAAAAAGAGTTTACGCAATTTCCTAAACTGAAGAGTTGCAAATGTACAGATTTACTCAAAAAAGAGTTCAAATTAAGGTTTTCTGATGATTCAGATGGAGCTTATCGATTTGCAGTGTAGTTCGGAATTGAGAGACAAGTTCGACATGGGTCTTCTCGTTTCCTGAAATCCGAAAACATTCCCAGAAAATGATGTCTCGGGTTGGGAGCAGATATGTGTGCGAGCAGCTGTTTTCTCGTATGAAGAATGTGAAGTCTAAAACAAGGTCGAGAGTTACGGGCGCACATCTGGAAGAAAGTTTGAGGGTTGCAACTACAAAAATAAAACCAAATATCGACAAACTTATCAAAAATCGCATTGATTGATTGAACTTCCTAACCAATAAAGATTATTACACTTTAAAATTATATGTTTTTTATTTTATTGATATGGTGGTAAAGTGACGTGGCCCTTCGGACGATGTGAAATCGATTTTTGGCCCTTGCACTAAATAAGGTTGAAAACCCTTGCTGCTACAGGACTAAACGTAAAACCTGAGGGAAATATATGAAAACCAAATTGCAATTTTATTTCTAAATGGCTCGCCCTGCATAAACCAGAGATTGGATAAATTAATTGTCATGGTTACCTAATTTAAACCATAGCCGTCTATGTTAAAAAGTCAAAAATGCATTTTTTTGTTCTATTTTTGAAAGTGAGTATAGACTATATTATATTTTCAGAAAGTTCATAACGAGACAAATAATAAAAAATATAATATACAAGGTGTTCTATTTAAAAAAGTGCAACTTTGGTCAATATCAAAAACTGGAAAATCTAAAAAAAATTGAGTACGTCACTGGTACACTTAAATTTCGCTCTGAATCTCCGAAACTTGGGAGGGCTAGTTTCATAAAAAAGTAGCATTCTATTGCGAAAATCGTATCGGTGTATCCTTAGAGTAAGAATAAAAATACAGTGCACTATTTATATATTTAGGCACTGCCAAGATTACCTCACAGTATAAGGTCGATCGTACGACGATGCCAAGCCTAGCCAGGAACTCCAATGTTTATACCAATTTATATTACGGTGATAAAATGTTCATGCAAAAAATAGTAATGTTTCTCTAGTATTAGTTTCTAAGCAGTATAAAGAAACTACTTTTATTACAAAATAGTAAAATACAAGTTAAAATACCCTTAAATATAAAATAGGCTTAGATCAGTACACCAGTAACAAGAGTTTTAGTTAGATATGGCAACCCCGAACGACAACTCCACGTATTAGACCATCCCACTATCGTATTAAACCATCCCACTATCGTATTAGACCAACCCACTTTCATTGACAAGGGATCCTTATAGTAAAAAAGTATAATAGGCTACAGTAAAGATTGTTACAGGGTCACGTGACCGGCGTGGCTTAAAAACCAATAGCGAGTCGTAGAACTACAATAAACTTTAACATTAAAGAAATTAATTTGCTGAAAAAAATACCAAGCTTTTCTTAGCTCCGCTACTGCATGTGTCCTAATATATTATTTTGAAATTGTTAATACGGTTCAAATCTTCTAATTATATGTTGCCTTACTTCAACGGTGCAGTGACATTAGAAGAACATTGATTTTTTTATATATTTAATAAATAAGTTTTATTTACTTTATCTTGGACATTGCGAAACTAGGAGCTTTAGTTGACTCAACTATGGTGCGGCAATGTGAGTTTGTAAAAAAATGGCCGTTTAAGTTTGAAATTGTCTTTTAATCCTTAAGTAAACAGCTAGATTTCCTTTTCCAGGGGACCTGTTATGTCTAATGGAAGATACCTTTATCACTTATTTTAGGTCACATGAGGTATTGACCAATCCGGTTTAGTACAATAGAACGTTTATTTCGTCGGGGTCATGTGAGAATCCTCAGAAGCATAATGATACAAGAAAAACTCTGAGGTGATTATTTTGACGATTACGGTAGTTTTTCCTACCAGAGAATTAAAATAGTCAAAGGGCGTCT
Organism: Kuschelorhynchus macadamiae; assembly: GCA_030620095.1. Classification (NCBI taxonomy): domain Eukaryota; kingdom Metazoa; phylum Arthropoda; class Insecta; order Coleoptera; family Curculionidae; genus Kuschelorhynchus; species Kuschelorhynchus macadamiae. The sequence goes on along the minus strand of JAUTXW010005205.1, from coordinate 885,365 downwards.
CACGCTCAAAAAAAAGTGCTGCAATTTCGAAATTCACTAGATTTTGGATGAAATCTGAGGAAATAATAAAGTTTCGCCCTTTTTTTAATTTTCACTTGAGTTGGGCCAATTTTTTATATAAGTGTTGTGAGGTAAAGGAATTTAGATGGTGATTCTTTGGGTAACTAAAAGTAAAAATGTGTTCGTAAATATGTTCTAAACTGGTTAGAATTTACGATTTAGAATATTGAAAATTAAAAAACATCTTTTATTTTTTAATTTTAGCTATTAACATGGAATAACAATATGAGAATTGGCTATTCTATTTTTATCTTATAGCGCTCGCTTTTTCTTACTTTCCTAGCAATGGGAAAGTATTCTAGTTGCAAAAAAATAGTTTTCGCAGTTGCATCGGTTTGTCTGTATTGTCCTATTTTCTTCAAGTTTTGGTTAAAAATTAAAAGTCGTATGATGATGACGTAGTATCATTTTAGTAAAAATCCAATATGGCAGAACAAAATGGCGGCCTATTGAAATGTTAAAAAATTATTACTAAAAAACTGTTTATCCATTTTATCCAAATTTTGCAGAAAAATTAGGTGTGAGATGACCATCAACTGATAAGTTTTACTACAAATCCAAAATGACGGCCTAATAAAATGTTGTGTGTCAATGCAGAAAACTAGTACACCGATTATGTTCAAATTTTGCTCAAAAATCAAATATTATATAGGGACGAACTGGTAAAAATGTTGAGACAAAACGGTGGCCTAATTAAATGTTTAAAAATATTTGAAAAAAGTACTTATCGGACTGATTGATTGATTGATGACACCCCATTTTAAATATTTATTACTAAAAATGTATGAATTGCTCACTTTATATCGGTTTTAAATCAAATCTGTACAAATATTAAAATTTGCTCGCATTCCAGGCATTCCTACTCTCATTTTTTAAATATTTACTAAAAATGTATGATATGTATTCAAATACCCCCAGATGCCTACTTTCTTTTAGCCAAATCTACACAAATGTTAAAATTCCGCCGCCATGTTGGCATTACAATCTTGAATTTTTAAAATGTTGACAAAAATTCATGATGTGCAATCTTAGATACCCTAAATGCCGAATTTTAATTAAATCTGCAAAATTTTAAAATTAGTCTGCTATGGTGGTGCCGCCATTTTTAATTCTCAAATATTGACTAAAATTTCATAACTTTTATTCTTAAATACTTTTAGATACTGATATTTCAGCCGAACAATGATGTACACATGACAAAATTCGTTCGCTATATTGGCGCCACCATTTTGATTTTTGTTGTGCATTCTTAAATATTCCTCACAAATGTTAAAATCATCCGTCCGACCTGTTGACATTGTCATTTTGACACCGCTATTTTGAATTTTTAAATACTGACACTTGTACATTTTCCTAGGCACCGATTTTCAGTGTTAGCTACACAAGTAACAAAATTCGTTGGCCGTATTGCCGCCGCCGTTTTGGATTTCTAAACGTTGACTAAAAAAAATCGGATTTTTTATATCCGAAAGTGTATGCATGTCAAATTTGAAAATAATAGATAATGAAAGTGATGAAAAATCCATTACAAGATTTGAACCAGACATACAAAGATACAATCAGACGAATAAGAAGCCAATAAAAGCGCGTTAAAAGCATTGATTTTAGTTTAAACTCTAACACCCGTACTCACCAAAGAGGTTTAACTTTAGACAAGGTCTAACTTGACAGTTACAGCTTTAAGACAACTGAACAAATATTTTTTCTAAATGTCACAATTACAAAATGATAGTGACATAAGGCAAACACAACTAAAAACTAAAGTTTAATAATATATAAATAACTAATTTCCTTTTAAACTTACCTAACTTAATGGTTTGATTTTAGATAGTGAAGTAGAGAACGATTATTTCTTTGAAATTTGTAAAAATACCTATTTGCCTCATTAAGAAATAGGTAAGAACCCTTCTTTTTGTCAACGACAATGAAGCATGGCCCATTTCTTCACTTTCGTACATCAAATATTTTAACAGGTTGTCATTTTGTTTCGCCATATTGAATTCATACCAATATTTTACCACTTTTTTTTATATCAGGGATTTTTCAATTATCAATTTTTGTGGAAAATTAAATAAAATTAAAGTTAATCGAGTAAGTGGATTTTTTAGCTATACCGGAACAGACCGACCGACCGACAATAATGGAAAAATATGAGGATCTGTAAAAACCCGGAACGATATTTCTTTCACGATTAATGATATTTCTTTATGCGGGGAGTGAAAACTCACGCCGTCACTGGAATTCGTCAACAAAATTTTATCGTAAACCTTGGTCGATAGAATGTGAAAAATAGGGGAACCATGTTAGCGCATACACCTAACGTGACTTATGAATGAGTTGTGATCTCTACTTTAAGGGAGAACTGCACGCAAAAAGTGAAAAACCAGCGACAAGCTCTAGTCGAGTTGAAAGTAAGATGAAAAGGTACCTACGCATTAAAAAAAACTTTCTGCACGTCCGACCTCCAAAAAATGTGTTATGTATAGGTAATTTAAATTACATTTCGGTTAAAAATGGGTTCAAAAGGGTTCACGCGCTGCAGAAATACAAAGACATGAGTACGATTTACCATTTCAAATTTTGCATTTACTTAGACAAAGGTTCAATGTAAGGCGGTAAAGAGCCATTTTGTGGAAAAAAAAAATTATATGCGAAGGCACGTGCGTCAAAAAATGGTCAAAAATGGACAAATTTAGTATTATTTTATAACTCTAGATTTGATTTTTTCATAAAAATTCGCATTTAGCGCCCAACTATACATATTTCCCTATTAAAATCTCATTGAAGCTAATACATATCTCTTATAGTTTTAACATAATATTGCAGCGGCGGAAGGCTTGCAAATGATCCATAATACTGCGTGCACTTCTCCCTTAATTCTTACTCTAAGGTTGTATCTCTACTTATAAACGAGAAAACCCCACAAATGGGACACCCTATTCTTTATATTCAATTTTTGATATATTGGTAATTCAGCATTTTAGTTATTTTTAGTGTTGAATTAAATATTTTAACGGACCCTCTGCGAATGTTAATTTTTTTAAATTAATAGTGAGCTATTATCTTGGATAATTACAACGGTGGAGTTTACTCTGTAAGCCCAAGAAGCTGTTTATAAAGTCATTAAAAACAACCATTAAGTCTACAAACCACTTTACTCGAGAAGATCAAAAGAAAAAGAAGCAGTTTCTGCTAAAAATGCAATATGATAATACTGTAAAGTAAAAAGTATATAATTGCGAAGTTGTCAAAGTCGAGAGATTCCTTACCTAAGCGATACACGATCCTCCCTGAAAAATTATTATAATGAGATGGGATTTTAAGATTCCGAGGGCTGTGACTTAAGGGTGTATTTAATAGCAGATCAAAGGATTTTTGTCGATTATTTTATGCCTTGTTACTTTACGGTTTTTCCGTTCTCTTTGCGTGGGACGCTGCCTATTTCGCCGGCTAAAGCAGTAGTCATTATTAAAAAATGTTAATGTTAGCATTATTTAATTAAACAAATAATTAAGAACAAAATAAATTTTCCGTACGGGTATAAAACCTTAAATCGGCTTTTACGATTAAATGGTTTTGTTTGGCGCAAGTGCCAAAATAAACGAAAAGCTCATTGAGAGACCAAATATTTTTCACTGGCTGGTGAAGTATCTATCAACTGTAAGGCAATATAGGCAAGAAGGACGCAATATTGTGTATCTAGACGAAACCTGGATAGATAATGATATGACAGTGAACAAATTCTGGCAAAGTGAAAGTGTTACAGGTGTTGTTCAGGGAATCCGCTCTAGTAGTGGCTTTATTAAAGTTCATGCTGGTTTAGAAGCTGAATTTATTCCAGGTGCTGCTTCAGTTTTTCGCTCGGGACTAAGCACGGGAGACTATCATGGACAGATGAATAGAGATAATTTTGAAAAGAGGTTGCTCGAGAAGCTTCTACCTAACATTCCTCCCAAATCAGTCGTGGTAATGGATAATGCGTCTTATCATTCTCACGTAGAAGATAAAGTGCCAACTAAATACTCTACAAAAGCTCATATGATATCGTGGCTTAAATCGAACAATCTTGTATGTGATCCAACATGGAGGAAATATAAATTATAAGAAGCAATATTAGCCAACAAGCCTAGAGAAAAAAAAGTATGAAATTGACGGTCTTTTAGGTAACCTCGGTCATACACCTTTAAGGCTGCCCCCATACATGTGCGACCTTAACCCTATTGAACTTGCATGGGCAGGAGTAAAATAATATATTCGAGAGCGCAACACCGGTGAACTTTCAATTAAAGATTTAAATAAAATAACAGAAGCGATTGACTCAATATCGGCTGAAAATTGGAAATCGTATGTTAAATATGTTCGTTCTATTGAAGATGAATACTGAGAAGTAGATGGCAAAATTGAAACGGTTATTGATGATTTAGTTATCAGAATGGGATCTTCAAGTAGTGACGTCGAAACCTCATCATTTTCAGAGGAAGACAACGATTTAGAAGGAATCGAACCATTAGAATCACAGCCGTCAACCTCAAAAATGGCTTAGTTTTTTTTCATATAATTTGTAAAATTGTAAAAAAAAGTAGCTGTCAATAAACTGTTTCAAAATAATAAATTTTCTGTTCAATACCGGGTGTCAAAAAATATCTAATATTGCAATTAATATTAGAAAAACTACAGTACTCATATTTTTCCAAAATTAACACATCAATGTAGTTATAGTAGGGGAGCCAGCACTGATTCCAGTGAACAAGATTTATCAAAATTTTAAATTATTCAGTTCGACTTTGGGCTATTCGGGTGTGCCAAAAGTGACCGTTTGTGTCCGTCTGACATATTACTTTGGATTATGGACTTTTGAAAAAAAACCTAGATATTGCGCAGTGATGAACGGGATTTTTCTAATTTTTTTCCATCTGGCTGTACAGTACAGCGATCTATAGGTCAAAAAAAGTATTTTTTTCTGAACAACCACGTGACAGTAAAGACATGTTGCCGTCGACATTCATCAAATACACCAATTTTCTACAAATATTACTTAGGGGTCTTATACGATATAAGCATGTCGAATTTTTAAAATTTTAAAAGGAGAAATGAAAAAAAGAACACTTATAATGACGTTTTCTGAAGAAGGAAATGCGGATTATCCATAAATAATCCTAGAATATTAAGGAATAGTGGAGCGAAAAGTGCTGGGTGCGGTAATAATAATACATATGAATAGGTTTAGGATAATTATGCATTTAATAATCTAAAATAATGCATGCAAATATGTTCCGAAACAGGGGAAAATATGCACTTAAAAATACATTTATTATCGGATCAAAAAATAGAAATAACGCAAAAGTATAGCAATCAAAATATTATATTCTTTACACTTCAAGGTCATGTCTCTTTTTTGTCCAAAACTGCACTAATATTTTTCAAATTTTTGTAACCAATATTGTTTTTATAAAACCGTAGCTAATTTTTGAGAAATTACTTTATTTTTAGTGCTAGTTAGAGTGTCACTTACTTTTTCTATCATTTCTCCTCTTTTTGACAAAGAAAGTCCTTTCATCTCCAATTTTTTTATAGTATCAGACAAGCAAGAATATTTTTAATGTAAATTAAATCCTCACGTACATCTTCTTTGCGCAAAACGTTTTGTGCTTCTTGTATACAATGCGAGCATTCCGCATTAGATTGGTTGACTATGTTTTTTATTGCCTCGAAATGTTCTGCGTAATAAATGGCAGCGTTTATCCAAGTTTCCCATCTAGTTACAATTGGTGATGGAGGCAGGGGATCTTTCCTGCCTTTTCCCTACATTTTTCTACCCGAATCCGAGCTTTTAGGAATACTTTCTTCACCGAGGAAATCAGATCGTTCACTCGAGGATAAAGTGGTCAAGACATGTGGCATGTATCATTTTAGGGTACAATATTTGTAGACCACTCATTGCTTTACACATGTAGGGAGCAGCATCTGTAATTGCCACTAACACTCTATCATATTTAATACCACCGGGCCATAAAACAGTGAGAGAGTCGTTGAAAAATCCAGCAACAGTTGAATGATTTACTTTGTCTAAAGTCTTCATTGTAAGTAAATATGATTTATCCCTTTCTGCTTCTACACTCAACACACGAAAATCAAAATTAGCAACACATCTCTGTTCCTCATCAGTTGTTTCATCTAGTGTCACCCATATACTTTTATCTTCTATTTTTTCCCGCAATTCGGTAACTGTCTTATCGTACACATCTGGAACATAGTTTTTCCTTAACGTGGATTCATGTAGAATTAATGTCTTTGTGTACTGCTCTAATAATGACTTCAGGGCAGGATTACTTAATTTATTCAGTGGAATATCCGCACTAATAAACGCCTTGCACAAATCCTCATTGAACTTTGATCGTTAGGGTCCCGTTCCTGGTGAAAATGCTGTGGTGATTAAAACTTGTTCCTGAGCACAATTTTTACTTTTTTGGATCTGATGTTTTGTAGTTCCTATGTGTTGTCTCACTTGGAATTTCTTGTTCGCAGTAATAGGAACATCTCAATATTTACAAAACAGCACAAAACCGTCAGTCGTAAAATCAGGAAAATCTTTCACGAATTGATTTAATACCTCACTTAATGAACGCTTTTCTTTCGGCATGTTGGACAATGTTCACGCCACAATGTGTAACTAAACTGAATTGAAAAATTATTTCTAACATTTTTAAAAAGTGCGTATTTGTGATTGTAAATCCGTGGTAAATCCATAGTTTTTGAACCACAGATGTTTTATTGGGTACCCATAACAATTTTAAGAAAGGATGGCCTGCCAGCAGCTAGACATTTTTTATTATTTCATTATTATAGATTATATTTGAAATACATCAAATTTGTCTTGGGAAATAAAAATATATTCAGAAAAATTAGAATATATGCATTTTTCCTGTAATAACTGCATATGCTTTCATGCAAATCCATATATATCCTAAGCCTACATATGAATATCGTTTCTTTTTTCAATTTTCTGAGTAGAAATGTGAAAAAAGATACTTATAATGACGTTTTCTGAAAATTGCCAAATTATCCATAAATTACTTATACCACTTGAGCTACTACCTGGGGGGGGTACACACTATCTAGATGATAAACTGCCAGCTTGATTGGTGTATACACCAGTTATGGATTCTCGGAAATTTCTTGAATGATACACTGTAGAATGGGTGTATATAGAAACAGCATCTAATGTAGATAACTGGTTATATCCTCTCCAACAATCTGTTCATATATCTGTACCAGGAAAAATGGTATTTTTGATATATGCTAGTAGGGTTTCCGTAGACCTATCTGGGATATCTACAATAAATTCCCAAGACATAGATACAGATCATGATCTTATCTTACAGATCCAATGCCACACTCAAGAACCGAATTTTTTTTGCAGTAATTGCAGACAAATGCATGCCCCAAAACAGCTCGATCATGGTGCTGGATTGAGCAATAGCATCGACAATTCCTTGTACGGCAACGTAAATTGCTTCTAATAAATGATATATTCTGGAGAACTTGCATCTTGCATCGTCATGTTCATTTCATTTCACAAGGAAAACAAAATCACTCCGGCTCTAAAACTTAAAAATTCGCTACCAAAAAATACTAATGTGCCAACAATATCTGATTCCAAATTCCGACAAACAAACCCAGAGGCCGTTTTCATGCAGTTCCTGGTCTAAAGTGCCTGGTTACAACAGACAAATAAACTAGAAACTGTCTTCTTTGTCATCTGTCTTTGACACCTTTTTCATCCAAAACCGACAAATGATTGACACGCACATTTTTTTAGCACGAGTCCCGCAGTTTGCCGAGTCTTTTGTTTGGCAATCCTTGTTTTAAATAGATACGCTTTTTTCCGTCATCCAAAAAAAAAGAACCTAACCAGGGATAACCTAAACGTAATTCGCTTTTTACTCATGCGGATGTTTTAGAATAAAAAATTTACGGTCGACACATTGACACAACATAACCTCGTATTTGGCCGAAAAATAAATAAAATTTTATTATGGACTGTGAAATGATGCAAACATTTAGCCGATTATCCGCACTTAAATCACTAAAATAATAATTGTAGAATATTATAATACCAAATATGCATCAATGGTATATATAGTAGTAGGGTTTCCGTAGACCTATCTGGGATATATACAATAAACTCCCAAGACATAGATACAGATCCTGATGTAATCTCATAGATCCAATGCCACACTCAAGAACCGAATTTTTTTTGCAGTGATTGCAGACAAATGCATGTCCCAAAACAGCTCGTTTACGGTGCTGAATTGAGCAATAGCATCGACAATTCCTTGTACGGCAACATAAATTGCTTCTAATAAATGAAATATTCTGGAGAAATTGCATCTTGCATCGGCATGTTTCAAAATGTGAATCAAATCAAATAAATTATACATCTGATTCATTTCACAAGGAAAACAAAGTCACTTCGGCTCTAAAGCTTAAAAATTCGCTACCAAAAAATACTAATGTGCCAACAATATCTTATTCCAAATTCCAACAAACAAACCTAGAGGCCGTTTTCACGCAGTTCCTGGTCCAAAGTGCCTGGTTACAACAGACAAATAAACTAGCAACTGTCTTTGTCATCTGTCTTTGACACCTTTTTCAACCAAAACCGACAGATGATTGACACGCACATTTTTTATTCTTAAACCATCGGCACGAGTCCCGCAGCTTGCCGAGTCTTTTGTTTGGCAATCCTTGTTTTAAATAGATACGCTTTTTTCCGTCATCCAAAAAAAAGAACCTAACCAGGGATAACCTAAACGTAATTCGCTTTTTAAAAAATATTTCAATTAAGACTCAGCAAGAGGCGGGACTCATGCGGATGTTTTAGAATAAAAAATTTAATTTTATTATGGACTGTGAAGTGATCTCAAACATATAGCCGATTATCCGCACTTAAATTACTAAAATAATAATTTTAGAATATTATAATACCAAATATGCATCAATAACTTCACTATTGGCGACATGCTTATATCGTACAATCACCATTAATGCAACTTTTTTCATTAAAAACGTCTCATTCGGTGCTTCATGAATAAATTTTAAAACATTTTCTCTAGACTGAACTTTACACTTTCTGGCTGATATCCTTTTGACCATTGCTTTAAATATTAGCGACAGTGGCGCAACTAGGGGCGGCTAGGGGGTAGTTATTCTTTCGTAGCGTAGTTTATTTTTTTCTTTCATCTTCCGTTTTTTAGTTAAGAATTTTTTTATAATGTAACACCTTGTATACATTTGACCAATTGAATTGGATACTCTTTGGGCTTACGAAAACAAAGTGTACAAAATCATGTATGTACTTGGGGACAAGGTTACGAGTATTCTCAAAGTGACAATACAGCGGTGTCGATGTCAATCGATCGGCATTGATGCTTTGCTTTGGCGCGTTTTGCTGTTGGTTGATATTCTCGCTCGGGGGTCCAAACAGTTAAATGTAAGGAAAATTAAGAAGAATCATACCTATATCAAATATTTTTAGAGTTTCGGGGGGAGTGGTCCAGACCCCCAGGACTCTCCCCCTGGATACCTACCCGATCGGCGTGCGCGTTTATTTTGAAGCTTTGGATTCTAAAAGTTGGAGAAATAGAGAGAAGTGTAAGCGATATTTTTAAGGGGTATAAAAGAGTAAAAAAATTATAATTTGAGTACACAAAACCAATAATAATCAAACTGAAAACAGAAATAGATGGGGCAAATGTCCTTACATTGAAAAATAATGGAAGTCATTGACGTAGATACTTAATTTTTCTCGACTATCCATGTTTGAAATTAAAATTGAGGTGATATTCCAAAAAACAACGAAACTTCTCAAAGTTATTTAATTTTTTGTATCAAAATTTAATTTTGTGTACGGGTTTCATCGTTCTATGTAAATATTTTGACAGCTGTTATAGGTATTAATTAAATCATATATAGCCGTAAGGTGATAGTTTAAAAAATAATAAGAAACATAAAAACTTAGATAATATCAGGAGTTTATAATTAAATGATAACCGTGCGAAAAAATGTGGCCTAATAAAATGTAAACAAATATTACTAAAAAATGTTTTGTATACATTGTGGTGTTAAGATTAAGATAAAGTTAACATGAAAATTTTCACATCATTATTAACCTGGAAGAAATATTATGTACAATATTCTTATGTTGTCAGGGCTTGAGCCCCCCCAAAAGTCGTTGTCTAGTTGCGCCACTGATTAGCGCTGTTAATATTTTTATTTACCATTAAAGTCTTCTTTACCGTTGAATATTTGACCTATACAAAGAACTCGTTTGAGTGAAATCGTCCAAGTATCTAAGCAGTACAGTTTTATGAGTAGGTTCTGCACAGTTTTCTGCCATCCAGTTTAGAAATTTATCATATTCTCTGTCGTAGGCGTCTCTCGATTTCTTCGGAAGCAATTTTTATACTGCTTTTTCCGCTTTTTTTTGCAGTTTCATCAGGAATTTCGAAACTTTCCTCCATTTTGACTGTTTAAATTATGACAGCATTTCCCTAGCAACGATAGCGTCTCCTATAATAAAATGAAAATGTTAAAATCAAATCGAATTTTCAGATTTTTTTAAATATTTATATGGTGGAGGCAATAATGACATAATATTTTGTATGCACCATGGGTATTAATAGGTTTATTTACCCTCGGGCGACTTACAAACTCTCGGACTAAGGTCCCTCAGGTTTGTAAGTTCGTTGTCCTCAGGTCATAAACATCTATTTAATACCTTGGCACTTAGATAACTATTATATTATCTGAAACATTCCGTGGACAGACTAGTCCACATATTGAGATATGTAATTTTCGTAAATATTTGCTTCAATCAATTTAATGTTAGATATTTTATTGAGTTGACTTTGAAATCACTTCTTCACAGATTAGCCCTTGAAGATGAAAGCAAATTACGAGTGCTATATGTCTATAAAAACTTACGGTAAATAACCGAATTGCTTCTACTATTGGCCTCCGGGTGATTTCTCCCAGACTTACGTTACCGGTCTGCAGCGTGCCGAATCTCAAAAAACACGAGTTCCTAAATATTTTCGGCTCAGGAACCGATGAACTGAGCCTAATATCAATTTGTATACCAACCTTTCGCATTGGTTTAATGAAAATTTTCATTAAAGAAGAATATGTAGTTTTTATACACTTACCTCTCTTTTCCATTAGCTTTTTAAACACAAGAGCAGAACATATTTGTTGATTCGCGGTATATGTAATGGGTCATTTGCTATCAGCTAATTTCTTTGAACCCCTTTGAGTCATTTAATAAAAACTAGATCATATTCCATCTTACTTGTGTAATTGCCCATATTATCAATTTACTCAAGAAAATAGTTAATATGAGCCTCACATCCTTCTCCTCCTCTTCATGCTAGTTTGTGTGATGCACGGCCATTTCTTCACGTTTTTGATTACTCAATGCCGACGAACTTAGTTTTTTTCTATAAAGGGTTCCTTTAAAATGGCTGTCTTTTTCAAATTTTCTGTTAGATTTCTAAAAAAAACATTTTTGTAGTTAATCGCCGTGGAATTAAACATAATTTTTACGACACTTTCTTTATAATTTTGGGAATTTTTCTTTTCTTATTAAATGTATAGTCTTCTAAGATAGGGGTCAGCTGGGGTAGAAATATTGTTATCAATATTATAAAATGTTTTTACAGAATTTCATAAATTGTTTCCAACCGCCCAGTTTAGGCTTTTTAATATTATCTGGTGTCAAGTTGTGAACTTCAACTCTAATAATATCTTGACTTTTTGTTTCCAAAACGGAACATATTTTTTAAAATTCGATATTCAATATTTATACTATTACGCCCAAATCTTCAAGAATATACGTCTTGGGATGCGACCATCTTTTTAAAACTTTCAATCGAACTTTATTATAACAACTATAACAGTGGCGCAAACCGCTTCGGCTTTGCTGGAGGTGCTCTGTATAGTTTACGATGTTCCTACTAGGTTGCCATGATAACGCGTACGTGATGACGTCGACCGCATCGAAGATTAATGTTAACCAGTGCCGTACAACGCTCTCGGTGAATTGCTAACGCAGTACGCTGCACCCATGTGTCGTTCAGTTTGGGGTGGCTGTTTATTTTTACTTTCGCGGATTTCGCTGCAACCGGTTAGTTCCTTTGCAGTTTACTTGACTCTTTTGTCTTATATTTATTTATGGTGTTATTACAACTTTATTTGGTGTCGGGTTTATTAATTTACATTGTTGATGAGTCCGATCACGGATGTGGTTTGCATTTTGTTGGAAACTCCATTTAATCGGTGGAAGGAACAAGATCAGAGTTTTAATCGTCATCCTGGTTTTCGGCGTACAAATGGTTGCGTAGTAGTCAAATATTACAAAAATTGTTTTGCTGGCCTTGTTTACTAGTTTCCAATAAATATTCAGTGTGAAATAAGGAAGGATTTGCAGGTATGTTAAATATATGAAGGTCTTTACATAAACATGAAGACTCGGCGGAGCATTTAAAATGCCAATTAATGCTAAAAACATTTGTAAAAAATCAAAGCACTATAGCTGACACTTTAAAAGAAAATGCTAAACTATATAAAATTCATTTTAACAAAAACGTCCGATTAAATAGACTATTTATGTGCTTGGTAATTGATCCAGATTTGTACCTTGGAAAACAAGAGTTAGTCTTTCGCGCACATGTTGAGAGCAGCGAGTCAATAAATACGGGGTAATTTTAACTCGAAGATCACCACAAAAAAATTAAAAATGTTTTTACTGGTGACTCGAAAACTATTCAAAACGAAATAATTAATTAATTATTAATTGAATGCATTTCTGATTATTTAAACAATCACGTAAAAAATGAAATAATGAACACACAGTTTTTTTCTGTGCAAGTGGATGACACCACTGATATTACGCAAACCTCCCAATGTTCCATAATTTTAAGATACGTTAATTTATAAGGTTCAGTAGTCGAGAGAGTCTTAGGATTTTATAATGTCAGCTCCGATAGAACGTCGGAGAATTTATATTCTCTATTGGATCAAATTTTGGACCAATTTGACTATAAACATAAATTAATAGCGCAATGTTACGATGGCACAAGTGTGATGTCTGGCCATCTAAATGGCCTTCAAAGAAAAAAAGAAAAAGCGTCGCAGGCTGTATTTGTCCTGAAGCAGCAAAGTTTAAAAATATTTCTAAATGTCGAATTTTTTTGCAAGCCTTAGTGGTATTCCCTCATTTTTTCATCTCTCAGCCAAACAAACGTATGCTCGTACATCTGCATCCACGAGGCGTATACCAAAAATTACAGAAACTCGTTGGTCTTCAAATTCGAAGTTAGTAAATGTGATTGTTCAAGTTGCGTTCTTCAAAAAAAAATCGTTTGACTTTCATTTTTGGATATCCAATATAAAACACTGTCGTGAGGCGCTCTGTAAAAAAAGAAATGAACATTTTTTTAATACCATGTTTGATAAAGCAAATTCTATTACAGAAATAAATCATTACAAACGTGAGCTTGCTAAGCTTTCACCTGAAGAAATTAGGCCTAAGTATAGAACCCTTTTTTATGAAATATTGGACCATATTTTAATGGAAATGACACTAAGCTTTCAAGACTCTGAAAAACTTACATTTTTATGTTTGGCAGAATCTGCTAAATTTTCCGACTGGTCCGTTTGAAAATTTGTTACAGTTATATGGGTAAATATTTTATAAAACTTAAAAATGATCTTGGTCTTATTTTTGTCAATACAGTAATTGGCACAAATCGCTGCAAGAGCAGTAAAAAAAATTCATGAAAATAAAGATATTTTAACCAAAGCATATAAAGTGTTTTCCCTTATTTTGACAATACCGTCGACAAGTGCTTCAGTAGAAAGAAATTTTTCTTGCCTCAAACGTGTAAAAACTTATTTAAGATATACAATATCTCAAAGACTTACTTCTCTAGGCAATACTTCAAATCAAAAGGAATGTCTGGAGAGGATTAGGGCAACTCATCCATTTTATGAGGATGTTATAAACAAATTTGCTGCTATAAAGGATAGGAGAATTGATTTAGTGTACAAAATTTAGGTAAGTCGTAAAAAAATATTCTATCCCTTCCCCAAAAAATTGTAGAAAAAAATTATTGCGATATTTTCTTACTTCATTTGCACTTCACTTACTTTTTCACCTGCGAGCCGCCACTGATATGGGGTGTAACGCAAGACACTTGTAAAATTTAGAATACTCATTCTTATCCCAAATGTGCTGGAGTGACTTTTCTACTTGTTCTACAGAATGATTCTAATTGTTGACAGTTTGTCTTGGAACGTTTCGAGATTTTTCTTTTGTCTAACTCAATATGTGTTCTTTTTTGAGAAATTGGTGTCTAATCAGCAAGTTCAATTCAAGATATGCAAAAACCATTGCAAACTGAAAAATAATTTTATTAATTTTCAGGCTCTCAATGGGTGACAAATTATAAAAAAACCTGCATAACTGTAAGCTTATAAATATTATAAAGCCTACAATTGCGACGCCGGCTTCGTTAATACTGCCCCGAGGCTAGCTTAGTCATGGCCTCCGACCCCCTTAAAACGTGCTGTTAAATAACTAACTAGTCGAGGTTCCATCGGAGGGTAGAGTTTGTGTTAATTTACGAACAAGTTACTCACTAACGACTTAACAAAGTTAATTGAAAGGCGTCACGACGCCTGCTACAGGCACGCGTTCCAACGGCTATTGGCGTCGGCCGAATGTCACGATTTCGACAAATTAGATATCGGTGGCGTTCGGTAAATTTCTGTTTTTCGCCAATAATTGGTAGAGTTGCATGTTTTATTAAATGGACCCATATGTTCTGTAATTACATTTATATTTAGTTTATTTGTTACATATGAAATTAAGGGCAGTTTTTGGGTTTTTTCGCAACTCAATAAAAATAACTTACTATACATTTACTGAAAAGCCATTTAAAAACACATGTTTTTCAAAATTTTTTATTGGCCGGGATTTTATTCCACCATATTGGACCCGTATTTTACCAGTTTCTACCTTTGCGCCAAACTTGATCTTTATCATAATTTAAAATGAACTGAATAAGCAGTTTTTACAATAATTTTTTGAAATTTTTATTAGACTGCCATTTTGTTGCGTCATGTGGAACTCATATCAAATAATAATATACAGTGCGGCACAAGAAGTGTGTAACATATAGGAAATTTTGATTTTTGTTTTCCTTAAAAAATGTATTCTTGATAAAAATTAGTCATTAAATTATGAAATAGTTACGCCTATTCCAAAAGAAAAACTTTTTGATTAAATTTACAAAACATTGAAATAAAACATTAAAATACTATTATGTTGGATTGCATTTCAAATTGTTCTGTAGACCTGCCAAGTTGATTCTATAAAAAATAAATACATAATTCTGAAGATTAATTAAATCCCTTGCAAAAAAATTTTTAGTTAATATTAAAAATATACAAGTCTAAATAAGTAACATTTTATTTAGTCTATTTTCTGAACATTTAGATTTTACGTTTATTGGGAAAAATATATGTTATATATTTATGCATACACGGTATTATAAGAACTGAAATGTTTGCAAATGAAAAATTTGTAACATATATCCGATTTTAATTATTGTTGTCTGGTTATTAAACTTTGATGATTTATTGGAGTTTACATACGTCAATTACGTCAATTCAGAAAAGTGAAAATAAGAAATGTGATAGGTAAAAAGAAACGGAAAACAGAGTTTTTGAAACTGTCCTGAGGAGCATTCAATTGTTTTTAATTTATTAAAGTGCACACAGAATATGCTTAAAAAGAAAAAAACTTTTGTTAAGAACCTTTTTCACTATCAGATGTTATGTCAAAGGAGTAAGCTTTTGAAATAACTTTTTTATTATTTTTTTATTTTTGGACATCCTGTGAATTTAACCTTTCATTTTTTTGAGAAACCAAGTATTCCAAACTGGGTACCACCGTTGGATAGAGCAAAAAAGTATAATTCAACTTGAAATTCGTTTTTAAATAAGCCCAAGAAAAAATGAACCAATTTTTCAAAATTTCGGTTTTTTCCGGATATCTCCGGAAATACTCGGAATTTCAAAACATTCTAAAGGGCATATTATTCAACACCTAAATGAGCAACTTTATCACTAACTCTCTTCCTGTTTCCGAGATTCCAATGATGAGGCTTGAATTCGAGTCATATATTTACTTAAGTATTTTTAAATTTACATTTCTAACAGTAAAGGGGCTGTCAAAGCTAAATTCAATATTATTTCAATGTTATGTCTAAATTATTTTAATTATTTACCTTTATATGTAACATGTGTCGCAAGATAAAAAGTTGCATTTAAAATACATGGGTAATTTCAAAAAAGTGCGTTTTTTTAAATTGGAGCACTTTCGAGCAAACCTTAAAAACAGTTATACAAAATAGACATGTTTTTCCACGAAAAGTAGTATTAGACAGTGGCGGCTATTCAGGTGAAATAGGTGAAGTGCTACTTCAGCAGGGAAAATAAACAAGCAAACATCTAACTATATTTATTACATATCTCTTAAAATTTTAGTTTTTACATTCATTTATTCACCTAATTGGTAAAAAATATTAAAAATATAATAAATAATAAAATAAATATTTTACTTGACCGTTGGCCGCATGTCTTTAAAACTTTCAGTCGAACTTTATTATAACAACTATAACAGTGACGCAAACCGCTTTAGCTTTGCTGGAGGTGCTATGTTTAATTTACGATTTTCCTACTATGTTGCCATGACAACGCGTATCCGATGACGTCGAGCCCAGCGCCATACAAC
Organism: Kuschelorhynchus macadamiae; assembly: GCA_030620095.1. Lineage (NCBI taxonomy): Eukaryota > Metazoa > Arthropoda > Insecta > Coleoptera > Curculionidae > Kuschelorhynchus > Kuschelorhynchus macadamiae. The sequence continues at coordinate 868,447 of JAUTXW010005205.1, read as the reverse complement.
GCTCTAGGTGAATTGCAGGCGCAGTACACTGCACCCACGTGTCGCTCAGTTTGCGGTGGTGGTTTACTTTTATTTTCGCGGATTTCCCTGCGACCGGTGAGTTCCTTTGCAGTTAACCTGACTGTTTTGTGCTATATTTATTTATGGTGTTGGTACAACTTCAAATTCGAAGTTAGTAAATGTGTTTGTTCAAGACTGGAATAAATTAAAAGACGTCTTTGAATTTATTACAAACTGTGACAAATCTGATGAAAAATCAATCCGGCTTGCGAAAGGATTTTTAGGTGAGATGAACTATTTTGAATTCACGTTTCTGGCATTAGTGTTTGAGGACATTTTCTCAATCACGGATATACTATTTGACGTTCCTCTCCTCGCTTGAGGTTCATTTTTGCATATCCAATATAAAGCGCTGTCGTGAGGCGCTCTGTAAAAAAAGAAATGAACATTCTTTAATACCATGTTTGATAAAGCAAATTCTATTACAGAAATAAATCATTACAAAAATGAGCTTGCTAAGCTTTCACCTGAAGAAATTAGGGTTAAGTATAGAACCCTTTTTTATGAAATATTGGACTATATTTTAATGGCAATGACACTAAAATTTCAAGAATGACCTTACATTTTCACGTTTGCCAGGTTCTGCTAAATTTTCCGAATATAGTTTAAATTTTCCGACTGGCTCGTTTGAAAATGTGTTACAGTTATATGAGGAAATATAAAAGATAACTTAAAATATTTCTATTACTAAGTACACCTTCAAGCAAATGTAACCCGTAGACAGAAAATTCATTTTGGTGGGGCCAGTTGGGGGCACTGCCATTAGTGTGACAAAGACGCATACTTTCCTACTAAAGATTTTTTTTACATTAACGATGGAAGCTGTAACAAATAACATGTGCCAGTAAAAAAGTTAAAACGAATTTTTTACATTTATTTTAGGTTTTTGAATTAAATAAGAAATTTTATACAAAAGTAACTTAATTAAACACATCTGAAGAAACATGTTTTTTCACTTTTGTTTAATGTACAGTTGTGGAAGTATTACTAAAACTAATAAAAAATACACATGAATAATATAACCGTTAACTAAAAAATACAAAAAAACCATTCATAAAATTAAATTTATTCTTCTTTTATTTTCCGCGAAAATATCTATTACTCTTTGAAGATCTATGTTTTTTACCAACGACTTTTCAATTGATAAAATAGCCAAATTTGATAGTCTGTGATTTCCAATTCTATTTCTCAAAAATGTGGAAGTTCGCTCACATGAAGCACTAGAGACCGGGATTTTTACAGCGATTTATTACTGTTTATATTTTCTTTATTTTAATTAAGTAAGAGTCAGCATATATTTGGGAATCTTACTAAGAGAGATATTTTGTTTTAGTGTGGTTTGAGTATTTTATTTGGTTAAAAATATTGTGTATGAGCGTACCGTATAATTTATTTAGACAGGCTAAAAAGTGCGGGCCGCGGACCCCCCAGACCCCCCTGTCTACGTCCCTGAGTTTGCGAGAGTGTTGTTAAGTGGGTAAGTAATTATTTTCATAGAACGATTTAAACTGTTAACATGCAACTATCGCACACTAAGATACTACCAAAACATTTACCATATTTACACTTTTATTTTTTTTCAAATGTCTGTCAGTTTACATGGGGTCGGTCCACCGAGCGACGTCGAACTAAGACCTAAACATTAAGTAGAGTGTCTATTTACAGTTTTTATTAGTTTGACGCCGACTTCATAAAGTCAAATTTCCAAGTTAGGATACAATTATTTTTTTAAGGTCCCTTGACCCCGAAAAGCATGTTCTCTCATTTCCGTCGGTCTCTCTGTTCGAGGTATAGCACAAAAATACCTTATCTAACTTATTTCGAATTTGGCTCAAAAATCTAGTAAAAATTCAAAATGTAGGCAAAATAAAATGTTTAAAAAATCCTAATTAAAAAACTAATTATCCAATTGAGCTCAAATTTGCACAAGAAGTAAGTGTGATGTAAGAATAAACTGATAAAATTTTGGTTTTAAGTCATGAAGGCGGATTAAAATGGCGGCATATTGAAATGTTAACAGATCAGTGTCAAAAAAATTACATATCCATGAAACGAAAACTTTCAGGGCTGTGGTCAATTAAGAAATCATGGTTATAGGGGTTAGACCGGGTCAAAATAGAGTCACTTTCCGACGTTTCGCCTCCGATTGCATGAGGCATCTTCAGGGGATCTTTATTTCACGAGATTAGTTCAGTTATATTAGTTCATTTAGCGTGAAGTAAAGGTCCCTGAAGATGCTTAACGCAATCGAAGGCGTAACGTCGGAAAGTGATTCCATTTTGACGTGGTCTAATCCCAAGGTGATTTCTTAACTACATATCCAGTTGACTTGAAATTTTGAGTAGAAACCAAGTGTGACAGAGAGATACACTGGTAAAATTTTAGTGCGAATCCTGTATGTAAAAAGAAAATGACGGCCCAATAAACTTTTTTCAATACTGCGTTAACAATGTTACGGAAAGTGAAAAATATTAAAAATAATTGAAATGAATATTTATTTACCTAACTAGTGCTTAAAGTGATATTTTTCGGCACGCGACTCGGTAAGCAGTCGAATGCGGAAAACTCACTTTTCGCACGAGTTAAGTACATAATTTTTCCTATGAGCATGCATAAATTACGTATGTATAGGGTTATTTTTTATAATTTGCCACCCCCTGAGAGGCTTATTTTTTCAAGATACAAAGAAATAGTTCCTACGAAAGTTATGGCCAATTTTCCAAAGATTTACGTGGCGGCAATTTTAAAAACAAAAGACAATCGGAAAATCACTAAATCACCATCAACTTTGTTATTTTAAATAAGACACCTTGTATTTTTTGACATTTTTGGATTCTCCTCATTTTTCCAAAAATATATAATTTGTCTATATTCGGAACCGTAGTTTTTGACTTATTACATTTTAAAGTTACCACATATGACAATTTTACAGATATGCAGCCATACTTAAAACGCGGTAGACATGAAATGATGAAATATCAACTATAAACAAAGGAGCTCTGTTGGACGTGAACGCAATCCACAGATACTTAAATCACTTTACCAGTCATGTCACCAACAAAAACAAAAGAGTAATTTGTAAAAAAATATATTTGATGTGATTATATATATATATATATATATATATATATATATATATATATATATATATATATATATATATATATATATATAGGGTTATTCACGCAACCCGTTCATTAAAAGTTTTTGATGATGCCATTTAGATAAAAATTTCAAATTTTGGGATTAAGGTAAGGTCAAGGGGTACTTCTTTTTGAAATATTTTCAACTTCCTGTCACTTCCGGTTTAACCGGAAGTTGGTATCAACTTGCTTATTTCAAATGGAGTACCCTGTATTTTATGATATTTTTAGATTCTACAGAGAATTTTAATGCTATTTTATGTAGCATGTCCTATACCTAGGTTCAAGCGTTCTTAAGATATTTGACCTTGAACCGAAAATGAGCCTTCGGGGTACCAAATTTTGAAAATCTCATATTTTTATAAGTTTTGAAGATATAATCTTCATATTTTGCAAACGATCGGTAAATAATCTTAGGTTTCTATTTTTTTTATTGAATTTGTCTATTTTTATACAGGGTGTCCTAAATTCAGCGGCAAACATTCACATTTTCAAAGCCGCTTAAGTCCGTTTTTTTAAATGGGACACCCTATAACTTTATGCACTATCAAATGTAGAATTAAGGTTTCCTATACCTATTCGTAACCATTTTCGAAATAATTGGGTTTTATAAAAATATCGTATGTATTTGCTTAAATGTTTACATGTTCCAATGGTGATATGCGTTATTTATCGAAATCTGTCAGTGATAAACTAAATCTTCTAAATCGAAATGGAAGAATACTCAAACGCTGATATTCTCAATCTATTTTATATTCATGGAGAATGTTATACAATTTTGGAGAGAACGAGTCGTGTGTTTAATGAACGCCACCCTGATTTGCCGCCAATGAACAAGTCAAAATTCAAGAGGATTGAAACGAACTTTTTGCGTTTTGGCAAGGTTAAAGTTACAAAAAATGTTCCGAAACCAGTGACCAATGCCGAGGATAACGTAATAAACACATTAGCTTATTTCCACGCAAACCCGCAAAGTTCAATACCGTCTGCAGAAAACGATTTGGGAATTTCTTCTTCATCTGTCCAAAGAATCTTGAGCGAACATCATATGCACCCTTATTCCTTCCAAAACGTGCAAGCCTTGAGACCTGGTGATGACGTCCGACGAGTAAAATTTTGCGAATTCATGTTTTTGAAAATTCAAGAGAACCCTCAATTCCTTTCAAAAATATTTTGGACCGATGAAGCGAAATTTTCTAGAGAAGGAATAACAAATTGAAGCAACGAACATTTCTGGGCAGCAGAAAATCCGCACGCTTTACGCGAAACGCGTTCTCAAGAGAGGCATAGCTTCAATATTTTCGGTATAGTATTAAATGATCAGGTGCGGTACTGTATTTATGAAGACAATTTAAACAGTGATAAGTATTTGGAAATTCTACGAGGGACGGTTTCTGAATTTATAGAAGAAATTCCTATTGGTGAGCTGCAAAATTATTGGTATCAATTAGATGGGGCACCAGCACATAATTCCGCTGCAGTTTATCTCCAATTATCTCGAATTTTTGAAGATCGCTGGATTGATCCCAATGACCCTTGGAGATGGCCCCCGCGATCGCCTGATTTAACACCCCTAGACTTTTATTTATGGGGATTTATCAAAGGTAAAGTCTTTGCTTCCCCAGTAAATCACCAACAAGATTTACTGGACAGGATACGAACAGCTTCTGCCGAATTAGAAAACGGACAAATTCAAATGTGTCTTCAAATGAACGGATAGCATATAGAACATTTGTTATAATTCAATTTTATTATTTTATTTATTTATTGTTGATTGTTAGATTGCTATAATTTTTAAGTTCACTAAAACGATTTAGAACAGTCTCGAACTTAATAGATATGGTTTAAAATAATGTAAACAATTTATTACATTTTTTATAACTTTAACTTTTCCGAAACGAAAAAATTTCGTTTCAATCCTCTTCAATGTTCTCTTGTTCATTGGCAATAAATGAGGATGTTTTTCCTTAAAAACATGGCATCGTTCTCTCCAATATTTGGTAACATTCTCCGCGAATATAAAATAAATTGAGAATATCAGCTTTTGAGTGTTATTTTATTTTAATTTAAAAGTTTCAAATCAGCTGTCATGTTGATGTAATGATAGTTTAATAAAAACCTGATTATTTCGAAAATGGTTACGAATAGGTATAGGGAACCTTAATACAGTTCGATAGAAAATTAAATTATACATTTGATAGTGCATAAAGTTATAGGTTGTCCCATTTAAAAAAACGGACTTTAGCGGCTTTGAAAATGTGAATGTTCGCCGCTGAATTTAGGACACCCTGCATAAAAATAGACAAATTCAATAAAAAAAAATAGAAACCTAAGATTATTTACCGATCGTCTGCAAATCATGAAGATTATATCTTCAAAACTTACAAAAATATGAGATTTTAAAATTTGGTACCCCGAAGGCTCATTTTTGATTCAAGGTCAAGTATCTTAAGAACGCTTAAACCTAGGTATAGGACATGCTACATAAAATATCATTAAAATTCTCGGTAGAATCCAAAAATATCATAAAATACAGGGTGTTCCATTTAAAATAAGCAAGTTAATACCAACTTCCGGTTAAACCGGAAGTGACAGGAAGTTGAACATATTTCAAAAAGAAGTACCCCTTGATCTTACCTTAATCCCAAAATTTAAAATTTTTATCTAAATGGCATCATCAAAAACTTTTAGTGAACGGGTTGCGTGAATAACCCTGTATAATACAACGATAACAAACAAACGAACAAAGGAAGAACTAGCAATTAATATTTTTACAGCCTATTTACGTGACCCCCTCCATAATCCAAGCAATTTAGAAACACTCTTTCTAGTTTCCTAATTGCTTGGGTAATGAAAGTGGGACATTCTGTATTTAAAACCCTAATTTCATACACTATTTTTTGTCACAACACGTCAAAACTGTCCGTTCTATTATCATACACTTTATCCTTTAGGTATCCCCACAAAAAATTGTCCAAAGGTGTAAGGTTGGGACTGTTCGCGGGCCAATGAATATGGCCATATTTGTCAATCTACAAATTATATCGAGCATTTAAAAAATCTGTGACCTCTCGAATGTTGTGTGGTGGTGTGCCATCTTGGTGCCAAATTATTTGGGTATAAGTGTTTAAAGAAAGCTGCTCCAAAAATTCTCAATTTCGTTATTTAATAGATTTAAATATCGTTTCCCCGTTAATACACCCTTGATAAATATCGAACCAGTAATTTGGTTTCCCAATATGCCGCATCATACATTTATTAACTTCCGCCCTTGTCTCTTTTGCTCTTCAATTATATGTGGATTTCTTGTTGCCCAATGGTGCTTGTTTTTTCTATTAAACATTCCGGCTTTGGTAAAACAAGTCTCATCAGACCACAAAAGCCTTCTGAATAACAGCATATCTTGCCTCAGTCTGGTCAGAATATCCTCACAGAAGTGAAGGCGTTGGTTAAAATGATCGTTAGTTAATAATTGCACTGCTCTAATTTTATGCGGGCGATATCAATTTTTTTTAGCACGGAACGGATATAGAACCTTGATTTTCCGGTTATCCGAGAGACGTCCGGAATTGATCTGCTTGGAGTTTCTAAAATTTGGTTTTAATTTAACTTTTAGACCAACTAAATAAAGAATTTTTTACCTTCAAAATATAATAATATGGATAATTCCTCGTCCAAGTAAAAATTTGCTCCTCTTCTTTGCCTCTGCAAGGATTTTCTTTGTGCGTGGTTTTTTACTATACAGGATGTTCCTTAATGACATGCTAATATTTAAGGGGGTGATTCTTGGACCCATTTTAAGAAAAAATCTTCATATGAACTGATGTCCTAAACGTCTTAACTTTTGAGATACAGGGTGCTAAAGTTTTCAGAAAAAAAAATGATTTTTTTTAATAACTGTGATACTACTGTAGATATCTTTATGAAATTTGGTACACGTGTTCTATGCATCAAGATGCATTTTCTAATGTACAAGAAATTTTATTCTTTTTACCAGTGGCGTCCGTACGCGTTTTGCTTAGAATATTTTTGGAGAAAAAATGGTACGCCACTGCTTTATCTTAAAATAAAAATTATTTTTGGAATTCTCATTCATTTCTGAGCAAATTCGATCTCTTGATTTTCTTTCGGCCGACGCATAGTTTTCGCTTAAAAAAATAAAAATCGTTTTACTTCAGGGTCAAATCGTTAAAAATCTGATGTGGTGACTGTTGTGTGGAAAGCGTTTTTTTTTTCTTTTTTCGTGCTATTCAGTTCATTTAATAATAAATATTAATTAATTTAGAAATAAGTAATTGATTTACTTTACTTTAGGATTGATTACTTTAGGAAACAATTTTTAAAAAACCATTATGTGCCAATAAATTAGAGCGGGGATTTCAGCTTGCAGAAAAACAAAGTTTACAGAAACGGCTTAATTTTATTAATTATTAACAATACTAACATTAATTATAAAAATTGTTGGAAGTGGCCACCTTCACTTAATATGCATGCTTCCGCCCGTCTACGCATGGAACTGCGCACTCGTTCAAATATTCCCGGCGTATTCCGTATAGTTTCACACGAGGCAACTATTCGCTCTCTTAAATCTTCTACAGTGTTAACGGGAGTTTTGTACACTAGAGTTTTAAGGTGCCCCCATAAAAAGAAATCCAAACTATTGAGATCGGGGGATCTTGCTGGCCATTGCTGAGGTCCTCCGCGACCTATCCAACGATCAGGATCAGTATCTAAATGATTTCGGACAATTACGCTGAAATGAGCCGGTGCTCCATCGTGCATGTACCATATGCGATGCCTTAACGCAACTGGTATATCTTCAAGCAACCCAGGTAGTTCTTCTTCGAGAAAATGCAAATAAGACCGTCCATCAAGACGTCCTGGTAGGAAAAATGGGCCTATGAGATGATTACTAATAATTCCTGCCCAAACATTAAGCGAAAATTGTTCTTGAAAATGGGTTTCGGTTATGGCATGCGGGTTTTCTTCCGACCACACATGATTGTTATGGAAATTTTGAATAGCATTCCTAGAAAAAGTTGCTTCGTCTGTGAACAAAATTTGTAACTCAAACTGCGGATTTAGTGTAATACTCTGAAGATACCACTGAGAGAAGTTCACACGCTGTGGGAAATCCCTGGGGAGTAATGCCTGTACTCTTAGAATATGATATGGATATAACAAAAAGTCAACTAAAATACGCCAAACAATTTGGTGACAAATATTCAAAGCTCTAGCGATCTTCCTCGTACTCGTCTCAGGATGTTCGTCGATTTCTTGCAGCACCGCTTCCTCAACCTCAGGTGTTCTGACAGTTCGAGGTCTGCCTTCCGAAGTACCTTTATTGAAACTACCTGTTCCGCTAAGTCGGCGATGAATATTCGAAAAGGTTCGGCTATCTGGCAAGGCACGATTAGGATATCTTTCCTGATAAATGCGTCTGGCTTCTGTTGCATTACCATCTGCGAGGCCATATGCGTAATGCATTGCCGCCATTTCCGCATTCGTATAATTTACCATATTTAATGATATTATTCGAAAAAACGGCGAAAATAACTTCAATAACTTCAATGAAACACTAAAAACCAAAGAGATGACACACTGAGATGGTTTTGAACACCAACAGCTTACTTTAAGTCATTTGACATCGACGTTTGTAAAAACGTAATTTATTCCAGGACTACTAGATTTATGGGTTTAAAAATTATTATTAGTTGGTATTGAGATATTATGAAGCAATTTTAACTCAATTATTTAATCAAGAACGGACCATCAGACGAGAAAACTTTTTCGTTTATGAACACATTCGATGTCATAATTTTCTTTCACCCGATAAATAAGCGATTTCCACACAACAGTCACCCTATCAGATTTTTAACGATTTGACCCTGAAGTAAAACGATTTTTATTTTTTTAAGCGAAAACTATGCGTCGGCCGAAAGAAAATCAAGAGATCGAATTTGCTCAGAAATGAATGAGAATTCCAAAAATAATTTTTATTTTAAGATAAAGCAGTGGCGTACCATTTTTTTCTCCAAAAATATTCTAAGCAAAACGCGTACGGACGCCACTGGTAAAAAGAATAAAATTGCTTGTACATTAGAAAATACCAAATTTCATAAAGATATCTACAGTAGTATCACAGTTATTAAAAAAAATAATTTTTTTTCTGAAAACTTTAGCACCCTGTATCTCAAAAGTTAAGACGTTTAGGACATCAGTTCATATGAAGATTTTTTCTTAAAATGGGTCCAAGAATCACCCCCTTAAATATTAGCATGTCATTAAGGAACACCCTGTATATGTAAGAGTTTTTCTTGAGGGAACTCTTGCACCAGTATATAGCAGCCTGTATTGTCACACTGCAATTGACATATTATTAGCATTTACGAAATAATGTTAAAGAATTTTAAATTTTTCTTCTTCGGTAATAATAATATAAATCTTTAGGAAATTTCCAATAACTTTCGTAATAACCATTTCTTTGTATCTTGAAAAAATAAATGAAGTAATTTAAGTAGTAAAATTAACGTTTATTTAATGTTCAAAATTCAATTTATCCTAATACACCAAGGTTTTAGAAATTAATCCAAATAAGTTTCTGTGGCCGTCAAACTAACTTCTGTCACAGACTGTACAAATTAGAATATAAAAAGCTATCCCGCTTTTCTTTCATATTCCCTTCGTCCTTTCTGTCGAGGGAACGACCACCATCCAACTTGCCGGACACATCCTAACTCCACCATTACTTAAATAAATATCATTTTATTTAATACTTGATTTACCAAAATTGAAATAGATCTTTGGCTAGTATATTCCTTTGATAACTTTGTTTTGTTTTTGGGGATTTATTGCTAATATTGCACGCTTTGGCGGCCGTATTTTAAGAAGGTTTGAGAAGAAAACAAATCCACATAGGTTTCGTGTCAATTTATTTATCGAGCTAGAAAGAATCGGTATTTAAAAAAATATATTCCATTATATTAAGTAGTAGACACAGAAGAAGAAAAAGTCTAATTTACCCAAAAAAGTTCTTTATTATATCTTTTTTTAAACAGTCGAGAGATCTCATAAATAAAACGAACATAAGTACATTGACAAACCGGTTGCTGATATAATAACGATTTTTTTTTGGATAAATTAGAATTTTTCTTATTCTGTGCCTATCACTTGAAAATCACCACCCAAATATTCAATATTCCATATCAAGTCCATTCAAGAAATCCATTAAATTAGTTTTTTTACTTCATGATTTTCGTAAAAAATATAATTGAGTATTCATTTTAAGTATAGGCGGTATAATAATATCAGTAATAGATAAAAATACAAGCCAAGAAGAACTACCTTACCAATTTTTTCTGGAACAATTGAACAGTTTCTAAATTTTGATGATATATCTATGTTTAAATTAATATTATTATGTACAAATATTAAAATGTTACATAATTAAAAATGTTAAGTTCTGACATTTTAACACATATTGAAGCTACAATAAAAAATCGCATTAGACTTGACGCCCTCCCCATCAAAATTTTTTCTGGCTAGGTCGAATCATAGACACGATCTCTAGTTAAAGATGAATACTCCATGCTAGCATCTATAGAAAAAAGAAAAGGGGCAGATTAGCCACAATCCCTCTAGCATGTTTAAGTAAACGAAGCCTCCTTGCGATATCTGGATTATTAATTGAATGAATGGATAACTGAACCTAATTACGAATTTTTAGGATAGGCAGAAAAAAACTACTATATAAAGTGCTCAATAATAATTTACTTTACTTTATTTTGCTTTATTAGCAGAAAATCATACAATCACAGATTATAATCTAATGATTATAAAATAAGATCACAGAGCAGATCACAAGGACAGTCATCGTATTTACAGTCTTCTAATGATATTCCCAAATTTATTGAAACAACAATGTTACTCAAATTTTTTATTCTTGAACTCAGGCTGCATTCGTGTCAGCGGGCAAAACTTGCCATAATGCAACCGTGATTCGATACATGCATTATATACTGTAAGGAGTTTTTTGATCGACAACAACTATTTTAGGTTTCTAATCATACAACGAAGGCTATTCATCTTACTTCTCAACAAACGAAAATGTCTTAGCCGATTGAGATTTTCGTGTATAGTTAAACTTAGAAACTTTGTGAATTTAGAGCGAGAAATATTATCATTTTCTACCCTTTACTCAAGATTAAAATCATGACGTTACTGAGCCGTGTGAAACCGTTGTTTTTGAACTGTTTATATACATATTGACGCCTATCGGATAGAAAACTGGTGAAGCACTCAAAAGCAGTCCCTCTAACCTCATAAGTGTCTGCTTTTCCCAACAGTAATCGAATGCCCTGCTGAGATCGCAAAATATCCCAGGTAGACACTCACTGTTGATCCACACTGATCAATAGATTCGAAAACTTCCCAGAAAGATATGTGTACACTATTTGTATATCCCTATTACAAGCTTTATATACCATAGAATGGCTGAAATCTGTTAGATAAGTCTGACTTAATAAGAAGAAAAGATTCAATTTCAAAACCATAATATTTCAACTTAGAAACAAGCAATTCATGATTATTAGTGTCGAAAGCTTTCGAAAAGTCGAGCAGTACTGTCAAACTATTCACTTGCTTGTCACTATCTATTACGTTAGTAAGAGTTACTATAGTACCAATTTTTTTTTATCAAAATCCTCTCTGGGTGTTGGGTAAAATACTATTGTTAACAAAATAAATATACATTTGATTATGCATTATTTTTTTAAATATTTCTGATATAGAAGCAAGTATACTTATAAAACGCAAATCATTAAAATTTTTGAAGTTTTTCTAATGAAATTTTCTATTGATCGGGGAAATAACTTAAGTTAACAGTACTTAAGCATTACAGCCGAAATGCCATCAATCCCAGTTGCATTCGTTTTTATAAGGTAAAAGGGGCAAACATTGACATAACTTTAGAATTGTGTCAGTAAAAAATTATCTAATAAAGAAGTTAATAGTTTTAGTATTTTATTTTTAGTTAGCAGCTGTTATGGCTAATTAATTTGGGTATGTTTTTGACGAAAATGTTTTCGTAGATATATAGATATATATATTTATATATATATATATATATATATATATATATATATATATATATATATATATATATATATATATATATATATATATATATATATATATATATATATATATATATATATATATATATATATATATATATATATATATATATATATATATATATATATATATATATATATATATATATATATAGTTCTCTACATATGGGAATATTTTTTATTAGTAGTTTTACGGAAAAAAGTTACTTTTTATAAAAAGTTCTGCTTTCTGCCAAAATAGTATTCAAATATTCAAACTTGCGATTGCATATACAGGGTGGTCAAAAAATTCCAAAAAATCGAAATTAGCCCAAGAGAAAAGTACCTTTTTATTTTATAGCAAAATGTAATACGAAATCTTCCTTAGAATAAAAAAAGATACCTAGTTTTCGTTGCTTCCTATCTGAAATCACTTCTTAAGGAATGTAAAACTTTGGCTTCTTACTGGCAAGTCCAGTTTCTTAGTTTTGTTCCTACCTACATACCAGCAAAATTTCCTTATTTATCGATTGTTGATAATGGCATTGTCACTGCCATTGTCAACCTCAATATTCAATATTACTTTATTGAAACATCAGTTTGAATATTATAGTAAAAAGAAATGCCGGTGAAATTAAGCAGAGAAGATAAAATTGAAATAATTTTAATTGTCGGAGAAAATTATAAAACATTTCGAGAAGCTGCAGACATTTTTAACAACAGACACCCCGATAAAACTATACACTTCACAACAGTGGGGAATATTCTAACTAAATTCAAGACTTTTGGAAATGTAGAAAATAACAATAAAAACTAACTGTTCCGTCACTGCACATTTGCCTCAACATATCCACCATCTCTTTCCATGCAGGTAACCGTTCTTCATTAATAAAATCGTACAAGTAAGTATTTAGAAAATCCAAGTAGCGTTGACTACTTAAATTATGTCGAAAAAAAACTGGTCCAATTGCTCTATCGTTATAAATTCCGCACCACACATTTGTTTTGAATGAATACTGATCACGAGTTTGTATAACAAAATTAGGATTAACGTCACTCCACCAACGACAGTTTGGCGAACTCACAGTCCCATTGGAAGTAAACGTTGCTTCATCGGTAAAAATAATGCGTCTTGCCATAAAAGGATCATCTTCTAGCTTCCCTTGTATCAGACAGCAAACCTAGAACCGTCGCTCAAAGTCTCCTGGTCTCAAGGTATGTATAAATTTTGGTTTGTAAGGTCGAAAACTGTTTTTTTTTTCAATATTTCAACATTTCCAAAAATCTTGAATTTAGTTAGAATATTCCCCACTGTTGTAAAATGTATAATTTTATCGGGGTGTCTGTTGTTAAAAATGTCTGCAGCTTCTCGAAATGTTTTATAATTTTCTTTGCTTAATTTCAGCGGCATTTCTTTTTACTATAATATTCAAACTGATGTTTCAATAAAGTAATACAATATTGTAGTTGACAATGTCAGTGACAATGCCATTATCAACAATCGATAAATAAGGAAATTTTGCTGGTATGTCGGTAGGAACAAAAGTAAGAAACTGGACTTACCAGTAAGAAGCCAAAGTTTTACATTCCTTAAGAAGTGATCTCAGATAGGAAGCAACCAATCTAGTGCTAGATATGTTTTTTTATTCTAAGTAAGATTTTGTATTACATTTTGCTATAAAATCAAAATTAAAGGTACTTTTCTCTTGAGTCAATTTCGATTTTTTGGAATTTTTGACGTAAAACTACTAATAAAAAAGTTTCTTATATGTAGGGAAATTAAGTAGACACATATATATATATATATATATATATATATATATATATATATATATATATATATATATATATATATATATATATATATTTATATGAATATATATGTATATATATATATATATATATATATATATTTATATGTATATATATGTACATATATATATATAGTCTTTTAAAATTGGTCAAGTGTTAATATTACATTGACACATCCTTTAGGAATCGTCTTATGTCACTGTTTAACGTCATAATGCTAAAAATGACATAGTTAGAAACCTACACAATAAAAAAAAAACCAAATTATTACGAAGTTTTTGTCTTATTAAAGGCTTAAAATCCAATATGAAAAAAGAATACACCTCAACATCATTATGGGCAGTTCACATAAACTTAAAAACCTACGAAAAAACGGAAACTTAAATAAAAGAAAATTTAACTGTGAAAAATATAGTAAACAAACCTTTCAAAACACGTATGTGCTATTAAAGTAAACTTAAAAACATACAAAAAAACGGACACTTAAATAACAGAAATTGCTCTTTCCTTAAATCAAAACTCAACATACTGTTATTCCTGCTTGGAAACGTATCTTGAAATAATGTTTTCCCCTTTGTATATGAGGATCTTCTAATACTTGTTTAATATCAGTTAGGGCAATGTTCTCTTTATCACTAACATCTGGATAGACGAAGTACAAACCTTTATTTCTTAAGAGATCAATTTCGGCGATATTGTTAGTAATTTGTAAGACCTTCCCAATATAGTGACAATTACCGTACTTCGTAAGAGCAAACGATCCATCTTTTAAGTTGTGCTCCACGTTGGTTGCTTGAGATTCATAAACGGAATCGTCCAAATCAATTTCACTTTTAGCAGTTATTTGAGGTGCACCAAGGTCATCAATATCGTCATCGTCATCAAAAACTACTTCAATCTCACTCTCAGATGAACTTGATTCAGCACTACTCTTCTTTCTTTTGGGTGTCTTTTTTACGGATTTCTTGTTCTCACTTAGCCGTAGTCGCTCCTTTACTTCATCGCGTGTTAAACACTGCAAATTTTCTAGTCACCCTACAACGCTTCGACGGATTTTTTTCCTTTTTGTTGTTAGTCGTCAAAACTGATATAATAGCTAGTTCTAAATCCTTTTTATGCTCTTCCAGATCAAACTATGAGGTAAATGGAATACCTGATGTAGAGGCAGAGGGAGCCTCAATATCATTTTGTGAATTTGATATTACTAAGCCTCTGCGGGTATTATCTTCTTGTAATGACTCATTGCAAATATTGGCCATTTCTACTTTTCTTAACATTTTTTTCTTTTGATAGTGGGTAGATACCAGTGCCCCCAAATCCGCCAATCTCATTAGCTCTCGACACGGCCCCAGATTGGGACAGTCTCTTCATCAATGACGGGAATATTAATTTGTCCACGTTTTTATATCCAGTATCTTGATAAAACTGCCTAATAATTAGTTTCCAAGAGTTTTTAACTGATTTATACACACCCACGTCTAGGGGCTGCAACAAATGAGACCTATGTGCCGGCAAACAAAACATTTCGATGTTGTTAGCAGCTGCTGTCTCAATGAAGTCTACGGAAATATGGGAATTAAGACCGTCTAATATTAGAAGTTTATTTCTCTCTAAATTACTAGTTTTCTTTACAAAGCATTTTTCAAACCGGTCTAAAAATTGAGCTGCCTCCATCCACCCAGAAGACGAACAGTTCTAGAGTACCTTATCGGGAACATTATTACACCATATCGAGTAAAGGTGCAAGCCTTTATAATTAATAAACATTGACAATGGCCTATGGCATTGCAACACAACAAACTTTTGTCACACTTACCACTAGTTAATTTGGGCTGCGAGTCCCCCTGTTGCAGAGCACTTTTTGTATACCGGCGTCGGTTTGAAAGCCGATTTCGTCACAATTAAAGATGTTTTGCGGCTTATTTTTCAAATCCAGACGAGTTAGAACATTCTCTAATTTGTCGTACATATCCTCCATAACATCTTTTGTCCCTGCAATAGCTCTATTCTTGGGTGATTCTGGGCGACTGATCTGTTGCTTCCATCTGTTTTTAAACACATACACCATTCAACACCAGGCATGCCATTCTTAAACGGATTTTCTCTGTCTATTCTGCGTAGGCAATTTTGAACACACTCAGCCAGCTTCACTAACGAATGGACCAACATCTCTTCTTCGGTTACGGTTAACACTGTTGGCCTGCACACTTTACCGTCTTTAAATTATTTACAGTGGTTCATTAAAGTGGTCCGATTTAAGCCATATCTTTTAGCTACCGCCTGGTATTTTCCTCCATTTTTCACTTCTAATACAGCTTTCTGCATAATGTCATCACTATAAGTTTTATAGTGTCTGACTAACATCAGGCTGCTTCGGTTTCTTTGATCGAGGCATCTGAAATTAGAATATTGTAAGTTAGTCAATTTTATCTGCCAAGCAACACTGTCAATATTGTCTTGTAGAGTAACATTGACACTGTCAATGTTGTATTCTAGGGTAACACTGACATGTCAAACATTCATTTCTAGACGAAACAAAAATCACACATTTTTATTTATTCTCATAGACTTTGTGTAATATCACTTATCTAAAATAATTATTTTAATATTCTTACCTTCTTTGTTGAACCTAGTCTGGAAAAAAATGTTTATTTTCAAAATTTTTTGTTGACCTGCACACTCGAATCGCACAGTTGTTTCACAGTCGACCATTAATACAAACCTAAACTCGTATTAGGAGTGGCAAATTTTGACGATAGATGGCGGAAGTACAGCGGTATTAATTTCTTATTACGGTTTTATTTTACGGGGCGAATTTGAAAAGTTATAGTTATTATTGCAAGTTGTGTCAAAGTTAAACCAATGTCAATGTTGGACCATTTTACCTTACTATTTAAAATTTTGTTATTTGTTATTACTGCTAATTAAATAAAAATTTTAAATTGTGGTTGTAAATATTGTTTTTAAAATAGGTAACTATTGTGTTACACTCCACTATTACTAATAAAAATAAATATTCATAACGAAAGAAAATTCACCGATTTTTTGCGTTTAAAATCATTTTTTTTCTTTTATATAAGATTACCTGGTCAAACAACTCCCTAGAAACATATGTTTTTTAAAGGGTAAAAGGTGGCAAATTTGTTATATATATATATATATATATATATATATATATATATATATATATATATATATATTGTAACGTTACACTTTTACGGTAACAAAATAAGACAAATTTATAAGTCTAATTATGATATTATTATGGTGCTATATTTATATTTTGTCATTCACCAAGATGTCAGGGACTAAATTTTGGGAGTTATCTAGATTGTTTGATTTCAAATATTATTTTACGAGTTCTATTTTTCATTACTATTTAAAATAAGTACTTAATATTGTACGTAACCGGCAACTTGGTGTGTCATATACATATGTTTTAATTTTACAAATGCCGAGGGTCTGGTTGTTGAAGCTTTCTTTAAAACCCACCATATAAAACGACCATATTTTTTTAAGAACTTCATGTTAGATGTTCATTAACACATGATTGTCGAATTATCTTACCTTAATATATTTTTTTTCAGAAACAAGTCTATTATAAAAAACATGGTTGGGCATGAGCTGATGTATTACAAACTAGACCAGATATTTCCACATATCTCCATTGTAGCATGGTAACGGTAAATAAATTAGAAACATTTTATATACCACCAATTTGGTTTAATAATACATTATTGTCTTTCAAAATCACGTTCAGTTCATTAAATACTTGCCTTTTGATAAAATATAATTTAAGAAATGTCACCTATATTGTTGATTTCCTGTAAACACATGTCAGAGATTCATTAAACAAGGGTTTGTGTTATTTAAGTAATCCTTCTAATGTTTGGTTTAAAAAGCATATTGTTTATTTTCGTTTTACAATTTGGGTTAATTCAAATGACAACTAATTAGGCGGTTCAACAAAACAGCTGATCGGTAACGTTCAACTGACAGATCGTTGGAGTGCCCAATGAAGTTTGACGTTTTACTGCGGCGAGTCTAACATCTCTTTTTCATGTACGCCTAAAACCTTCGTTTCGTTATTTATTAAAAACCTAAAATTTTAAAGTTAATTATTAAGGGCGAGGCTTACATAAAGATTAGAGGGAAATATAAAAAATATCTAACATAAATTATTTGAAAATAAGCATTTAAATTCAATATAAATAAAGATTTATTGAAATATTTACTGTATTCTGAGTTGCCTATTCTTTAAAAAATCGTTTATTTTTACCAAATCAATAAGGGAGAGCACCAACATGTTAGTTTTTTTAGCTAAATTCCTACCTTTTTTTTAAACATTTTTTCTTTGATAAACCTCTTGGCTAAAATCGTTTTGGAACGAGTTGATTCTATTTAGTTTTGACTGTGGCTGTGAAAATCCAGTTAAACGGCCGATCCTGTTCAAAGGTTGTTTTAAAATTTGTCTTTAACAGTGATCGAATAACAGCCAGCTCAGCGGTCATTTTACCACCTTGCATTTTACCACTTTGCATTTTACCACTTTGCATTTTATCACTATTACATTTTCATTGAAATGTGAAAGCCTCTATTTCACTTTTGTGGTAGTTTTGAACCCAATAGTTTTCACATTAAGAACTTTTGGGTGAAGCCAAAATAAAAAACAGAACCTTTTTGCCACCGCAAGGGTTGTGGTTCCGAGAGGACCCGTTTAAAAGGTTTTTGAAAACTGTAGTAGTATTCTACTTACCGAAAGTTGGCGCAAACAAGATCCACTTTTACCGAAGAGGTTTTGAAGTATTTGGCCTCTAGTATCCGGCCAACAACCCGGCCCAAGTTTGAGTTATCACCTCCTGCTTACCTGCTACCTACTTGGTGAGATTTTTAACTTAAATTTATAAATTCGTCGTACGTTTTCCTTACCCTTTCATTTTCGAATTCTTATACTTATTTCTATCTATAAATATAATTTATATCACATTCTTGCATTTCCTTTAAACACTGGTAAATATTCACGAGTATAATCTGAAATAAAGGGAAATAATAATTGTATATTGTGTTTTACTGTTTGTCTTAGCATTTTTACTAACACACGGGTAAAGGGTGTATGAAGGACATAATGTAGATTCTCTTTTTTTACGTGTGTTGGCACCCTTCCATTTTATATATATTTTTTGACTTTCCTTTTTCATGCACTAAATGAAACGGATTGAAAAGTTTTGAACTCCCCCAAAGCCGAACCACCGTACAAGCTAGCCTACAAGTCGTAATTGCAAACTCTTAAAATTGCAGTTACGGAACAAATCTTTATAACGTGACTTATAACACCGGAGTTTACGTTATAATATATATACATATATATATATATATATATATATATATATATATATATATATATTTATTCAACTACACAAGATAATCTTAGGAAAGTGAAGAAACTATTAATATTTTTAAAAAAGGAAAAACACCTGGAATTTATTATTTTTTCTTCAATGTAAACCCCAGCTTGGGAAAACCATTGACATATATACATATACGGGAAAGTACTATGTTTGCGAAAACACCAGTTTTTGTTGTTATAAAGTTTATAAAAGAAAAAGTTTCCTCAAATAACCTATTCGAAAGAAATCCAAGGACGAGTTCGGTAGCGGCCTTGCTTTCCTTATATCACAGAGGGACTATTTTAATTTTCTCTACACGTCAAAAATCTCCAATTTACAAATGGGCCGCTGAACGCAAAGAGCGAAAACAAATTAAAAACGACGTTTGAACCAATCAGACGGAGTCCTTTTGATGGTGTATAACCAATGGGAACTTGACAAACGTGTAAAGGTGTGAATGTGGACATGTGTGTGTGTGTATGTGTGTATGGAATTGTTAAGGGAGAATATCAGGTAGAGGAAAATAAATAATAATATGCGTGCAAGGCATAAAAAATACCTTGGGGGAACTCTGATGGGAGGGAAACGCCGAATTATACGGATAAGGGTCACTACGTATTTAAGCGTACAAAATGGTTGGATTGATGTAAAATGAATTCCTGCTACTTAATATAATATTACGTTAGAACTAAATTTAAAAAATCGGTAAATTTCCTTTACCCGGAACATCTCTCGTTATAAATCTTTCCTTTCATTAGAAATAGTAAAGTGCACATAATCATTTAGTATACTCTCTTTTCAAAAAATTTTATAGAACGCCATTTTGTCCCATAATATTGGATTCTTATCAATATTTTACCAGTTTCTACCTATGCCATACTTAATTTTTTGGCATGATTTAAAATAAATTGAATAAGAATTCAATTTATTTTATGTTTATATTTGTGTGATATTTCTATATCACACTTAATGCTTGCCCAAAATTTTAAATTAATCTAATAAGTATTTGTTTCAAAGCTGATTTTTCAAATAATTTATTAGATCGCCATTTTTTTTTGCTGCCTTGGATTCGTACCAAAATATTACAGGTTCATTCCTATGCAACACTTGACTTTTGCGCAAAAATTAAGCTAAATTAGATAATTCATTTTTTAATAATAATTTTCACTAGGCTGCTATTTTACCAAAATTTAAAATCAATCGGATAGAAAATGTTTAGCTACGCCGCGAATAGACAGACCAATGGAACTGGGAAAACATTTTGGCATCTAGGGAGACTAAAACGTAAAGATATAGAACCTAAAATTTTTTCCGCGATTACAAACATTTCATTTGGTCACCATTTTGTCCCTCCATCTTGAATTTGTACTACAATTAATTATTGTACAAAATTGAGTAGTAGTTTTTCAGGCTCAAGTTTTAAATATTTTATTAAGGGATTATTATGTGAAAAATGTTTTGTATGGAAACATAGAGCATGCGTTGGTATGACTCAAAGGGCATACCAACAGGTAAACAAATCTTCACGCCCGTGGTTCTGTGATACGTGTAAGAAGGAAGAGGAAATAAAAAATAATCAAAAGCAAACAAAAACACAGGGATGTACTTTGGAGGAGATTATGACCAAAGTTGAAGATATGGACAGGAAGTATGACATTCTTCTTACAAAATATAATGAGCAAGCAGTCATTAATGATAGACTGCAAGAAGAAATAATGAATATTAAAATACAATTTAATAGGCAAGAACAAGGCGCGCGCCCTTCAAAATAATATAATAGTTCAATGAAAATCTCTGAAATAAAAATGAAAGGTTATTAAAATTAATAAAAAGTTTTTAGCAATTTAAATAAGTAAACCCATCAAAGTCATATTTGAGGAAGAGGCAAGAACAAATCAAAAAAGAAATTTGCGCGCGCAACAAGATTTATTTGAACCATTCAAAATAATATAATAGTTGGAATATAAGTTTCTATGGGTTAGCAATGGAAATTTCCACAAGACAAAATATGGAGCCTAAAAAATTAGAAAGGCCTCGAAGTATCTATTGCATGAATGTACAAAGTTTAAGAAATAAGTTGGAAGAGATTCAGTGTTTTGTGTTGACGAAAATAGAGACATGGCTTGATGAAAGAGAGACGTTTCTATATAAATTGGACAATTATCAGGTGTTACACCGCTGCAGAGAAGGCAGGAGAGGTACAAATTAATAAAAAGTTTTTAACTGTTATAGGTGAAAATATGTTAAAACTAAGTGCAATGTATAGACCTCCATCATATTCAAGTACTGAATTTTTACTAAATATAATATATTATATTTATTGATGAAAGGGCTAAGTAAAATATAAAAACTTGTTAGCACTGAATAATTTTAAAAAACCAATACAATTAGATGATAAGGCATGTTATAACAACTAATAACATTAATATATGTGATTCTGTTAGGGTTGAGGATGCATCACTATCAGATCATAGGCTGATAACATTCTCAATAAAAGAGAATTTAAGAACATACAAACCTAAAGTTACTCATGAAATTAAAACTATAAATTTTAGGAAATTTCAAAATACATTTAATCAGATCAATGTAAAAAAAATCTGAATACACAAAATTTATCAGAATACGTAGAAATAATGAATGGATTAATGCTGAGCTTCTCGATTTGATAAAACAAAGAGATAAATTATATAAAATTAAAAAAAATAACCCTCAAAATCTCCAATTGGAGCTAGATTTTAAAGCAATAAAAACAAAATAAATAATATGATAACATCCTTAAAAAACAATTTTTTTAGAACTAAGTGGGAATCGACAGGTATCAATGTAAGAAAACAATGGAAATTTGTAAATGGATTAGGATAGGAACTCATATTAATACCTTAATAATTATCAATGACATTGTAGGGCACTTAAATAAACATATTTCAGAGATAGGGAAGTCCATCGCGCTAGAACTAAATGATGAAATTCAAACATTAGGCTATGTCCCTGATTTTGAAGATATATTTTGTGAAAATAGTATATTTATAGAGGCAACTAATGAACAAGAGATTGGTGAAACCATATCTGAGCTGAAACAAAACTCTGCTCCAGGACACGATGAAGTGACGGTGAGGGACATAATAAACCTAAAAAATGACATTACAAAAATTCTAACAACCCTAGTTAATAATATCCTAAGAACTGGTATATTTCCAGAAGAATTGAAAATCAGTAAAATATGTCCAATTTTTAAATCTGGGAGTAAAGATTGCATGAACAACTATAGGCCCATTTCAGTCATAAGCGTTTTTTCAAAAATTATAGAAAAAATAATTAAAAAAAGGGTTACCAAGTTTGTAAATAAATATATTGAAGTTGATAGTTCAGTATGGTTTTATCAAACATAGTAGTACACTTAGCGCAACCATGGACTTTGTCGACTGTATATCTCGATCATTGGATGAGAGTCTTACAGTAATGGCGGTATTTATTGACCTGCGAAAAGCATTTGATGTCATCAGCACTGAAATATTATTGAGAAAATTAAGGCATATGGGTTTCAGGGGAACTATGTACAATCTAATAAAGTCATATTTCATAGGTAGAAAGCAATATGTTAGGCTAGGTGATGTTTGTAGTAATATATGCTTTAGTGAGTATGGAGTGCCTCAGGGTTCGGTTCTGGGACCCCTATTGTACATATTATATGTGTTGAATCTGAGATGTGTAGGACTTAAAGCAAAGTATTTCACTTTTGCTGATGATACGGTCTTGATCTATACAGGTGGGAGGGAAGGGACATTAAATGATACTGTAAACAGTGACCTAAACCTTTATTTGAATTGGTTATATTATAATAAACTCAAAATAGACATTGACAAAACAAATTTTATTATCTTTAAGCAAAAAAATAAACATATACAAAATCTTACTATAAAAATAAATAACATGAAAATAAATGAAGTACAACACATAAATTATTTGGGCCTTCAAATTGATAATAACCTAAATTGGGCCAATCACATTGATCACATATCTTCAAAAATAATTTCCATGGTTCCAATTATATTCAGGTGCAGAAACTATCTTACCAATAAAACTAAGCACAGTATCTACAATCCCTTCTTTCTGTCACATTTCAGATATTTATTGCCAATATGGGGGTCGTGTTGTAAAACCAACTTTGACTCAGCCCAGATTCTTCAAAACAAGGTTCTGAAAATGTTATTTAAGTATGACAGATTAATTAACACAGATAGATTGTATAATGAACTTTGCATCCCTAGACTTAGTATTGTATTAGAATTAGAACAAATTAAAATTATGTTTAAAATATTAAATAAAAGGCAAATGTCAAATATTAATATTGTAATCTCCAATAATATACACTTATCATTCAAGAATCTTAAATAAACAACATACTTCATCTTGGAAGAAAAGTGATATTTATAGCTAATAAAACAAAAACAAAATCCTTTACCCAATGTGCTGAAACTAGAACTTCTTTTAATGGCCAAATCTATTAAAAAACCAACAATATATGCCGTAGATGAAATATTACGGAAAAATGGACATGAGGTTTTACGACTGCCGCCATACCATTGCCAGTTTAACGCAATAGAATTAATATGGGCTGATGCAAAATTATATTATGAAAAACACGTGAACGATGGTCTTAAATCAGATGAAGTGCAAATTGTTTGGTAAGATTCATTAAATTATATTACGCCGGCCGGAGAACTGGAAGAAATCTGTGGAACATACGCAGAAATTAATATGGGATTGGTGGAATAGAGAACGAGTTCTAGATGTGGAAATAGCACCAATGATCATTGCGCCATTTGAGGACGACTCAGAAGATGAGGACTTTTTAAGTGATGATGATATTTTTTAGTCTATAATATTGATAATTTCTGAAGGATTATATTAGTCTTTGACGTGTATAAATCATAAATTGCATTATGAATATTCATTTATGCATTGTAACTTAAATCTTTTTTTTGCCTTTGGATTTTTTCGTGTACATTTCTTAATCTTCTTCGGAAGTAAACTATATTTTTTTTTTCATGCACAAGTTTCTGTACATTCCTTATACCGATTGTGGATTTTAATTTAAAATTTTTTTTATTAGATTTGACATTATTTTTTTGCTTACTTTTTTAGTGCATTTTATATATATATATATATATATATATATATATATATATATATATATATATATATATATCTGAGAAAATCTCACGACGGAAGTAATAACTAATTATCTTGTGTTTTTAACAAAAGTGTATATATAAGTAAATATTTTTGCAAAATAAAATTTTTTTGTTATCACAATACAAAAAAAACTATTTTCTTTCTCCCTGTATATTTGTAAATAGCCCATCGAGATTTAATAGCTCGATAAAAGAATCACACAACATTTTGGTATTCACTGTGTTTTCTGATTTCATTCATAATGTTGGTGACCTTTGGACCCGCAAGATAAGACCGCATTCGACTTTATTCGACTTTTTTGCAAAATTTGAGGTAAATTGAATAAGTATTTTTTAGTAATTATTTTTTTACATTTCACTAGGCTGCTATTTTGTTTCGCTATATTGTATGTTTACCAAAATGTTACCAGGTCAACTCCATATGACCCCTAATTTTTGACCAAAATTTGAAGTCAATCGGATAAGTAGTTTTTTAGCTATGCCGCGAACAAACAGACCAACAGATAGACAGACTGGCGGAATTGAAAAAATCATGTTTTCAGATCTAAAAAAATCTTGGAGGGTGATTTTTTTAACGATTACAAGGAGGGGTTGCGAGGGAAGTAAAAAATCGGTAAATTTTTTTACCCGGACTTTCCCTCGTTATGAATCTTTCCTTTTATTAGTTTCGTACACAGTCATTTCAAACATTTTTACTAGACGCCATTTCGTTCCACCATATTGGATCCGTACTAATATTTTACCAGTTTATCCCTATGTCAAATTTAATTTCTCTTCAAAACTTAATTGAAATCTTATTTGGCTGCCATTTTGTTTCGCCATATTGGATTCGTACCACAATTTCACCATTTTAACTTTACTTTTCAGTTAATGCTAGCACAAAATTTGAAATTAATCTAATAAGTATTTATTTAGGCTGATTTTTTAAACATTTTGTTAGGCCGCCATGATGGATTCGTACAGAAATTTTACCAGTTCATTCCTATGTAACACTTGATTTTTCTGCAAAATTTGAAGTAAATTGTATAGTTAATTTTTTAGTAATAGTTTTTCACATTTCGTTAGGCCGCCATTTTGTTCCGACATATTGGATTTTTACCAAAATATTACCAGGTCATTACCATATAACCCTTAATTTTTGAGAAAACATATATTTGGCATCTCTGGACGCTAAAAAGTGAAGATATGTAAAACCTGTCAGTGTGATTTTTTCACGATACAAAAATTTTATTTGGACGCCATTCTGATCCTCCATCTTGAATTCGCACAAAAGTTTTACCAGTTCATCTCTATACCACAATTAATTGTTACACAAAATGAGAAATCAATCTATTAGGTAGTTTTTTCAGGTTGAATTTTTAAATATTTTATTAAGCCGCCATTTTGTTTCACGATCTTGGATTTGCACCAAAATTTTACCAGTTGATTTGTAATATTTGAGTTTTTTTGCAAAATTTGAGATAAGGTGAATCGTTTTTTAGTAATATTTTTTTTAATATTCCTTCATTTTGTTTCGCCATATTGGACTTTTACCAAAATATTACCGGGTCATCCCCATGTGACCCTTAATTTTTGACCAAAATTTTAAGTCAATCGGGTAAGCAATTTTTAAGTCGTAGTCGACATCCATGGACCTTGAAACGATTACAATACTTCCTTTATACGAGGGGAAGTAAAAATATAGTCTAAGCTAAAGAGACACAGTTTGCTTTCTTTCGGTTTATTTGGGGTACACAATGATACAAAATCACCGCTTTTACAAAGTGTGAACATCAAATCCCTTGGATGATTTTATGACAAAAAAAAATGTCCAACATTGTCGTAGGAGGGGCTATGAGGCTCAACCTCGCCGTGCAAGGCCTAAATGCAAATATTTAATGATAACATTTTTCAAATATTTAAAGGGTTATTTAAGTTTCGTTGGTAATCACTAAAGTTAGTGGACGGTAATTTGAAAGGTTTGAGTTTAGTGAAGGTCATGTTCTGTTTATGAGATACAGGGCGAAACAGAAAATTTTGCATTTTGGGACCCCCCTCGTATCTCGGTTATCCTTTAACTTAACGCAAAGGGAAAAATTGCTGCTTATGCAGTTTTGTATGCTGGATCCAGTGGCTTAGTCATATTTTTCATTTGAGTTGTTATTTTTTAGATATGACCCAAAGTTGTGTTTTTTTAAATGAGACACCCTGTATATTTGTCCAGAAATTGATTTGTCCTTTTAAAAGCTTCTCAAAAATATATAATAGTATGGGTCTATTTTAATAAACAACAAAAATCCTAATTTTTATAATTATCATCCCAAATTTTGCAGTAGGCCATGCAAAACAATGCTGCCTATTATTTAAAGTCGTTAACAAGATCTACATCCTAACAATAAATCAAAATAAATATGTAATTAAATCTATTTATCAAAATATGTATTGATAATTTTGTACCAAAAAAGTACCACCTACCTAGATTTATGTAACACAAAAACAAAACAGTAATAAATTATTATGTAACAAGCCTTTCAGCAAAAATCAACTGTCGTATAAGAACTACAGTAACCAAGGAAATCAAAAGAACTGTTCAAACTGATTTCCATTTTGTTCTATGCATGCTTCGCACAATTTTCGTATTCGTTTTAGGGAATTAAGCAAAATAACGGGATGATTTTGTAAATAGCGAAAATTTTCTCTTATTGCATTTCCTAAATCTTGGACATTTTCATAGTGGTCTTTGTAAATTCTATTTTCCAGATATCCCCATAGAAAGAAATCTAAAATCGACAAATCTGGGGACCTAGGGGGCCATCTTATAGGTCCATTTGTTCCGATCCATTGATTGGTAAAATTATTGTCCAGAAATAATCTCGTCATTCCAGAATTGTGTGCAGGAGCACCGTCCTGTTGAAAATAAATTTCGTTATTTTGCGCTAGAGGAACATCGTCAAGTAATTCAGGTATAGCTGCCTCTAAAATTTCTAAATAGCGATTGGCTGTTAGATTTCCCTCAAATATATAAAATTTTATATGTGTTCCTAATATGAAGCAGGACACATTTAGACCAAACCTGCCCTGCTGTCTTCTGGGAAATATTTGGTGTTGATTTTCCTGGGACCAGAATCTCCTATTGTGCATATTAAGTATACCAGAATTATTGAAATGTGCTTCGTCTGACCATATAACCTTCCTTTCAAAATCTCTAACCATATCGCATCTTTCTCGAAACCAATTGCAGAAGGTTTGAGTACCCGACGCTCTGCATCCCCTGGCTGTAAGTGCTGCACGAGCCTAAATTTGTATAGGTGGTATTTGTGCTTTTTTAGAATTTCTTAAACTTTAGTTTTTGAAATCCCTATGCTCTTTTCACTGGCCTTACAAGAGTTTGTAGGTTAAGCTTCTGCATTAGCCAAAACCGTAATTTCCTCAGCCTCCCGATTTTTTTTATTATATGTTTTCGTACGAGGTTTGATAAATGATCCGTGATATTTGTCCAAAATTGCTTCTCAAAATATATAATAGTATGGGTCTAAGTAAATTCTTTTTTATCCGATGAAAAGTGGATATATTGGTTGCCTCCTTTCTGGATATCTAAATAAAAATCAAGCAATAGTATTTCAACATACCTGAAAATTAACTATTTACCTGTTAAAATACATCTCAGAAGCCGCTTCAACATTTTTATTACTTAATATAAAACAAGCTAACATATCGTACTTTTCAGAATGTTCGAAAGTTTGGTTTTCCTCCATAATAATACAAATATATTTTTACACAATAAATAAATACAAAAAACTAGCGCTATATTTTATATACGCGTACAAAATTGGGAAATGTCATTTGCTTCCAAGAAAACAAAAGAAAACGGCATCGTTTTGCACGGCCTACTGCAAAATTTGGGATGATAATTATAAAAATTAGAATTTTTGTTGTTGTTTATTAAAATAGACCCATACTATCATATATTTTTGAGAAGCTTTTAAAAGGACAAATCAATTTCTGGACAAATATACAAGGTGTCCCATTTAAAAAAACAAAAATTTGGGTTATATCTAAAAAATAACAACTCAAATGAAAAATATGGCTACGCCACTGTGTGTGCCAGCGTAAAAAACTGCATAAGCAGCAATTTTTCCCTTTGCGTTAAGTTAAAGGATAACCGAGATACAAGAGTTTGTAGGTCCCCAAAATGCAAAATTTTCTATTTCGCCCTGTATCTCATAAACGAAGAAGGCTATGAAAATTTTGTTTACGGCTTCATGAGTTTCACAAAAAATTAGCTCAGGTTCGTGAAAACCGCAAGGTTCTATCTTTAAAAATAAGCGAGATACCCTGCTTTTCAACCAATATAAAACAAGACACCCTGTTTCAGAAAAAATGTTTTCCAGTTATTGAACACCATATTATTTAATATTAATAGTGAAAAAATAACGCCTTTTTTTATATATCGAAATTGTTTAAGTATTTTTTACTTAACTTTAATAAACCAAAAATTTATCACCACAAATAATTTAATTATAACAGTTAGAATTTTTGTTGTTCCGTTAACAAAAAATGGACGGAAATTATATATTTTTGACGTCTACCGCTTCTAACGGTGCACTGAAAAAAAATGAAATGTGTCTATAAAAATAGGTTTTGGCTACGCCATTTCCCGCCTTTTAATTCTACATTTTTCCCTTTGCGTAAAGCATACTAGATGGCAGTCAGAGATCCGCAATACCTTTTATTTTTCTTATTTTAGAAAAAAATCTGTAAAAGTTTGTCAATAACTGGGGTATGGTCAATTACCGGTGCTTTTACCTTAAGTAGTTTTTACAAATAACACACACCGCCATTTTGTTACTTCATGTTGGATTCGTACCAATCATGTATATCACATTTAATTTTTCTGCAAAATTTAAAGTCAGCTGAATAAGATTTTTTTACGTTGATTTTTTAAAAAATTATTTGACCGCCATCTTGAATTTGTACCACAACTTTACCAATTTATCTCTATATCTCACTTAAACTTGCACAAAATTTAAAATTAATCTAATGAGTAGTCTTCTTCAAACAGATCTTTTAAATATTTTATTAGGCTGCCATTTTGTTTTGTTGTCTTATATTCATACCAAAATGTTACCAGTTCATTCCCATGTAACATTTGATTTTTGTGCAAAATTTGAGGAAATTCGATAATTGTTTTTTAAGTAATAATATTTTTAACGTTTTACTAGGCCGCCATTTTGTTCCGACATATTGGATTTTTATCAAAATAGTACCACGTCATCCCGGTATGAACCTTAATTATTAACTAAAATTTTAAGTCACTCTGATGAGTTATTTTTAAGCTACGTCGCGAACTGACAGACAGACAGACGGACCTACGGAATTGATAAAAATATTTTTTGACATCTAAGTACGCTGAAACCTGGAAGGGTGATTTTCCTACGATTACAAAATATTGTATTTGACGCCGTTTTGAATTGGTACCACAATTTTAATAGTGGATCTCTATACCACGATTAGTTATGGCACAAATTTGAAATCACTCAATTAAGGCGTTTTTTCAGGCTGAACTTTTAAATATTTTAATAACTGCTATTTTGTTCCGCCATCTAGGATTCAAACAATATTTTACCAGTTGATTAATAGATAATACTTGATTTTTTGCAAAATTTGAGTTAAACTGTATTAGCAATTTTTTAGTAATATTTTTTTTCAATTTCACTAGGCCGCCAGTTTGTTTTGCCGTAATAGATTTGTATCAAAATGTTGCCAGGTCATCCCCATATCACCATTAATTTTTTATCAAAATTTGAAGTCAATCGGGTAAGTAGTTTTTTACCTATGCCGCGAACGGACAAACAGAAAGACCGCCGGAATTGAGAAAACATGTTTCTCGGCATCTAGGGACCCTGAACCCTTTTTTTTACAAGGGAAGTAAAAATAGTTAAAGGCCGATTCTAGGCCGCTATTTTCCAGCTTGACAGCTTGAGCTTTTTTTACAAATATACGTATAACAGGAAAGTAGATTTGTAAACTCCCTTGTTTGTATTATTTTGCTGATACCTCAAATTCACCTACGATTGTATATATTTTAGTACAGAAATTAACGTAAGCATTAGTATTTACTTGCTTTAACACTTTTCTCCACGCGCGTGTTTTCACGTATTTCCTTTTCGTTCTCGATTTTACCGAGAGAGAGTTTGCCGCATTTCTCGAAGATGTATCGGTTCTGCCTCTAACTCAACAATGACAAAATAAATTGGATTAAGGCCACACCACCTTTAGAATTGTCCCTTTTTGATATCTTTTATCCATGGGTGGAGCGATTTTTATTTAAGAAGTAATACTGTATGTAATTCTATTTGGTTAAATGACGCTCGCATTGCAAAGACAACGAATTTGATAAATCGGCTATGACGGTGTCAGGGTATGCGATAATAAGGAGTTACCGGTAGAAAGTATAGTTCTTTCATTTACTACAGGAACTACAGATAGCATTGCAAGATTACTTCATCCATACTTCATTGTTCTTTATGGGTATACCACAGGCACACGATCTCCTGTGGTAACGAACATCTTTATGGAAGCTTTCTAGGTAATTGCTCTAAGCTCCTTTACAACCTAAATGGTGGTTTAGATATATCGATTATACTTTTGTAATATGGCTACATGAAAAACAAAATGGTAATATATTTTTAGATCATCTAAAACAATAACATTCTAATATAAGATTAACTATGGAAACTAAGTTAGTGTGCCAGTGCCTTTTCCTTGATGTGTTAAGCCTGGTTTTTTTTGCCTCTTGCGTCTTGCGTCGTCCGTTTGAGCTAAGCGTTGACTCTGGTTCTTAGTCCGCCTTATAGATTGAAAACGTTGGCGCTATGCGTCGTCTGTGGAACTAACCTTACTTTTATGCAGGGGCGTGCAGTCCATGGAAGCAAGGGAAGCAGTGCTTCCCCAAAAAAATTACAAAACATCTTCTAAAATGTATTTTTTGAAATAGGAAACATTTAGTTTATATTAAAAATGCTAAAATACTATATTAATTATCAAGCCCATAATAAATGCGGCCTTGACTCCGACCGAGCCGAGCAATAGAAAATCGAATAGAACCTATGCGGGCCGCTAGCGTCTCTGCAGCCAAGTCCTGTATGCTTGATTTCCTGTGAATCGAGCCAGAAGTTATTGAACTTTCCACCGGCTGTTTGCAATTTTTGCATTTCAGTCGCGTGCTTTAAGTGGGGGCGGAAGCTATCGTGGAAGTAGGTTCTTTGTTCGAACGGCTATCCGTGTGTTGTGTGATACGTACGTCGCGTCGTGCATGGTGCGATATGGAAGACAATAATACGGACGTGGATATGCACATACCATCAACTTCGGCTGTCGGTAATAACGTTGAAAATGTTGGAGAATTTAGTAAGAAGAGTGTGTGAATGTGTGGTGTGTGCCTTAATAATAAAGAGATTTTCAACAATAAACTTCGCTGATAAGCTTCAAATAATTTCCAAAGGAAGGGCAAAACCGCCTATGAAAAATTTAACCACAAAAATGAAAAACTGTATTAGACATTTTTATCCGGAAAAACAATACGAACAATTTAAATGGCTAACAGGGTGTGAAAATATAAGTAAATTATTTTGTTGGCCATGTTTACTTTTTGAAAATGAAAAAGGTCTCTGGAATAAAACTGGTTTTTCCGATTTAAACAATTTCCATAAAGCTGTAAAAAGACACATTGCGTCCAAAGCGCATTTGCAGGCCGTCATAAAAGAAAAAGTCTTCGGCAAAACCAGAATTGAACACGCCCTTAATAAACAGTTGGAAATTAGTCACCATCAAAACAATAAACTAGTCGATAAAAATAGGCAAATATTAAGAAAACTTATCGATGTTGTTTGTTTTCTCGGACAGCACGAATTAGGATTTAGAGGTCATGACGAAACAAGGGTTTCTTCAAATAGAGGAAATTTTCAAGATTTACTTTGTTTAATGGCTAAATATGATGATTGCTTAAAAAATCATTTAGAGCAGTCTAGCGTTTTTCGCGGAACGTCGAATCGAATCCAGAATGATTTAATTTCCGCTGTTGCAACCATTATTCTAAAAAGAATTAAGCAGAAGATTGGCGAGGCGCGGTTCATTGCTATTGTTCTGGACGAAACAACTGATATCACTAATTTTAGCCAATTATCTGTAGTAATACGCTACGTTAAAACAGACGGAAGTATTCAAGAGCGATTTTTAGGTTTTAAGAATGTGTCCGAAAATCGTACAGCAGATGCATTATATACCGTAGTTTAGAAAGAAAAAATTAGTTGCTCAATTAGGAGGCCTGCAAGCTAAAGTTCGAGAAACTTTCCCAAGTGCTGTGTTTGTCCATTGTTTTGCTCATAAATTAAATTTAGTTTTATCCCAGTCAACAAAACGTGCACAAGCTTTGGACTCCATTGTCCAAAAACGATTGCTACTAGGTGGAACTATAATGGAAGACTTGTGTTAACAGTATCGGAAAATCGTGAATCACTGATTGAACTATTTGAGAATATAATAGAAAATAATGAAACGTGGGACTCAGAGGCAATAAATAGTTCGAGGGGGTTTTTGGACTGTTGAAAGGAGATTTTAATTTTAATTATTTGTTGAACATATTTTCAGAAATATTTCCATTCTCGGACAATGTTTTTAATATATTACAAACTAAAACAAATGATATTGCTTTTTGCCTAAAAAAAGTGGATGACTTTGACCATACAGACGCCTCTTTTATGAAATAATCGATCAAATTCAGCAACAAATAAACTATAGATTTAACGGTTTAAATGATTTTAAATTCTTCGAGCTCTGCAATTTTGATGCATTTAAAGGAAAAACTTTTCCAGAAGATACGTTTAAATCTCTTCTTCTTCATTAGGGCCAGTTCTTCGACCGAGTGTTACTGCGATCTGAACTAAAAGTTATTTACGAAACTGATGACATTAGCACAAAAAATAACGCTAAGGAACTAATGTAGTTTTTAAAAGACAAGGAGCTGGAAGATGCCCACACCGAAGTGTCGAAATTGTGTGAATTAGTATTGACAATACCTGCCACAAGTTCATCAGTAGAACGCAATTTTTCAACACTTAAACGTATACAAAATTTCGTGAGAAATTCAACGAGGCAGGAGAGATTTTCGCTCCAAAATATGTCGGAGCATCGACGTTTTTATGATGACGTTATTGACGAATTTGCAAAAAATGATCGAAGAATCGAATTACATTACAAATAGGTAAGTTTCTAAAAATTGCTTCCCTTTCTTAGAATTTCACCGCACGCCCCTGCTTTTATGCTTATATTTATGGCCTTTTTGTGTAATGCAACTTTGTCTTGCTTGTTTTTAAGTTTATATGCGGTTTTTTACTTTGCTAGGATTGGATAAACAAAATCGTAGTAATGATGCTTAGTAAATACTAGGCATTGTGGACATATTAATGTGTGCCTCAGCTGTAAAGCTGTTGAAGAGAAGGCTGCAAAGAAGGTTAATTGGGATAGAAATACTCAAAACTGCTACCAGTATTTTCTTAAAATTAAAGACAATGGCCCCAAGCAGTTTTTTTTAAATGGACTTGGATGTTATATGTACAGGGTGGTCGAAATTGGTCTGTTTTAACAGAGAAAACCTATTTCCTGACTAGATAGAGCAAAACTGACTTAGGTGTCATGGGCTCGATTTCTGAGAAATGTTTAATGGCAAAAACCGCCTGCCGATATTTTCACTGCCAACTGAGATATAGGGCGTTTTTCAATTTTCGGCCATTTTGAAAATTGTCCATAACTTTTTTATTTTGCGGAATATTAACATTCTGCAAAGACATTCTAAAGGCACTTTTTTATGTGCAATCCAGTGGCATACTCAGATTTTTTCTATAGTTGTCCGTTTTATCATAAATAGGCAAAACTTTTTTTTTCAAATGGAAATCATAGTTGGCTATAAATTATAAAAAATGCTCGCGTTTAGCCCTTTTCAGTGATATAAAGTTGTAGGTACTTATTTTCAAAAATAACGAAAATATTAGGTGTTTTTGGTTTACATCGAAGTAGGCTTTGATTTGTGATGACAATATCTCAATTATGTATTGTTAAGATTTATAGTTTGTTAGCAACTTAAACACAACTTTAAATAACACTAGCTAACGTTATTTTAATTATTTATTATTAATTTTTTTTATTTTTTTTTGTTTACATAGCAAAGTTGAACAAAATTAACAAACTAAAATACTATTTACAGCTACAAGTGAAAATAAAAAATAATTATGAAAATCTAGGTATTTAGTTAGATAGGTTTCTGATAAATATATTTAGAGAAGTTGTTCAAATTGAGCCCCTCCCTGTTGAATACAAACTAAGCATCTTTTGCGTACCGAGTTGCAACTATTTATTAGTTCAACTGGGCTAATAGATGCAAAAGCTTGCCTAGTGGCCTCTTGCAATTCTTCTTTTGTGTGAAAGGTTCTTCCTTTAAATATCAAGTCCTTCAATCTTCCCCACAAAAAAAAATCTAAGGGAGTTAAGTCACAGGACCTAGCAGGCCAAGGTATGGGGCCCCACGTACCAATCCAATTTTCTCGAAATTCGAAGTTTAAAAGATCAGTTGTGATCCTTGCATTGTGCGGGGGACAACCATCTTGTTGATAGTAGATATTTCTGGCATCAGCTAAAGGTATGTCTTCCAACAAAGGGACAATATATGTGCGCAAAATATTTACATAATCATCTGCAGTTAAATTTCCATCGTAAAAATAAGGTCCCACAAATCTTCCTCGGAATATCCCCACCCATATATTGAATCCACACCGACCTTGCCGGTCTTGTTGCACAACTACGTGTGGATTTTCAGTGGACCAGTGATATGAATTATATCTATTAAATATACCAGAAGTATCTATTCTGGATTCATCACTCCAAATAATATTTAATGGAAAATTCTCATTCTCCATGAATTTTTGCTCATACCACTGACAAAATCTCAATCTTCTAGCGGCGTCCCCTTCACGGAGTTGATGAACTCTTCTCGTTCTGTACGGTTTGAATTTATGTTTTTTGAGTATTTTTAAAACGGTGGTCTTTGGAACATTCGTTATATTAGCCAATGTTCGAGAGGAGGTGCCAGGATGATCTAATACCTCACCAATTATATTTAGCTGCTGGATTTCCTTTTCTTCCTTTAGTTCATAATGTCTTGTTCTTAACTTTTTAAAACTTCCGTAATTTACTAAATTACTTTTTAATGTTTGATAAATTCGGTTATCCGGTTGACGTCGCTCGGGAAATGTATTAAAATATAATTCACTAGCTGCTTCAGGAACTTCGTTAGATAATATGTAACATTTTAACATATCATACTTTTCATAATTCTCAAACATATTTTGTCAGCAAC
This sequence comes from Kuschelorhynchus macadamiae, assembly GCA_030620095.1. NCBI lineage: Eukaryota > Metazoa > Arthropoda > Insecta > Coleoptera > Curculionidae > Kuschelorhynchus > Kuschelorhynchus macadamiae. The sequence goes on along the minus strand of JAUTXW010005205.1, from coordinate 832,348 downwards.
TTAACACAACTTTATAAAGATAACACCAAAACGCAATAATTACACCAGACTACAGTAATCTGACAGCAATATATTCAAAATATTGAACGCGCGTCATTATTCCAAGGCCTACTTCGATGTAAACCAAAAACACCTAATATTTTCGTTATTTTTGAAAATAAGTACCTACAACTTTATATCACTGAAAAGGGCTAAACGCGAGCATTTTTTATAATTTATAGCCAACTATGATTTCCATTTGAAAAAAAAAAGTTTTGCCTATTTATGATAAAACGGACAACTATAGAAAAAATCTGAGTACGCCACTGGATTGCACATAAAAAAGTGCCTTTAGAATGTCTTTGCAGAATGTTAATATTCCGCAAAATAAAAAAGTTATGGACAATTTTGAAAATGGCCGAAAATTGAAAAACGCCCTATATCTCAGTTGGCAGTGAAAATATCGGCAGGCGGTTTTTGCCATTAAACATTTCTCAGAAATCGAGCCCATGACACCTAAGTCAGTTTTGCTCTATCTAGTCAGGAAATAGGTTTTCTCTGTTAAAACAGACCAATTTCGACCACCCGGTATATATATGAATGTCAGATGTATTGAACCCAGATTAAGAATAGACAATCTGAGATTACGAAGGACGACCATTTTGAACGGCCCTCTAAAATCCAGCAATTTCATTGGTTGCAGCTTGACACAAACGCCGATTTACAAAGTTAAAAATCGTAATCTTTTCGATGGCTAGCCGAAACTCAAACGGATGGCGGCAAAAATATAACCGTTCTCATTGCTTTACATTAAATAAACTTCGAGGACAGCGCAAACGGCGACACAACACGCAACTTTTTGAATCTAAAACCCAGGTTTTAGTACCAAAGAAAGAGAGCGACCAACGGGTCATTCTGTTTACAGAAAACGATACATTCCAACAAATATTTAAATTTCAGCTCCCACCATCATCGATCTCAGAAACAGTCTGTTATCAATCGATTATCACTGGCAATACAATAACTTAACTCAGGACACCTCCGTCTGTCGGCTTTGCGCATGCTGCCGGCGAAGCAAATTAAAATTTTTTTACATAGCTCTTAGCGAAATCCCTATAGAAACATTGTGTGTGACAATTATCGAATATGCTTACTTACAGTGAAGCTGCAACATTTTTATTATTTATTGACTCTCTAGAGCATATATGGGCAACCCCCGGCATCCGGGCCGGATCTGGTCCTCCACCAGCTCCAATCCAGCCCGCAAAAGATTCAGAAATTTCAAATAACTCGCAAAAAAATTAAAGATTTAGTACACATGGTTTATTTGTAATTACTGTCTACCAACCTAAATCAAAAAGACTAAAATCGATAAATAATTGTATTAAGCGTACGCAGTGGAATGCAATAGATCGAGTCAGAAATAGTCGTTAGAAAGGGACACACAGGTAAACATTCAGGAAGCCGCCCAATGACCTTAAAGTGCTGCGAGCGATGTGTTATAAATAACAGTGGCCTCTGAGCGCTCACATTCTAATTGCTTATTGCGGGTAATATATAAACCGCTCAACGCGCTTGTCAACTCATTATTTCTTAACAACTGATAAGAAAAGCGGAAAGTAGACACAGAAGATCGTCAACTCCAAAACAAATGGTCTGACGAATACTTTTTTTTATCATGCACAGTGGTAAACCTATGTGTTTGTTGTGCAATGAATCAATTTCAATTTTAAAAGATTACAATATGAAGCGGCATTACTCCAGCAAGCATTTCGGTCAATATAATTTACTTATGGGCCAGTTAATTAACAAAGGATAAAATTAAAAAACTCATTACCGATTTGGGGAAATAGCAACAAATGTTCCATTCACAAAGATCAAATCTAGACAGTGTTGTTAAAGCAAATTTTATAGTTAGTTCCAAAATAGTGAAAATATCAAAATCATTTTCTGAGGGAGAGTTTGTTAAAGAGTGTCTACTAGATGTTGCAGCACTCTTGTGCTCAGAAAAGAAGAGAGAGTTTGAGAACGTGAGCTTATCGCAACGGACTGTTGTTCGACGTATACGAGCCCAGTCGCATATGTATTGGACCAAGGGCATATTTAAAATAATTTTATTTTTGTCACCTAGTATTTACTACATGTAACATAACTTCAACAAATGCAACTACGTTTATTTGATAGTATGTGGTATTAACAATTAATTAACAATATCGCATAACTGTATAACTAACAATAATAATGATTAGAAAAATATATTTTTGTTAGGCTTGGAGCATGTTAATTGGGACATAAACGCATGCACTCAGATAAAACCGCGTGATTACTTAGTGACATCTGATACAAAATTTATTAAGGTAAATATCTAATCTAACAAAGATGGCATTAATATTTGAGTCTTTGAAACTGTTTAGTTGTCAAAATGGTTCGCGGAAAAGCACTCTCTATGATATGGGAAATTCTATTATTAGTGCCCACAAAAATGGTCTCTCTGGACATAGTATCGCAAAAAAATCTAAACATTTCTCAAGGGACAATAAGAAATATTATTTCCCAATTAAAAAAAAGCGGAAATGTTCGGTTATAAGCCAAGTCTGGCCGTTCTTCAAAAATTACAGAAAGAGGTAAGCGGGCTCTCCGTACACTAATTAAACAAGATCGTCGACCTTCATCACTGGTTGAGAAATATGAAGAAAATGGGATATCGCTTCTACAAAGTAAGTTTATAGCGAAATACAAAAAAAATTTAAATTTTAGGCCAAGGAAAGACAGCTTTTGTCGCAAAAACAAAAAAAGAAATCGACTTTTGTGGGGAAAGGAGCATAAAAGCTGGTCACAACGTCAGTGGGATTCCGTTATATGGAGCGACGAGTCTAAATTTGAAGTATGTGGAGGAATATCATAGAGACTGCCTCAAAAGAAAAGTTACATTTCCAGCTTCCATCATGGTATTGGGATGTATATCTTCACAAGGGGTTGGTCGTCATCTTTTTATTAATGGTACCGTCAATGCTGTGAAGTATAAGTCGATTTTACAAGAAGAACTAATTCCTTCTATTGATAAGATTCAGTTGTTAGAGTGAGGATTCATATTCCAGCAAGACGGCGCAGCATGCCATACCGCCAAAACCATAACATTATGGCTGCAAGAAACAAATATTCCTGTTTTAAAATGGCCATCTAGTAGCCCCGACTTATCTCTTATCGAAACCCTATGGCATCAAATAAAAAAAACTCTACGAACCAGTCCCGTCTGCACCATTCCCGAATTAAAGGACAAAATTCAGGAAATCTGGGATAACTTCCAACCAAAATATTGTAAAACATTACTAGACACCATGCAAGCAAGACTTGATGCAGTTATAAAACAAAAGGTGTCTGTATTCAGTGGTAACAGTGGCAAATTATTCAAATTATTATGGTCCAATTAATATGCGACAAGCCTAACAAAAATATTTTTTTATCATCATTATTATTGTTAGTGATATAGATAAGGAATATTGTTGATTAATTGTTAATACTGTCAAATAAACGTAGTTGTATTTGTTGAATTTATGTTATGTACAATAAATCATCATCATCATCCCCCAGCCTGTTGAGTCCACTGCTGAACATAGGCCTCCATTAGACGCATCCAATTTGCTCTGTCTTGAGCTTCTCTAATCCAGTGACCGGCGACTCTCTTAATATCATCACTCCAGCGAGTTGGTGGTCTCCCTCGGCTTCTTTTGTCTGCTCTTGGTCGCCAGTTTATTATCCTTATTATCCATCTATCATCTCTAAATCGTGCAACGTGCCCTGCCCATTTCCACTTTAGTGTCGTGATTCGTTCTATGACATCGTCGACTTTTGTTCTTTGTCTTATATCCACGTTTCTTATCCGGTCCTGCAGTTTGATTCCTAGCATTGCTCTTTCCATTTTTCTTTGGGCCACCTGTAGTTTACGGATAGTATTTTTGGTTAGTGTTAGGGTTTCTGCTCCATATGTTAGCACTGGCAAAACACATTGATTAAATACCTTCCTCTTCAGACTTATTGGTATGTCGCTGCTAAATACATCTTTTAGTTTTCCATATGCTGCCCAGCCCAGACTAATTCTTCTATTCAATTCGTGTGTCTGATTGTCTCTGTTTATCCTAATTCCGTGTCCCAGGTAATTGTATTCATTGACCTCTTCTATAATAGCGTTCTCTAATGTAATGGTTCCTCCGAGAACTAGGTTTGTCATGATCTTCGTTTTCTGCCTATTAATACAGAGCCCTACTTTTGCCGTCGCGTCATTTAGTTCAGCTATGAATTTGCAAGAATGTGATTTAATAATTCTGCATTGCATTATTCGCCAGCAAAACTCCATTGTACTAAAGAAAGTTATGGATAAGTACACAGTAAGTACCTTCAATTTCATTAGATCCCGCGGTCTTAACTATTGCCAGTTTAAAGCATTTTTGTATGAACTCTTTTCAGAACACGATGCTATAACATACTATTGCGAAGTAAGGTGGCTAAGGACAGGTAAAATGCTAAAAAGATTTTATCTAAGACCTTAGAAAAGAAATAGCTGATTTTATGGAAATGAAAGAGAAAACATTGCCTCCAATTTATGATCCAACATGGCTTTGTGACTTGGCATTCCTGGAAGACATCACAGGACACTTAAACGACTTGAACTTGAAGCTTCAAAAAAAGGGCAATTAATAAATCAGCTATACAGTCATCTTAAAGCTTTTCAAAACAAAATTCGCTTGTGGGAAACACAAATGAGAAGTAAAAACTGTTTTCATTTTTTAACATTATCGAGTCACGAAAACATTGAATACGGTCGCTATGCTGAAGAACAGGAAGTACTGTCAGAGCAATTCTTTGATCGGTTTTTCAATTTTAAGAATATGGATAGCACTTTTAATGTTATCGCAAATCCTTGTAAGTGTAATGTGGAAGATGCTCCGCTTCACCTACAAATGGAGTTGATCGAGCTTCCACAGCTGCAAGGCTACATAAAATAAGCACGTATAAATGTGAGCAGCTTTTTTCATTCACGAAAATTAATAAGCTTACATATGTTAATTTAGAAAACACTTTGCGCCTATGTACTAGTAATATCGACCCTAATATTGGTCACCTTGTTTTTCAGCTTCAAACTCAAATCTCTCATTAATTTTGATTTGATTTTTCTATCTGTTTTTGTTAATTTGTTTTTTGTATGTTTGATTATGCTATTATAATTACCGCGACCTGATTAAGTACCGAAATCACGCTCTCATCTAAGCAAAGATTGCCCATACCTGCTCTAGAGGGCAAGGAACATAGCCTAGGGCTGTTATTTGACCTCAGCAAAGCTATTGATTTTATCAATCATTAGGTTTTGCTGGAGAAACTGAATAAGAAGTCTTATTTATGCGACCGGAGTCAACGGGTTGTGATAAGAACCAATATCTCTGAGGAAAAACTATAAGGAGTCGGGGTACCGCAGGGTTCTATCCTTCTATTCTTTGTGTACATAAATGACTTGTTGGGCTTTTGTAAATCAGCTTCTAAAACAGTTCTGTTTACGTATGACTCTTTTTTTTGTGTGTATGTTGTGGATAAGAGCTTGATTTTCAAGTTGAAGAGTAATTAATAAATTGTATTGATTAATTGGCATTAGTGTACCCTGATAGTGAGATTGTCGATGAAAACGATCTTCTAATTTTTGCTGCAGCGGAAAAAAAACATTCCAGATAACCCCAGGCAGTTTGAAAATTAATTTTGCATTACCGTGCTTGCATTAATAGTGGAGCCCATTTTCAACAATTAATTTTTAAATCTTTCCTTTAGTTTGTGTGGTGCAAAATTACAAAAATTATCCGCGTTTCTTATTAATAATGTTAATTTGTTCCCAAATATTGGTGTTTCAAATTAATCTGATAAAATTCAAATTCAAATCTGATAAAAGCATAATCATAATTTATAGGTTTTTGTACAATAATGAGACGACAAAAATGTAATTATTTTCATTGTTTGGTTATTTCATTTTTTTTCATACCAAACATCTGCAACTATACATTTAAGAACCTTCTACTGCCACTGTCCTTTACAATAGCTCATCACAAGACACCCCCGTCTCGGCCCCGCGCGTCCTGCCTGCGAAGCAAGTTAAAAGTGTTTACTGAACTGTCAGCACAGGAAAATGTCTCTGGAAGCATTTTATGTGGAAACTGAATCGAACACTTATCCAATCTTTCGAACAACCTCCGGAGAGAGTTTTGATGGGGCGTGGGACAGACTCGAGATGATTGGGTTTGTTTCCCTTGTACGCCTAGTTTTATCTTTATTCTCTTGCCACTTTTGTTCCGAGAAAAGTTCAAAATTTGTCTCCGTTTTGTTCTTTGGCATGGGGGATCGTTGCTAATTACTAATAGGTTACTCATTCTATTTGTTATTCTTTAGGGTTGTCTTATAAGCGGTATAAAATTCGATCGAACTAAAAATTCGTTAAAGTTTATTATAATAATGGCTTTTTAACTATAAGGCCAATTTGAGTAATATTTTTACAATTTAAAGGCATACATATATATTTTTATATATTTATATATATATATATATATATATATATATATATATATATATATATATATATATATATTAAGAAACAAACTTTTGTTCTTGTAATATATATAGACCACCAAAAGGAAACCTATCACTGTTTATTAAGCATTTAGAGACATACTTGATTCGGTGTATACCTGAGAATAATTTTATTATATGTCAAAATACAAGAGTTCTAACCACACTACACCACAACTTGTTACGTTCTGGACGCGCGTTTCGCTAACCAAGTTAGCATCGTCAGCAGATGATATAAACTAAAGTAGCTTATCCTAACCGAGACTATTTATAGGTAAATGTGGTCACACTTGGTTGCGCCCGACTGTACCGTTGTCAAGTAAACAATAGAGGGGACTATAGGGAATAGGCCCTCTGTCTATATTTAGTGCTTTCTTACCACATTTAACTATTTCTATACTCTCAAATGCATCCAATAATCTATATTAGATACATTTTTAATCAACTTAAGATTATTTATTCCTATTTGGTGATTGTCTTCTAAAGCATGTTGGGCAACGCTTGACTTTTCTGTTCTTCCGTATCTTAAATGTGCCATGTGTTCTTTAAAACGAATGTTTATGGAGCGTTTAGTTTGCCCAACATATTTTAGATCGCAGTCATTACAGCTAATTTCATAGATGGGACTCCTCTCCTTCAAGTCGACAACAGTTGAAAAATCTCCTTGGAAACCCTAAAGACAAAGTCTAAAAATAACTTAATTTAAAGTTAAATATTTTTATTCAGTTGCGAAAAAGCCAAAAAAGATTTTTGTTTGTCAATCAGGATATGTTCTGTTTATACAGCCATTTAATGAAAATTACATTTTTTTATCAATTACCAAAAATTATGAGCTCCGCTTGACCTAAAAATCTAACCACTTATACAATGTCATTTATTTAAATGCGGGCCACCCCTGTGCACAGAAAAACTGTTTTTTTTGTATTGTGATAACAAAAAATTTTATTTTGCAAAAATATTATACACTTTTGTTAAAAACACAAGATAATTACTTCCCTCGTGCCTCGTAGATGCCGGAAAACATGTTTTCTCAATTCCGTCTGTCTGTAGGTGTGTCTGTCCGTCAGTCTGTCTGTTCGCGGCATAGCTAAAGAATTACTTATCCGATTTCTTCAAATTTCAGTCTATAATTAAGGACCATGTATGCGAAAAATACCGGCTCTATATATATATATATATATATATATATATATATATATATATATATATATATATACAGGGTGATTCGTGAGGAAATGTCAATACTTCAGGTACATATTCAGGACCAAAAAATTAACATAAAAGTCTTTATAAACAGGTTTCCGCGAGGCCTTAGTTCTCGAGATACAGGGTGTTAAAATTTTTATTTAATTTTCCTATTTTTTAAATAAAATCTACGATAATGTAAATAATGGAGTGGAAATTGATATACGGGGGTTTTTTGGTATGACAAATTCGAATCTAGTATTAGTATTGCTCTTACTTGTAGGGGGCCCCACCTACATGTCTTTCTACTCCTTCGAACAATCACAACTTTTTGGTGCAGTCTTGTATTGGTTTAAAAAATCTCTTACAAGTAAACTGTAGTATGCAGGGGCTCCATCATGCTGCAAATACATGTATTGTCTTACATTGGGGGGAACATCTTCTAATAGATTTCGCAAGTGATTTTCAAGAAAGTTTAAATATTTTTCTCCTGTAAGACTGCTTATAAATGGACCAATTAAATGACCATTTAACATTCCACACCACACATTAATGCTAAATTTATGTTGGAAATTATGTTCTACTGTAGCGTGAGGATTTTCATAGGACCACCGGTGTTCATTGTGAAGATTATTTATACTATCACGCGTGAACTGTGCTTTATCAGTGAACAAAACATACCTATACAACCTTCGATCTTCATTAATCCAGTTACAGAATTGCATTCTCAACTCAAAATCACCCTACTATAAATGTTGAACCCGTTGTAAATGAAATGGGTATAAACAATTAATGTGAAGATTTCTCCAAGTAGACGATTGTGTAATTTGATAGGTATCTGCCATCCGCCTAGTGCTTATGCTTGGATCATTTTTGACGGCATTGAGTATAGCCTCTTCTACTTCAACGTTGGGTCCCGATTCCCTTTCAGATACAATTTTCGCACTTGGAAACATCCCAGATTCTCCAGCAGTAATGAAAACTTGTTGAAAAACTCTTCTATCTGGCACCCTTCTATCTGGAAAACGGCGCTGGTACTCCGCGACTGCTTGAATTGCGACCCCATTGCAGAAGCCATGGACGAATATCATATCTGCATATTCACGATGCGAGAATATCACAGGCATAATGACGTATTTAGATCTAAAGTTTCTTAAATGATTATTGTCAGATAATAAAAGTTATGAACAGAAATTGACAGTGACAAAATTTGATCTTATTATTAACTGACATTACTATTGCTAAGTAACATGCGCCTAAACTGTTTTAAATCCAAATATCTCGAAAACGGTTGCTCGTATCCACTTTTAACAGGTATACCTTTTTGACGTAGAAATGGCAAGGGAATAATTTGTTTTGCTCAAAAATGTAATACAAGACTGTACCAAAAAGTTGTGATTGTTCGAAGAAGTAGAAAGACATGTAGGTGGCGCCCCCTACAAGTAAGAGCAATACTAATATTAGATTCGAATTTGTTATACCAAAAAACCCCCGTATAAAATTAAATAAAACCTTTAACACCCTGTATCTCGAGAACTAAGGCCTTGCGGACACTTATTTACATAGACTTTTATGTTTATTTTTTGGTCCTGAATATATACCTGAAGTATTGACATTTCCTCATGAATCACCCTGTATATATATATATATATATACATATATATATATATATATATATATATATATATATATATATATATATATATATATATATATATAACAGGCCTATAACAATTGTCTTGTAGGATATCCTGCATTTTTTGTACGTAATCTTGAGTATTCATAACCACAGTTGCGTTTTCTTTATCTGCTGGAAGGATTGTGATGTTTTTATTTTTTCGGAGGTTTATTAGGGCCCTTTGTTCAGTGGCATTTAGGTTTTGTTTTGGTGTTTTGCTTGATCTTTAAATTCTTGCCACCTCTTGTCGAATCTCCTCTGCTTTTGTTTCTTCAGAGGAGTCAAGGACAGCTTCCACTCCAGCTATTATTTCTTCTTTAGGGATTTCCTTAGGAGATATCGCAAAATTAAAACCCTTACTCAGTACGGATTTTTAGGTCTGTTCCAAGGGACCCGACAACGTACCTAGAAAAAACAACTAAAAATAAAATAAAAAGTTCACCAATAAACCCCGAAATTCAACAAAAAATCATACCACGGGAAAAGTCGAGCAGATGTCCTAAACTCTATGGTTTACCAAAAATACACAAACCAGGCGCGCCTATCAGACCTATTGTTAGTGCTGTTAATTCGCCGCTACAAAAACTGGAGAAATACCTTTCTGAAATTATGCAACCAACTGTAGAAAAAGCTGATTCATTTGTAAAAAACTCGGAGCATTTCACTCGAATTATACGAGATATCGTCCTTGAAAAAAACGACATCATAGCAAGCCTAGATGTCAAATCGTTATATCCCAGTATTCCCATCGACGAAGCATTGGACAAGATTGCTATGAACGAGGATTTCCAGGCACATATAATAGAACTCTCGGAGCATTGCCTCAAAAATACTTATTTTTCTTTCAACGGGCAAATGTATAAACAAATGGATGGTGCTCCAATGGGGTCCTCGCTATCACCAGTAGTCGCGAATTTATTTATGATATACTTCGAGAAAGAAGCTCTTGAGAAAGCAAGTTTAAAACCCAAATTATGGATTCGTTATGTGGATGACATATTTATTATATGGCAACATGGTCATACAGAGCTCGAAAAATTTCTGACTCACGTAAATTCAATCCATCCCAGAATACAATTTACTCTAGAGTTAGAGGAAAACAACAAACTACCATTTTTAGATGTTTTGGTCACAAAACTACATAACGGACATTTCGAATACACCGTGTATAGAAAACCAACACATACAGACAGATATTTAAATGCAAAATCACATCATCACCCAGCACAAATTCAAGCTGTGGCAAATACTCTAATATCTAGATCCGTGCGACTAACTGAAACACAGACGAGACAAAACGAACTTAAGGTAATATCTAGTGCTTTAAAGAAAAATGGCTACACAAATCGCACCATAGAGAAAGCTATTAATGCACAAGTTTCCCGAACAACAAACAACAAAAAAATATGAACCGGGAAAGCAACGAGTAGTCTTACCATATGTAAAAGGCACAACAGACAGAATCGGAAGAATTCTGAGGAAACACAACATACAAACAATACACAAGCCACAAACAACTATAGGTAAACTACTCGGAAACCCAAAAGATAAAATCAAACTGGAAAACCACGGAGTGTACAGTATTCCGTGCCAGGACTGTGAAAAGTTGTACGTAGGGCAAACTAACAGGCGAATATCAGCAAGAGTGGAAGAGCATAAACTCAGCATCAGAAATAAACAAACAACCTCAGCTTTATTCCTACATCATCAGGAAACCGGCCATAAAATAAATTTCGATGGGTGTAGGGAGATTGCCAATATAGAACATTATAAGACCAGAATAATCCGAGAAGCCATAGAAATTGAAAAGCAAGGTGATTTAAATAAAAGGGACGAATCATTAAAATCGTATGGAAGACAATAATAGACAAATCTAAGCGCGCAATTAGCGCAACAACAACAGCACCATCCGGAAAACATAAATAACGACCAACGCCTGCGCAGATATAACCTTCGGCCCCGAGTGGGGGTATAAAAGGAAGCGTCGCAGTCACCAACACTTCAGTCTCTATTCGGACGCGAGAAAGAAAGCTTCGAAAATGCCAAATGAGATTTTGGCGAAACGTCAGCAAAACTGTTCTTTTCAGAACGACAGTAGTGAACGGATGTACACCCGGAATGAAAACACATTGTATTTTTCCATCCGTGAAGGAGTAAAAATCAACATATGTATATATATATATATATATATATATATATATATATATATATATATATATATATATATATATATATATATATATATATATATATATATATATATATATATATATATATATATATATATATATATATATATATATATATATATATATATATATATATATATATATATATATATATATATATATATATAGCTGTATTTTTCGTTAGCCCCGAGTTTCTAGTAAGGCGATTTTACCGATTTTTATATATCAAATTTTGTCTTATAATTAATAAAAAAATTTACTTATTTTAAACACGCTTTAAAATTGGAACAAGTATTCTATAATTATTTTTTTATTGCCTACAAAATTACAAATGTACTAAAAAAGTAAGCATAAAAATTAAAAAATGTTTAAATTAAAATTCACTGGCTAATGTCCAGGAGTCAGTGGCAAAAGCTCTGAGAATCGGTATAAGGAATGTACAGAAACTTGTGCATGAAAAAAAAACATAATTTACTTCCGAAGAAGATTAAGAAATGTACACGAAAAAATCCAAAGGCAAAAGACTTAAGTAACAATACAAAAATGGATATTCATAATGCAATTTATGATTTATACACGTCAAAGACTAATATAATCCTTCAGAAACTTTTTAATATTTTAGACTAAAAAATATCATCATCACTTAAAAAGTCCTTATCTTCTGAGACGTCCTCAAATGGCGCAATGATCATTGGTGCTATTTTGACATCTAGAACTCGTTCTCGATTCCACCAATTAATTTATCCGTATGTTCCACAGATTTCTTCCAGTACTCCAGCGTACTATAATTTAACGAATCTTGGTAAACAATGTGCACTTCATCTGATGGTATGGCGACAGTCTTAAAACCTCATGTCCATTTTCCCGTAATATTTCATCTATGGCATATATTGTTCGTTTTTTAATAGATTTTGCCATTAAAAGAAGTTATAGTTTCAGCATATTGGGTAAAGGATTTTGTTTTTGTTTTATTAGCCAGTCATAAATATCACTTTTCTTCCAGGATGAAGTAGGTTGTTTATTTGAGATTCTTGAATGATAAGATGCATTGTCCAGAACGATTAAAGATGGAGCATCTAAATTTGGAATCAGTTGTTCTTTTAACCACTTTTCAAACAGTTCACAGTTCATATTATCATGGTAGTCCATACTTTTGGATGTTGAAGAAAACAGTAAACTTGCACCTGGGAGAAATCCTGTTAAAGAACCTGCATGCAAAATGATGAACCGTTTTCCAGCCTCACATCCCTTTTTTCTCTTGACACTTTTTACAGACTCATCCTGCCGAGATTTCGAACCACTTCCATTAGAAAATGTCCAAGTCTCGTCTAAAAATACCATTTTTCTAAATTTTAAATTAACATTTTCGGTGTATTTCTTTAAAAACTGGATACGCTGACTTGCTATATGTGGCAACTCGCATAAAAATCTTCGATTACAGTCCTTTTTATATCGAAAACCCAACATTATATAAATTTTGACAACGATTTTAGTCCAATTTCCAATATGCCTCGATTTTATAAGGCTTCTTTTAAAACTTGAAGTTTTTGATGCGTATAAATCGTAAATTGCATTACGAACATCCATTTTTACATTGTCACCTAAGTCTTCTGTGGGGCTTTTTTCGTGTACATTTCTCAATCTTCTTCGGTAGTAAATTATGCTTTTTTTCATGCATAATTTTCTATACAGTCCTTATACCGATTCCCAGAGCTTTTGCTACTGTCTCCTGGATGTTGACCGTTGAATTTTCATTTTCGTAATATTTTATTAGATTTAATACCATTTTTTTCGCTTGTGCTTGTCAATCTGCCTTTGAAGTGAGATCGCTCAAAGATTTTCGCCACTGCTGGTATTTATATGTTTATCCTCTTTTTTCTTATGAAAATATCATAGGTCTATCTAATTCATCTTCCGAGTTTTATGCGGAGGATATGATTACACGCAATAAAAGAAAAACAAACTTAAAAGTATATATCACCTTGAAAGCATAGACGACAAAGTGGAAACATTTAACAGTTATGTTCTATTCCTATTAAATAAACATGCCCCTCTTTGCAAAAGGAAATTTAACATAAATCTTTTACACCTTGGATCACAAATAACATAAAACTGCTTATGAAAGAAAGAGACAAGTCCCGTCGAAAGTATGTTAATCTTAAAATACCTGCGTCACTGTCCAGTACTACAGAGATCTTGGAAAGGCATGCAATAACTAGTGAAAAAATTAGTTATTTTAATCACATATCTCAAACTACAGGACGTGATTTTTGCAATAATGCCAAAAAACTAAACTAAACGCAGCGGGGCAAAATTAAACATATACCTGATCTAAAAACAACAAACTGAACAAATTAATAATTTTTTTCATTTAAATATTGCCAGCAGTACCGTCCCTACTGTGAAAATTCAATATTATAGCTCACATACATTTTCAATAATCAAACCGAACTTCATTTAAATCTTATTGATGTTGACCAAATACATAAAATTATTACGAAAATTAAATCTAATACTGTGGGAGAAGACGGAATTTCATTAAGAGATTTTCAGATTTGCCCACCTTTTTGAATGGAACCTTTAATACGTATTATAAATACCTGTATTTTAAATAACGTGTATCCTACGATCTGGAAACAGGCAATCGTGAAGCTTCTATCAAAGATATCTAACCTAAGGGAATTCAAAGATCTTAGGCATATAAGTATAATACCGGCAGTCTCAAAAATATTAGAAAACATATTTTCAATCAATTTACCAATTTCATAAACAGGTTCAACGTTATTTCCTCAATGTCAGTCGGGTTTTAGGAAACACTTTAGTACCACTACTTGCTTGGTAAACGTTACTAATAATATTCGTGAACATGAAGACAAAAAAGAGCCCACCTGCCTAACATTGATGGACTTCAGCAAAGCATTCGACACTGTGGATCATGACATGCTACTTTCGAAGCTAAAATATTTCGGAGTTTCGGACTCTGCAGTGCCTTTTTTCAAAAGTCATCTAAATGACAGATTTTCTTGTGTCTCAGTAAGTAATAATTCTTCAGCCGAAAAATCACGTTTCATCCCCATCAGACACTTACTTACTCTGCACTACATCAGTACACAGATGATACTCAGTTGTTCCTGGCCTTTACAAGAAATACTCTATCTCTATCTGAAGAACGTTTGAAATCTGACCTAAGGAACATTTACAAATTTGCACACGAACATAACCTAAAACTTAATACATTTAAGTCACAAATTATAGTTTTTAACTCGGGTAGAGAAACTAATACATTTCAAGCTTAAATAGAATGTAATTTAATCCCTATCGTGAAAGAAGCCAAAAACTTAGGCGTTATTTTGGACAGGTCATTGACATTTTCGCCCCATATTCAAAATAAAATTAAAGCATCTTATATACGTTTCAAGCAATTACACGAAGTAGCTAGATCTATGCCTCAAAAAACAAAATATTTTCTTTGTGACAGCTTAATATTATCCCTTTTTGACTACTGCGATACTGTTTATGGGGATTCTTTGACTGTAAGCCTACAGCAACGAATTCAAAAGTTCAAAACTCTTGTATGAGATTTGCTTATGGTATTCAATATAAAGAGCACATAACCACGCCGCGACGCGCCGCTTTCCGCTTGCCCTGTTTCACCGCCGTTTCTGTCCTTTAGTCTAAGCATTTCTCCAATATTAATTACTATTTAGTGTTTAATCCTATATTGGATTGGATAGTTTTTAGTTTTAGGGCTGCATACTTGTACGTGGTTAATCTGCGTGCAAGATGTTAACGGTTGCTATAATCGCGATGTAATCCTTATTGGTGAAATAAACGAAATATTCTTTATCATTACTTTTAGGAAGAGCATGTAGTTTGTTTTGGTAATAAAAATATTTTGAATTTGAATTTAAATATACATATATATATATATATACTACAGCAAAGGTTAAATTAAATGGGGACAGCTTTAGAGGAAACTTATTGCATTCGATATCCGGCTTCAGATTTACGATCGATCAAATGTTTTTGGAAATATCGGGGAAAAACCGAAAATGGCGGATTTCGTTTTTGGCCAGTATATCTAGAACGGTAGATTTGACAGCTGCCAAAATGTGACATTATTCGGACACATTTTTAAGACAAATAAGACAACGTATACGACACGTCTTCATTGTTTTTTGTTAACCCGCAACCCGCCTCAACTTTCATTTTTCTTATGGCCGCCATATTGGATTTTTCGATTTTTTTAAAGAGCCTAAAATTTCCAGTCTAGTGACAAGTGTTACACTTCGTAAAGTTAGGTTTCAGTTTTTTCTAAGGAGGCCATGATTTAAAGTAATGTTAGGTCTCAATCCTTTTCTAAGGAGGCCATGTAACAAAATTGGATTTTGACTTTGACGTTAAGTTAAATAGTTGAAAGTATCAAAGCTGTGTTTTAATAAGTAGTAGGTACGCTTTGATCCCAATAAAATCATAAATCTGACACATAAATTGTCAAAACCTATAGAAAATGGCCGGCATTCCGTATTCAAATGAAGAAAAGGTTGACATGTTAGCTCTGTACTTTCAATCATACAGAAACGCCGACGTTACCTCAGCAAGGTATTTGGAGATGTACCCCGAACGACGGCAGCCTCATAAAACCCAATTCAGGAAAATCGTAGTTAATTTAACCAACCATGGTGCCTTCGAACAACCTAGAAGAGGATACAATAATAACAATGAAAAACGAGGCAAAAACATTTTACAAGCTATGAACGAAAACCCTAGTGCATCGGTAGTATCGTATTAAAGAATTGTAGAACAGGAACCTAATGTGCCAAAATCAACAGTACAGAGAGTTTTAAAAAAGAATAAGTACCATCCATACAAACCCAAAATAGTACGAGGACTTAAGGAAACTGATTTTCCAAGACGACTGCAGTTCTGTGAGTAGTATACTAGGAGATGTAATGAAAATCCTGATTTTGTAAATCATGTCTTGTGGTCCGATGAGAGCAGGTTCACGAATTGTGGAGTCTTTAATAGGCCCAATCGTCATCATTGGGCTGTGCAAAATCCTCACGAAGTGGCAGAGAGATGTCTACAGATCAGATTTGGAAGTAACGTTTGGTGTGGGATCATTGGTAAGTTAATCTAACCAATCTTTTATAAATAGGCACCAAATGATGGTCAAATAATAATCTTTTTTTTTTTCGTTTAATTAATAAAAAAAAAGTAAAACGTTCTACTCTAGTCAGTCAACTTACTTTTTTAATATTGTATTACATTTTTATTCAATCATTTTGTATTGTAGTTCCGAAGGACCTATAAAAATAGAATTGGGTTTTATAAATTTATTAACACTTTATCTAAATTTTCTGGAGATTTAGCTAATTCTCTAAAATTATTTTGATTGTCTGAATTTAATGATTTATTATAACCCGGGAAGCCTAGTTCTTGTGTTATGAAAAAAATACCATATTAATCAAATGTCGAATTATTTTTCGATTTTCATTATGATTTATAGAAAGGCGTTCAGCTGTATTTCCGAATAATTTAAATTTTAAAGCGCAAGGGGTTTGTTCTTTTGATATTTTATGTTTTATTAACGCTCGGTGTAGTTCTTTAAGATTATTATATCACTGAAATAAATTGATTCAGTATTTCCGAAATTAATATGCAATACCAACAAAATAATTTATTACGGCTATTACTTCCCGCTAACCAAATATGTTTTTCTTTTTCATAATGAAGCTGAATAGGTTTCAACTGTATACAAGCTCATTCATTACGAGATGTTTCGATAATTATTTTTGAAAAGAAAATATCTACTTTTTAATAAAGATAATTTTCCCTTTATAATCTATAGTTTCTAGTACCACCCGGCCGACCCTGCCGCCCTAGATTGTTGGGCACCTATTTATAAATTATTAATCATTTCAGAAAATCGACTTATTCGACCATTTTTGTTTGACTACAACCTAAACGGGCAGAGGTACCTAGAGGTTTTGCGAAACCAGGTTGTACCAGCCTTACGAGCTATTCTAACAGAAGATGAATTAAGAAGAACTTGGTTTCAACAAGACGGATGTCCGGCTCACAATACCGTTCAAGTCA
Organism: Kuschelorhynchus macadamiae; assembly: GCA_030620095.1. Lineage (NCBI taxonomy): Eukaryota > Metazoa > Arthropoda > Insecta > Coleoptera > Curculionidae > Kuschelorhynchus > Kuschelorhynchus macadamiae. The sequence goes on along the minus strand of JAUTXW010005205.1, from coordinate 814,615 downwards.
GGAACTTCTTAAGAGAGCAGTTTGACGAAAGAATAATTTCTTTAAATGGTCCAATATCTTGGGCTCCTAGATCCCCTGACCTGTCGCCCTTGGATTTCTACCTCTGGGGTCACACGAAGAATGAAATCTATGAATTTGATCCCCCCCGTGATCATAGAAATCCTGAGACAAAGAGTTCTGGACACATATAGAAATATTAACCGAAATACACTTACCAGGGTTGTACGAAAAACAGTCACCAATTGTCAAAATTGTCTCGATGCAAATGGACGTCATTTTGCAGATTTGTAAATTAATGTTACCCACTTACAAAATAGTTAAAGCTCATTTAGATTTTTTTAAGTCGTTAATTACGTTCATGTTCTAGATATACTGGCGAAAAACGAAATCCGCCATTTTCGGTTTTTCGGCGATATTTCCCAAACTTATTGATCGATCTTAAATCTGAAGCCAGATATCGAATGCAATAAGTTTCCTCTAAAACTTTCCCCATTTTACCTTTGCTGTAGGTATAATAGGAGCCGAGATCCCTATATAGAGAAACGAATCTGGGACACACTGTATATATATATATATATATATATATATATATATACATATATATATACATATATATAAATATATATATATATATATATATATATATATATATATATATATATATATATATATATATATATATATATATATATATATATATATATATATATATATATATATATATATATATATATATATATCACGGTTCACCTAATATTGCTGAAGGTAAGCAGAATATGTATTATAAACGGCAACCAAAAATATAAGAGCTTCAAACTTCACTTGAGTCTCAGCTCCAACCTTAAATTATTCTGAGACTTCCGCACAGTACTTTCTCTGGAAAAATCACTCTGGGAAACCTCCCTAATACCCGCCTAATTCCTTAACCTAAACCTGTCTAAGCATGTTGAACATTTTTGATGCTAAAATATCTAAAATGACACTCAACGACTTAAAAATCAGTATACCGTAAATCAATTTAAGTGTATTAAAAATAATGATAACGTCTTTTATGTACGCATTATTAAATAATAACACGTGTGGATTCACCTTTCTGTTCTTGATTCCCAATACCGCATCATTATAATGTTATTCCTCTGACAGCGGTATTAAAAATAATGACATATTTTCCTTTTTATCGCGTTTTATCATCTTCCGTATACAATAATGAAAGGACGGGTGCGAATGCTTTCCCCTCCCTCCCGCCTCGAACCACCCCAAAACATACGAGAATCACAAAAGGGGCGAAGGTAGGTATCAGCTCAAATCTCACCTATTGAAAAATCAAATCTATATCAGCCGAGGAGATCGGAAATGAATTCTGACATTTATGTACACAAAACGTGTTTGTTATAACGTTTAGTATGGGTCCTTATGTGTGTTTATGAGTGTATACCCGTGGGTATTAGGAATGACAAAGCCGCTAAAGTTTGGAAGGCTTGCCAAATTCCGAGGAGTGAGCGACCTAGCAGAAACGTGTACGGTGATTTCCTAACTTAAGGAATACTTAAGCTATTTCTGGGCATTATGAGTATTTCTGAGGAAATACAAGGTATTTCTTATAGGCGCTTCTAGTAATGCTTCGGTGATAATAGTATATCTTCGGTATTATTAATTCTTTCAGTATTACTAGATATTTCTAATAATGTGTAAGTATCAGTTCGTATTTCTGGTCCGTTATTACCTTTTCCCACAACCCACTAAGAAAACACATTTAACAATTTGACAAATTAGGAGATAACGTTCAGCATTGTATAATATCGTAAAGTCTGTTTTGTTTTTTATTAACAATCTTTTAAAAATAACTTATTCTGTTACAAAACATTATTTGTATTAATGCTCGCAGAATTAACGTTACTATTAGAATAATTAAGAATATTATTAATAATGTAATTTCCATGGAATCGACGCCAATGAGAGACGCATCGAACGTTAAAATATCCCGAAGTAGGCTGGGTCAGGTTAAACAAAACGGCAAATTACGCGGGATAGGCTAGCGCCTTACATAATTTAAATATGGCTATATGTCAATTTAAAAGTTAAGAAACATCAGACTGGTGTGTAATCTGCCACTTTCCATGCTGGTCATGTGACTATTTACTACTTAACGTTCTAAAATATTAGCACATAGCAATGAAGCAAATTAGCATTTGAATCTCAAATATTATTAGCGTCAGAGATGGTCAAATTGTGGCAGTGAAAAGATTTAGAATTTTCTAAAATTAAGTTTTTTTTTATACATTATCTTTTAAAAAATTATAAAAACTGTAAATAAAATAACATGAGATATTTTTCACGAAAAAAATTTGAAGCCACTGCTTTCCTTCAGAATTAATATTTTTTTCCTAATTTGCAATCTGTTCTCTCTGAAAAAAGGTCTATTTATTTTTTTTATCTGATACATCGTTTTCGAGTAATAATTAAAATACTGCTTTAATTAATATATTCATATCCTTACATGATTATTTAAAATGGTTTTTAACAAGTTTGGCGTTGAAATGTCAAAGTCAATTCATGGTTTTTAGATTGATTTGAGATAGTTAGTTGCACTTTTTTATAATGTTAATTGTAAAGAGTTAAACAAACAAACTGTTGGTAACAATTTAGTATTTAATTAATTTATTTTAAAAAATGCTATATACATTCAGACATAGATAATATGCCCACATATTTGTTTATGATTATTGCGATGGTAGTTCAATGAGGACAGTTGACGAATATAAACAACGAGTTTTTCAAAGGGTATCCGCAAAGGCACAAGAAAATGGTATATTTCCAAGTGTATAGCTTATTTCTGAGAGAGAGCAGGGTGTCAATATACAAGTTGAAAAATGTGTACTTAATATTGTCACAGACTGAACACAATTTTCAGCAATCGATTTAGTATCAACATCTGGTGCAGTATGCTTAATAATCAATTGTTTGAGCGATTTGTGTTGGACGAACGTCTTACTGGTGACAAGTATTTACATTTTTTGCAAGAAAACTTAGTAGCAATGTTGAGCGATGTTCCAAGTAAGAAATTTCTTAAATAACACTTCCTAATCGATGGACTGGTAGGGACGGGCCGCAAAATTAGCAACTCAGATCACCAGACCTAAATCCATTCGATTAATGTCTCTGGGGGTGGATGAAATCTTTGGTTTATGAAAGAAAAGTCGAAACAAGAGAAGCACTACTTGATGCTACGAGATGCGATTACCAAACAAGCAAACAAATGCATCTAGGTCGACAGGGGTATTCTGGAAAATAAACCGTTAATTTTAATTATTCTTTATTTATAACATAAATAAAATTTCTTGTATTTTTCATGCTTCGGCTAAGGATTTTTAACTATAATTTTATTGCTGAAATAAGATTTAGATTAATATCTAAGTAATAATTAAAATAATGCTTTATATATATATATATAGCCTTTATTTGCATGCATGGCCCTTAATTTTAGACTGAAATTTGAAGAAATAAGTAGTTTTTTAGCTATGCCGCGAACAGACAGACTGACGGACAAACATACCTACAGACAGACGGAATTGAGAAAACATGTTTTCCGGCATCTAGGGACCCTTAAACTTAAAGATCTGAACAAAATCTCACGAGGGAAGTAATAACTAATTATCTTGTGTTTTTAACAAAAATGTATAATATTTTTGCAAAATAAAATTTTTTTGTTATCACAATACAAAACCAACATGTTTTCTTTGCGCAGGGGTGGCCCGCATTTAAATAAATGACAATGTATAAGTAGTTAGATTTTTAGGTCAAGCGGGGCTCATAATTTTTGGTGATTGATAAAAAAATCTCACTTTCATTAAGCAGCTGTATAAACAGAACATATCCTGATTGTTCCACTGATTCGAACCGCCTTCCGACTTTATTAAGGCGCTTGCCACTTTGTGAATTTTTGTTTTTGCCAACCAAAAAATTTTAACCAAACACATATTTAGCGAATTTTCTTATTTAGTCCCTCAGCATTTAATATATAAAATAATATTAAGTGGCTATCTTAATAATATTGCGTAATATAATAAAAAAACTATTTTCTTTCTCCCTGTATATTTGTAAATAGCCCATCGAGATTTAATAGCTCGATAAAAGAATCACACAACATTTTGGTATTCACTGTGTTTTCTGATTTGATTCATGCTGTTGGTGACCTTTGGACCCGCACGATAAGACCGCATTCGACAGTACCAAGTCATTCCCATATGACCCTTAATATTTGACTAAAATTTGACGTTATTCAGATAAGTAGTTCTTAACCTATATCGGAGACTGACCGACAGACAGCCAAACCGACAGACGGACCGACGGAATTCATAAAACATTTTTTTTTGACATCTAGAGACGCTAAAACGTGAAGATATGTAAAACCTAGGAAGGTGGTCTAGAATTAGTACCATAATTTTACTAGTTCAGCTCTGTACCATAATTAGTTATGGCACAAAATTTAAAATCAGTTCATTAAGTAGTTTTTCAGGCTCAATTTATTAATATTTTATGAAGCCGATATTTTGTTTCGCCATCTTGGATTTAAACCCAAATTTTATCAGTAGATTCCTACAAAATACTTTTTAGCAATAATTTTTATAACATTTCACTAAGCCGCCATTTTGTCTTGGCATATTAGATTTTTACCAAAATATTACCAGGTCATCCCCATATGACCCTTAATTTTTGACCAAAATTTAAAATCAATGGGGTAAGTAGTTTTTTAGCTATGTCGCGGAAAGGCAGCAGACCGACAGACAGACCTGTTTTGCGGCATCCAGGGACCCTGAAACATAAAGATCTGAAAAAATCTCAGAGGGTGAGTTTTTCATGATTACAAACCTTCCCTTCTACGATGGAAGTAAAATATTCATATTAACATATAAGTAAAGGAAAATAATGGTAATTAGACAGAATTTCCCTTTGATAAACGTTAGAGTTTATACTGTTGTTTACAAACATAATTGAGGCTGATAGGGCAACGGAAACGTTAACGGAAGAGGTAAATTGTTGACGTGGAATCAAAAGCAATATCTATATTTTCCTTTCTGCCATAATATAAACCTTATTGTCTTGGGAATTGATTCAGGGAAGAATCCTTTTCATCGCTGAACCATATTGTCTCGATCCAATCCCACGCCCTGAATCTGCAAAGCAGTTGCTGACAACGATCTATCCTTTTCTGTTCAACGCTGGGTGTTAATTTTAAGTAGTAAATTTTTTTATAAATTGTTAAATCGAGATCTTTTAAAATTGCTGTTGATGTTCTTTTGATTCCTGTGACTTTAATAATTTTTCTTGCACTAGTCATCCGACCTGGTCGTAAATTTCTAAATCTATCAATCTTTGCCCTGGCAGTTGTTTTCCTTCCACGTCGTTGTTTCTTTTCTATTGAGCCACTGGTTTCTCTTAAATGTTTGAGAAATTTTTGAGGAGACATGCGTACTAATTTCCTTGCGTAATTAAACACATTCCTTAAAGATTTAATTAAAATCTAATCTTCACGAACTAATGAGACCATGATAGACACCTCTCCAATCTACCTAACTTGACAAAAATTCTCTGAAATGACATTGACAATTGACAATGCCAAAGCCCAGTTAAATATATACAAAAGGTAGGATATTATTAGTGATTAAAAAGTGTGGAACTTTAAATTGGCTTTGTTTTATTTCAAAATTGTCATATAAAAACAAATTTCATTACTTCCAAAATGTTTGACAGCTTCCCCTCTTATGACAGTATTTCGGATAGTTTAATTTTTAAAAAAACTAATTTGCTTCAATTTTAGATAAAAGCGAGCTCTATTGCAATTAAAAAATGCACCATTTTAGAAAAAATCCGGTCCTATCTAAATTTTTTTAACCAAACATCAGGCCACAAGCCCTTTAAAATGAAGTAAATAGGTGCAAAATATAGAAAATTGTTAGTGATTAAAAAGTGTGGAACTTAAAGTTGGCCAGAGTGTGGAAAAAATTACCGATAGTCCTTTATGACACCTCTGCTCACCGTGGCCCTTTGCATCAGGCCTGAAAACTGAGCAGGCCTTGTCCGCACCCCATTCGAGCGTTATCTGCTCTCATTAGAGTAATTGACGGCGTTGGTGTTGTGACAGCCCGAACGCAACCGGCGACAGGATCTGATTGATCGGATTGAGTTTCAGGGATCCAAACGATTTGTTTCGCGCTTTTGTCCGTCATTTACTCAATAGCTCCGTAAAAGAATAAGAAATGGACCTGTCAACCCGAAATGTTTAATTCCGATATCAGAACCGAACGAGGTTCTCTAATATGTTTATGTCATTTCCTTTATTACTTTCAATCGCGAAAGAAAAATAGAACGGATTTTGTTTGTTTAAGTGTCATACTTGATTACTATCGGGCGCATTTGTTTTTTTTTGCGCTACTAATTCGTGGAACGATTTTTTGAATAAGTTGGCAGGTGTGGTTTAGGGCAGGACCTTTATTAAGTTCTTGTTTTTTACTTCCTTCTTAAGACGGAAGTATTGCCTTCGTAAAACATCACACGCCTAGATTTTTCCAAATCTTTAGGTTCCTAGATACCTAAAAACATGTTTAATTTCCATCGGAATCAAGTCTGAGGTTCTGGGTGGCCAGTCCGTTTCTCGAATAGTTGTTTCATAAGTAATCCAAAAACGTTATTGAGATGTGCGGTGCAGCACATTGTTTTGACCTAATATGTAATGGTGTAAAATGGACAAATATATTTCTATCTGGTGGACCTCTAAATAAGTTTAATAGGCCACTCTGAAAATTTTTTGAGGACGCATTCCCTATTTAGAAGATAAAAAGTAAAAATTTTCTTTACCCGGAACTTCCCTTGATTTTTTTTTCTATTTGTTGGGAATAGTAAAGTGTGACCCAGTTTAGTTCAGTACATAGTCACAGTATATATGTCTTACGTATACTGTCTTTATTTTTATTGGGCGCCAGTTTGTTCATACTGGGTTCCTACCAGTATTTTACAATTTTCCTTTTGCCTATGCCACACTCGACTTTTGAGAATAATTTAAAATAAATTTAAAATGCGGGACACGAAAAAACACCGGGTGGTCCTTAAAATAAAGGTTCATAGTCTTAAGCAAGCGGAAAAGTAAAATTTGTGTTCGCAAATGAATTTTATGTTATTTTATTTGTTGTAATGTAATAGTTTACCGCTTCACCTATAATGGAGAAAATATTAATTATATGAAGTAATATCAGCCATCAAGTCTAGAGAAAAAAGTATAAAATTGACGGTCTTTTACGTAACCTCGGTCAAACACCTTTGAGGCTGCCGCCATACATGTGCGACCTCAACCCTATTGAACTTGCACGGGCAGGAGTAAAAAATATATTCGAGAGCGCAACATTGGTGAACTTTCAATTAAAGATTTAAACAAAATAACATTAGAAGCGATTGACTCAATATCGGCTGAAAATTGGAAATCGTATGTTAAACATGTTCGTTCTATTGAATATAAATACTGGGAAGTAGATGGCAAAATTGAAACGGTTATTGATGATTTAGTTATCACACTGGGATCTTCGAGTAGTGACGACGAAACCTCATCATTTTCAGAGGAAGACAACGATTTAGAAGGAATCGAACCATTGGAATCACTTAGTGGCTTAGTTTTTTTTTATATATATTTTGTAAAATTGTTCATAAAGTAGCTGTCAATAAACTGCTTCAAAATAATTAATTTTCTGTTCAATACCGGGTGTCAAAAAATATCTAATATTGCGATTAATATTTGAAAAACTACAGAACTCATATTTTTCCAAAATTAACACATCAATGTAGTTATAGTAGGAGAGCCAGCAGTGATTCCAGTGAACAAGATTTATCAAAATTTTAACTTATGCAGTTCGACTTTGGGCTATTCGGGTATGCCAAAAGTGACCGTTTGTCTCCGTCTGTCATATTACTTTGTACAGGTGGCGTCATTGTGAAGTACTATACAGGGCGTTTTTTAATTGCGTGCTAATGTTAAAGGGGGGTGATTCTTCGACCTTTTTAAGAAAAAAGTTTAATATGAACGTAAAAGTCTTAACTTTGGAGATACAGGGTTTTAATTTTTTTAATTCCTAATTCTGATACTATTATAGAAAAATAAACTGTGTGAAATTTGATACACGTCTTTTATGCATAAAAGGGCATTTTTTATTAACAATAAATTTTTGAAATTTCTACCAGTGGCGTGCATATGTAATTAACCTGGGTTAATCCGTATGCTCCTTAATGCATAGAAGACATGTATCAAATTTCATGCAGCTATCTACAATAGCATCAGAATTGGGATGAAAAAAAATGTTTTCTTTTTAAACTTTACCATCCTGTATCTCAAAAGTTAAGACTTTTAGGACATAAAAACACCCCCTTTAACATCAACACGCAATTAGGAAACGCCCTGTTTATTACTTCACAAAGACGGCCCCTGTATAAAGTAATATGACAAATAGAGACAGGCCACTTAAATTAAAATTTTGATAAATCTCGTTCACTGGATCTGATGCTGGCTGCCCTTGTAAAATCTGGACTTGTAAATCGTGTATCACTATACTGGGTGGTCCAATAATAGTGGACGTAGGCAGTAGCCCGGGAACCGTTAATGACTCAAGCAAAAATATATTTATAGGTAAATCAATCAAGAAAAATCAAAATTAAATAATTTGAAAATTCGAAAGTGCGGTACACGAAAGAAAACAGACAAATATAGATAAAGGTTCATTAAGCATAGTAACATTTTTTAATTATCTGAAGTGCGTATAGTTAAAAAGGAGTGCCATATTATCTAAAGAACGACGGGACACTACTGGTTTAAAGAGATTTCTTGGCCGACCTTCCTAAACCGATTGACTCCGCCCGGTTTTCTTTCGTGTCCCGCACTTTAATAAGTAGTTTTTACATTGACTCCTACCACCATTTTGTTACGTCATGTTGAATTCGTACCAGTTTATCCCATTTTCACATTTAATTTGTCATTTGTCAATTGAACAAGATTTTTTACGTTGATTTTTTAAAAATGTTATTTGGCCTCCATTTCGTTTCGCCATCTTAAATTGAAACACATATTATCAATCTTTACCTATTCCGTGGGTCTGCAGATATTTCCCAGATATTAAGTTTCTAAATGGTTTTCTTTAACGATCCTTTTGGTCTTATGTTAGACTGGTGCATTATTTGGTATTGGGATCCAGCAAATGAAAAACAAAAGCCTTTTTTAAATTGTCGACGTTTCGCAACTTTATTGTTGCATTTTCAGTACACATAGATTTTATATCCTGTATGAAACCCATATTGTTTTTACGTACTCCGTTGGTCTGCAGATATTTCCTAACCTAATCTAACCCCAAATGATACACCACTCTAACAACAAGAAAATCGTTAACGAAAACCATTTAAAAACTAAATATCCGGAAAATAACTGCGGACAAAGTAGTAGGTAAAGACTGTTAACATGACCACCAAAGCGTAGAAATTCCCTTAGAAGAATCACCAAGAATAGACGAAATCTCTAGCGAACTACTTAAAAATGGTGGTCTTCTATCGATACTACACAAGCTAATTATCCTCATTTGGCAAGGTGTGATCTACCCACTTCACAAATAAGTAGACCAGCTACTATTTAATAATTACACAGGTATAACAGCATATAAAGTCTTTGCTAATGTAGTTTGACAGACTCAAGATTTTCGCAACCAATGTAGTACAACAATACCAATCAACCATCAGTCAAATCCATTCCTAAAGACAAATATTGGAAAAACACATCGGAATTTAATATTAGGACGGCCTAGGATAGCGTGAACCGAGCGGCACTGTATGATGGAATTATAGAGATTAAAATACCAACTAAGCTTGTTAAACTGACAAAACAATGACCAGCGTCAGATTATGTTTAAGAATTCAGGGAGAAGACCCAGCATATTTTGACATTAAAAACTGCCTAAGACAAGGAGACGTGTTGGCGTAACTTCTATTTAATATTGTCTTAGAAAAGGCAGTCAGTAGGTCGAAGCAAGCGTGATGTAGAACGATGCTTTACGGCTTTCGCAGAAACAGCTAAAAGAATTGGTTTGGGGGTGATAAGAAAACAAAATACATGCTGGTAACCAATAACGCGGTCCGGGTTGCTCACCAGGGCATTCCATTATTTGGGAACTATATCTTTGAGCAAGTCGATCGATTCACGTACCTTGGCCTCTTGATAAGCATAACAAACACAAGTACCGTTGAAATCCAAAGAAGAATCAACATCGCCAACCGAATTCTTTATAGTCTCCAAAACACATCCGCAACAAAAACATCTAGCGAAGAACAAAACTAAACATTTACAGGACACTGATAAGACCGGTCCTCATATATGGAGCAGAAACCTGGACCCTCACGCAGAGTAACGAAAGGCTCTTGGGCATCTTCGAGCGAAAGGTTCTTTGGGAAATCTTTGGAGGACCCAGACATCGTCACATTCATAAAAATTCAAGATTCAAATAAAGATGAGCGGCTCATCTAGCCAGACTACCAGATAGCGACATTACCAAACGACTCAGTATGAGCACCCCAGAGGGTAAAAGAAGTAGAGGTCAACCACGGACAAAATAGATGGATGTAATCGAAGGAGTCCTAAAGGTTAGAAGATGGAAGGAATTAGCCGAGACGAATCGTAGAGCAGGTCAAGATCCACCCAGGATCGTCGAGCCAAAGATGATGATGATGACAGGAGGGTTTTCTATATACATCAAAAGTAATTTTATTATTGTTTCAATTTAAAAGACGGTCTAGAAAAGAAAGGTTGTCAGGTTGTCATCAGTTTCACTGTCCATAGTAAAAGTTATTTTTTCGTTCAAAGAATTAGCATATTCTAAAAGTTTTATCAATTCTTATTCACTACCTTTCCAAACACTACAAATATCATCCACGTACCTTTTATTGCTTACCAAATGATCTGACAGGAGTCTATTCATTATTTTCTTTTCTGAGTTGCTCATAAAAAAAGAACCCATTGACAAGCCCGAACATTGTCGAAAAGATCTATTGTTAAATCAAGGAAAGTTTGGCTCTAGCATAATTTATTAATTATTTCACAATTACTAAGAAACAAAGTTTTTGTTTCTTAACTATTTTTCGGTTAACTCAATGCATTCAAGTGGGAAAATGCTAGAAAAAAATGTTTTTAACATCTAAAGAGACAAGTCTAGCATTTGGTGGTACGGATATGTTTTTATTTTACCGGCAGTCTTAACATCTGACCTTATTCTACTGCTAAAAACTGTGATAGAGCAAAGCTTTTTTAGATTTAACAATAGATATTTTTGACAATGTTCGGGCTTGATAATGGTTGCCTTTTACTATTTTTAAGTAAAGATTTTATGAAAAAAAAATTAATAGCTCGTTTTCGTGGATGATTTGTATTGTTTGGAAAGAGTTCTTTCTTAGAATACGTTAATCTTTGCACGAAAAAATAACTTGTACTATGGAGATTGAAACTGCTGGCAAACTTCCTTTTCTAAATCTGCTTTTAACTAAAAATTATAATAAATTTAGTTTGGAGAAATATAGAAAACCCTCCTGTACTAACAGCATCATTCAGTTTACATCTAACTCTCCATTTTCCCACAAATTTCATGCTTTTAATTTGATTTTGTACAGACTTTTTAATTATTAATTATCTCAAGCTGCTTTTACTAAAGAATTTGATATAATAAAGAAACCGTAAAACAATGGTTTCCTATTTACCAATGAAAAAATTTAACAAACTTTCTTATAATTATTATATTATAACTTAATGCATAACAATCTAATTAGTACAAACAAATCAGTTTTTAACATATTTTGAAAATATATCTTTACATTTAACAATTTTTTAAACTCATTTAATATCTCCATAGTATTTAAAACAAACAATACATAATTAGAATAAAACATTAAAGAACAGTCTTGGGAAATCGCGAGCTTATTTCCTTCATTGTGGAAAGTGTACTGCTGTTTACGTGGAACAATCAGTCCAACTTTACGACAGTTAGTCAAGTTCGTCCAGGATAATCTCTTCTTTTTCATTCTGGCTTATCCCTTCTCCATCATAAATTTACATCGATGTCTTTGGTCGCTCAAGCGTAACCTTGTTTCGTAGTTAATTGTTTCTTTATTTGATTGTTTGTTTACTTATGTACTTTGTAAAATATGTATTGTTTTATGGTAAAGTTATATGTTATCCAATCGTATTTTCAATGCATTACATTCCTATTAGGTCTGATGATGCCCGTTAGGGCGAAACACGCCACCTTGACTGAGACCTAGACCTTATGTATATTTTATATTTTGTTTCTATTAGTTATTTTTTAAATTGATGTTAATTTAGGTATTCCCTTTAATTATAAAGATGTTTGATTTTTTATTTCTTCGTTTTTTAAAGTACCAGTAGGCTATTACTACTTTTTTGAAATATAGAAAAAGGGAAAAAGCCCGTTCAGTCGTCACTGAAGATTTTCAAATGGAGGTTTTGTTATATTTCGCTGAATATCCTATGAACTCTTTAAAAGATGCACAAAGGGATTTGAATTTTCCACGAACATACATCGAGTATTAAAAAAAGACAAAATATCCCCATGTAAGTTTCTTCCAGTTCAAAGTTTTTAAGTGAAGCTCATTATCACAACAGACTGGATACATGCAAATGATGGACGTGAATTTTGAGAGAGGGATTTTAAATAAAATCCTTTGGACAGATGAGGCGATATTTTCCACTGCTGGAATGCATAACAAAAAAATACACACTACTGTTCTGCGATGAATAAACATTTGGTAAAAGGCAGGGGCATCGAAGTGTTAAAGTGTGGTGTGGTATTATAAACGCACGCATGATTAGACCTGTGTTTTTTGACCACTATTTGAATAGACAAACATTTTTAAACCTTTTAAGAAATGAAATTATGAAAAAACTCAATGATCTTCCGGAACATATTCGTGTGGATTTGGTATATAAGAGCATTTTTAAACGAGCAATTGAATTTAGGTATATATAGTAACGGTGAGATTCCATGGCCGCCGCGAAGTCCTGGTTTGACACACTCAGATTTTTTTTATAGGACACTCTTAAAGATGGAGTGTATAAAAACCGAAACAATTATTCTGTAGACGAATTAGAACAAAAAATGAGTGAATAAATTATTAGTTTTAATAATAGTGACGCCCTCCGAAACGCTGTTTTTAATGACAGTTTTCCTTTAAGAAAAATTAAAGATAAGGCTAGAAAACCGTGGGTAACTAAGGGTTTGAAAGTTTCTGGAAGGAACCTTAGATCACAAAAAAAACAATACTATGAAAATCAAGTGAATAAATCAAGAAGCAAACTAAAAGAAAGTTGGCGGATTGTCAACCAACTTCAAGGTAAGAGGAGGTGCCAGGACTAGATTCAATGTTACAACCTGAGGTATTTAATAATTATTTCTGTTCCATAGCATCTAAACTTACTTCAAGACTTGCCCCTATAACAGATCCTCTTAAATGTTTAAATAATGTGCATATTTCAGACTCATTTTACTTAACCCCAACGAATATACATGAACTTAAGACAGTGTTCAGCGAAATAAAAGGGCTTCTGGTTGGTATGAGATCTCAATCCGAGTTTTTCATCATCTGTCGGATTCAGCATTGTTGGCATTGTCGGAGGTGATACATTATTCGTTTACCACTGGCCACTTCCCAAAATGTTTAAAACTCTCTGTTGTAATTCCAGTGCACAAAAGTGGAGACATAACTTCAACCACTAATTTTAGACCCATAGCATTGATTCCTACCCTCGCCAAAGTTATTTATTTATTTATTTATTAATCCCATTATACAGTTACAAAAACCAACTAACTAATAGGTACAAGCACAACAGTATTTGTAAGTAAATTTCTATGTATATAAAGAAGTATCACATGAAAATAATACAATTTTATTACCTACAACTACGAAATACAAAAATATATATGTATGTACAAAAATAATGCAATACAAAGGCGGACCACAAAGAAATTTTATATCAAACTTACATGGGCCAAACCACAGTTAAATATGTCAAATTTTTCTTGATGAAAATTGTATGCATTACACATACTATTTATTGGAGAGTACTTATAGATATTTGTGCGCGGTGTTGGCACATAGAAAGTTTGAGAATGGCGAGCTGACGTTCTAGGTACCAGAAACTGCAGCTGGCTCAAAATATCGCTACATTCAATCCTGTTATGTAAGATTTTATGAAGAAACTTTAGCTGAAACACAGTGCGCCGATCAGCCAAGGAGTGAAACGAATGCCTACGCAATAATTCTCTTTCGGGGATACCGATCGTCAATTTTTAAACTTAAATATTTTAGAAAACGTCGCTGAACCCGTTTAATACGGCCTACATGTACTCGATAGTAAGGCGACCATATCACAGAGGCATACTCAAGTCTTGACCTCACGAAAGCGTAATTTCTTTGATTCTTAAAATCCCTCGAGTTTCTTATGATAAAACCCAGTGATTTAAAACATGTTTTTATAAGATCATTTATATGAGGAAAAAAGAAAGCTTTCTGTCATATACAACACCAAGATCACGAAAATATTCCACTCTTTCCAACATTTCGTTATTAATTTTATATTTATTCAGTATACTACTATGCTTTAAAGAGAATGTCATTATACATTTTTTTATATTTAACGGTAATTTATTTTTATTACACCAATCAAAAATTATGTCAATTGACAGCTGCAAAGTATTACAATCTTCTGAGCTTTTTATACCGGCATAAATCTTCATATCATCAGCATAAAGAAGCGTGTGATTATCCAGATTATTAATTATGCTATTGATAAATAAGTTAAACATTAAAGGACCCAAAATAGACCCTTGTGGCACCCCTGAAGTAGCCTCCAACTGCACGGATGATTGACCACAGCATTCCACTATTTGCGTTCTACCGGTTAGATAAGATTGGAAAAACCCAATCAGATTGTCAGAATAGCCAAGTGAATTAAGTTTAGCTATTATCTAGCAAAATATTGTGGTCAAGCCTGTCGAAAGCTTTCGAAAAATCTGTATATATTACGTCAACTTGACAATTATTATCAAAAGCTTCTGCTATAAATTGCGTAACACAAACAAAGTTGGAGACTGTTGACTTTCCCTTGACAAAACCATGCTGATTATCCGCGAGTTTATTTTTAACCTGAAAGTACAAATTTCTATTCAGGAATATTTCAAAACATTTAGAAAAGTTGTTAATTATACTTACTGGACGATAGTTTTAGATTTTATTTGTATCTCCTTTTTTAAAAACAGGAATTATTTTAGATAATTTCCAACAATCTGGAAACTGCGATGTTTTAATTGATAAATTAAAAAGTATTGTAAGAGGCTTTGCAAGAAGACATGCACAGTCTCGTAATAAAAATGATGGTATTTTATCTGGACCTACCGTCCCTTTCGGTTTAATTTTTTTTAAACAGCATAAAATATCGTCCTCAGTAGCGCAGTTTATAAAAACGGTGTCCACAATACCGCTGATTCTCTGAGGATTTAGTCCATCACTATCAGGCACAATATACGAGGACCGGAAAAAATTGGCAAATGCATTTGCAATCGATGTGTGATCTTTAAAACCGTCTTCGCCTAATGTCATTGTTTCTGGAAACTGCTTATTATTTTTTTTTTACTGTTAATTAATTTCCAAAATTTTGAGGGATTAGTCGTAATATCATTTTCGATACCTTGGCAGTAATATTTATAAGCATTACCTATGTCCAATTTAACCTGAGTCCTAAGTTCCCTAAATGCCTGCAAATCAGTAACATTCTTAATTCTTTTAAACCTCTTCCATGCCCTGAATTTTTGTCTAATTTTTCGTATTATTTGAGAATTGAACCAAGGTGGATAGTTTTTGCGACGCTTTCGTGTTTTTGGAACAAAAAGATCCAGGATTTCATAAATTTTAAAATAAAACATTTCACAAGCAGAATTTACGTTATAGAAACTCTAGTCAAAAAGAGAATGATCCCGTATTTAAAAAATAATAAGATTTGAATGCAAGTCAATTTGGATTTCAGAAAAATAAAAACACAACTGACGCGGTTTTCGAGTTCCTGTCCGACCTTTGTCTAAACTTGAACGAGAATGAAGCAGCAGCAGCAGTGTTCTGTGATCTTTGAAAGGCATTTGACTGTGTGGATCACGTAATACTGCTGCGAAAACTCGGGAAATGTGGGTTTAGGGGCTCAGTCTTGATTGGTTCACTTCTTATTTGAGTAGGAGTAAGCAGAGGGTGAGAGTGGGAGATAGGGAGTCGAGAATTAAAGATGTAGCCTCGGGAGTGCCCCAGGGTTCAGTATTGGGTTCCATTCTTTTTCTACTGTATATTAATCATATAACTAGCACAAATATCATGGGGGCCTTCGCTTTGCTTGCGGATGACACCACCATCTTTTGGCATGACCCAGATCCCTCTAAGCTAGGCATCACTAAAGACATTGAAATTATCAAAAAGTGTTGTACTCAAATTTTCTATCCTTCAATGTGTCTAAAACAGACATCCTCTATTTCAATTGGACTTTGGATGACATAAAGCTAAATTTTAATATTATCCCTGCGTGCTCCACAACAAAGTTCTTAGGGGTATACATAGATACAAGTTTGTCACTTAAGGAGCATTTATTGCAACTATCTCGAAGGATTGCTTCCGGTTGCTCTCCCCTGAGAATAATAAAAAAAGAGCTAAATTTGGCTACAGCACGAGTGGCTTATTTTGCCTTTGTGGAATCTCACCTGAGGTATGGTATTGCGTTTTGAGGGAATTATCCACAGTATCTAATTAATGCACTGTTTGTGCTTCAAAAGAGAGCTCTGAGGTGTGCGTGTGGTGTAAATATCAGAGAGTAATGTAAACCCCTATTCCTTAAACACAGAATACTCGCATTACATTCTTTATACATATTGGAAGCTCATATAACATCCGACAAGAGTGTATAATGCTAAGAAGATTTTTAATCATTTGCCAAGTTGTATAGGATCGAAAGAAAATATAACTTTCAAGAAAGCAGTTAAGGCTTTATTGCTGAACAAAGCTTATTGTTCAATTAATGAGTTCCTTCAAGATCTTGTCTAAATATATGTATTTATTGGCTTAGTATTGAGTATGGTTGGCTGTGGCTTGTGTTGTGTGGCATTTAAGCTGTACAGCATCTTTTGATTTTTTTTTTGTATGTCATTACTCTTAATTGTGTATTTCAGTTCACATTATTTTTGTATATACATATATATATATATATATATTTAGTTAAGTTTTTTTTTAATCTGTAACTTTTATTATCTCAGCTTTGTCAATGAGAATCACTCATTAGACAAATAATGTTTATTTTGACTTAACTGACTTTGTATATTTGGATTTTAAACATTAATGTTATTTAGTTTTACCTCGTTTCTGTTCACAATTCTCGTATATTTGTGCTCCTTGTTAATCTATTTTTGTATGTTTTATTGTTAGACAAATTTATTTTGAATTGTAATTGTAATTATTTAACTTGTATTAGCATCTCATTTTTAGCTTTGTCAATAAGATAATTTTCTTTAGACAATAAAGCATTTTTTGAATTTCAATTGAAACATTCTAGTGCAACATACACTGTGTATAGCAGAAAACGGACAGCATGTGGAAAATCAATTATATAGTCATTTGTTTTAAACTTTTCCTGTTTTTCTATTTCCATGTAATCTGTTGTTATATGTTCTTTATGTTGATAGCTATGTTATTCAAGAAGTTTGTTTCTACTAGGTATCAGTTTTCAATAATGGTTTTAAATTTAAAATTGTCTATAAATTAATATAGAATAAAGTTAGGTCTATAGTTATGTAAACAGAAATATTATCCATTCCACGGCCTCCTATAGTTTTTTTGAGTATGCAGCATCACAATATTCAGGAAATAATCTGCATAAATAAAAAACATAGTAGGTGGGTATAGGTGTTCTATTTAAAAAATCGACTTTTTTTTATGCGCAAACAAATTGTTGACTAAATTGTGTCCAATTAAATTTTCTAATAGATCAGCTGCCGCTTTGGCAGGACTCATGACTACATTTACAAATAAGTGGTTTTTTCTACAAATAAATTAATCCCTTTTAGTTATATTTAATTCCAAATTCAACAAATTATGGCATTACTCAATTCAAACGTCATTGGATAAGAGGGATGCTTACGATTTGAACGTAAAAAAGGGGGACGGACATAAGAACTTAAGGCATAGCAATTAAAGGATTCACATTCCCGTATTTTCCATATTAAAATATTCCGCCATGATGTATGCATGCATCAGGAGAAACGGCAGGGAACAGCGACACAATCGAGTTTTTGCCGAGACCTGCGGCATAGTCGGCCCTCAAAATGGCAGACCTACACCAATAAAGATAGAAATAATAATTACACCGCGCCCGGTTTTTTGTCTTATATTTAAAAAGTTGCCTGGTAGTGTCAATACTGTGTTGCCAAGTTCAGGTTTGCATCTCTTAAAAATGATTATACACTAGCGTGTGATGAGTAAAGTCTCCGTCCTCTACTTCAAGTCTCAGGAGGTTATTTTGCGCAAGAGACGGCTCCCATATATTTGAAATATCTAGGCTAGGGTGACATTTTCCTGATTCCTGTGCAAAATTGTAGCCTCTTAACTAACTAACTAAAGAGTATACCTATTCTTCTGCACATTTGCAAAATTGTTGAATTTTGGGAACAGTTGAATTTTTAGATAAATTTGCAAAGTCTTATTTTACACCCGGTATAAAAGAGTTCCTACTCAAGTAAACTTTATGTTTAAACTGGTTAAAAACGAACAAAATTTGCAAGAAACGTCTAAAAACCGCTACTTAATGTCTTTTCACTATGAAAATAAAGCACATTGAATAAGATGCTAAGTTAAGTGTCCCGATTTTTTTGGCGAGCAGTTTATTTAGTCTTGCATCGGGCAAAATAGAGACGATATTTTAATGAAAGCTTGTCATTTAAAAACTTCTTTATATAAATATATATATATATATATATATATATATATATATATATATATATATATATATATATATATACAACACGTCGTTATTGTTGGGTACAGCGACATCTACCAAATAAGCTGTCTTTGTTTCCTTATTTAACAGTACCACATCAGACCGATTATTCGACACCCGTCTGTCAGTGATATTTGCCCGGTCGTAGTACTATTTTCAACCACTGAACTTGGCATTTATAACAGGGCATAAAGGTGTTCAGGAGCCCGTATTTATTAGCAAGCTTCTGGTGTATGATGTTACACACCTGGTTATGTCCCTGGAGGTAGTCCATGTTTGCTAGGTAAGTGCAGCCAGATTTTATATATTGTATAGTCTCTGATCTCTCGCTACATTTTCGACACTTATCGGATTCAACGGGCCGGTCTTTGATGATGAGTTTCGTGTAATCTCGTGTGTTAATAACTTGGTCCTGTATAGCCATCAGAAATCCTTCTGTCTGTGGAAATACTTGTTCCTCCTTCAGCCAGCTGTTGGATGTTTCCTTATCCATGTGTGGCTGATTCAAGTCATTGTGATGTCGGCCGTGCAGTGCCATTTGAGCCCACTGTTCTTGTTTGTCGGGGTCTGAAAGTGACTTTAGGATGATGTTGTCACTTACGAGATTGAGTGGAGGGTATGAGTTGTCACTTAATCTCACTATGCGGTGGAGGCTTGATGTTTGTACCTTGTCGTGAGTGCAAATTACTTAATTCAACAAGGGATCTTCCACCTTCTCTTCGTGGTAAGGCCATTCGGAGAGTTGATGACCTTGGGTGGTGGAGACCTGTACTTAGTCATCATTAGGCGAGTAGTTCGTTGTAGTCCCTCTAGCTCCGTGTTAGTCCATTTCAAGATTCCGAAACTGTAGGTCAACATGAGCACAGCATAGCGGCACTTCTGTCTTTAGAAGAGCTCGCACTCTTTGGACATACTGATCTTTTATCTTGGTCTTTCCTTGCTTATCATAGAGCAGTCTAGCTTGTTGGAATCCTAGGTATCTGTAGGTCTCTCCTTGGTTCAGAGCTTGAACTATTTCTAAATTGGAAAGGGCTACATCACCATGAATGACCTTGCCTTTTTCGATGTTGAGGCTTTACATTTTTCTATTCCAAATTCCATATGGATGTCTTTCGAGAAGGTGTATGTCACGTCAATAAGTTTTTTGAGTTGGTTATAGTCTCCACCATAGAGCTTAATATAATCCATATACAGAATGTGGGATATGGTTCGGGAATCGTCTCTATTGGCTTTGATGTTAAAGCCATGTCCTGTATTGTTGAGCAACGTGGAGAGGGAGTTCATCGCTAAGCAGAACCATAGTGGACTTAACGAGTCTCCTTGGTAAATTCCCCTATTGATGTGTATCTCATCGGTGGTATGATAGTTGCCAGGAAATTGATGATCATATTCCGCCATGATGTATGCACGCATCATGGCATCACAGGTGAATTATGTATATTCCTTGTACGTCTATGAGCGAGGAATGTGGTACACTGTCAAACGCCTTTTTAGGGTTATACAAGCAGTGTGTATGTTGCGTTATTTTTTTTATTATTATTTGTATAGATCCTGGCAGGACACCTCATTATGCGACAAAAAAGAGTCGTGCAGGAGAAAAAAAAGTTCTATGTTACTCCCCGATTTCTTCGGTGGATAGCGATCATGGATAACTGTGTGAGATCTGAACAGGCGGCGAGCACTCAGAATAAACACCTTCTGCATCAATCCCAATATCCATTGTGCGGATATTTTCCAATGTGGGATTGTTTTTAAGCTAGAAGGAAATGTGCGGTGTATTCCCCCTAGGGATCCAATAACGATTACGACAATTACGACAGAGTGCCTAGGAAACAGCTGTTGCAGCTCGATTTTTAGGGGTTGACACATTCTTCATTTTTCCTCCTCCTTACAGGCGGTGTTGTCCTCAGCTAAAGATGAAAATTCGCTAACAAATATCACCCAGCTAGATTTGTCCAGGAGGACTATGTCAGGCTTGTTGGCTTGAATCTGATAGTGGAAAATGAAAAGTTGCAATAAATTAGGGATCTATTGGTTTTCACTACGAACTCAATATCCCCGGGTACATATCGCACTCTGTCTCGTACGAGTGCCTAAGGTGGTAATAAAGTACTCGCAATGCAGCGTTGTGCCTTTGGATATAAGCCCAAGTTAGATAAAAAGGGCAAGCACCTAGTAAGTGCATAAGCGATTCCGGTGCTTCATGGCAGGCCCTGCAGCTGGTATCAGGAACCTTCATACCCAAGACGCGACTGCGATAGACTAAAGTGTCAAATACACCATCTTGACAAATCCCTGGGTTTCCGATCTCAGCCCTGCTAATTTTAGAAACGCAAATGTGCCTTGTCGACAAGCCAGGTACTTTCATAAGACAGGAAGTACATGCCATGCATTGGCTTGTCTACATGATGTCTATAAAGCTTGTCGTGTTCAGCCGTTATAATATAGGCTTTAAGATATTTTGGTTCCAGTGCAGTGACTGATGTTCTATCCCCAATATAACTCTGTCGTGCAGACACTTCATACTTAAGAGTCCCTTGCTTCCCTACACCCGCGGAAGACAAATCCTGGGTACGGGTGAATTCGGGTGCAGACTGCGGTTTATTTTACGTGTCTCTCGTTCTAGCTGGC
This sequence comes from Kuschelorhynchus macadamiae, assembly GCA_030620095.1. Classification (NCBI taxonomy): domain Eukaryota; kingdom Metazoa; phylum Arthropoda; class Insecta; order Coleoptera; family Curculionidae; genus Kuschelorhynchus; species Kuschelorhynchus macadamiae. Next base: position 792,876 of record JAUTXW010005205.1, on the reverse strand, counting down.
GCAATTCATCGACATTCCATTTAAGGACACTAAAGAAATATGAAAGTATAGGAATGGTAAGCATATTGGTTGCTGCAACCTTCTTTTGCCCGGACAATTCCGATTCTGCCGGCGTCAATACTAGCCATCAAGAGACTCTTTAGATTTTGATACAACCTGAGTGCCACGTTATTCAACACTAAGGTAGGCATACGTTTCTTCCGCATTTAGATGTCTAAGGATGCTTCCGTCAGTGAGTTGCGCGTCCTGAAGAAATTCCGTAATTCGTCTTCTTTTAAGATGAAAGACAGCATACTTGTCCAATCCTAGCTACATACCAGCATCCCAAGAGTACCCCTCGACCAGCCTTATTGAGTTATATAGGTTATTATTGCCAGATGCACAGATTTTTAGGTCATCCATGTAAAATAGACGAGTGACCTTATGTACTCTGGAGCCTGGGGCACCACGTAGATATCCCCGAGACTGGCGAAGCATGATAGATAAAGGCAGCATTAAGACACAGAACAAAAGAGGGCTTAATTGATCGCCTTGGAATACTCCTCTGTAAATTATTGGCTGTGTAATATAGTTTGTTTGTCAGATTTTAGAGCAAACCGGGAACTCTACAGCGGAAATAGGTTCGTCATGAATCTGAATATAGGAAGAGGCACTGCAAGACGTCAAAGCAATGAACTCAGGACTTCATGCGAGGTTGAATCGAATGCTTTTTTATAATCGATCCAAGCCGTAGACAGGCTGCGTTTATATCGCCGGATGACTTGAGTAATGCACCGGTCTATTAAAAGATTTGTGTTATCTTTATTGTGTGTGTATTGGGGACTAGGAAATTTCATCCACCAATAATAATCGTAATTCCATCTGAGATAGGCGCCGAAAAGTTCTTAATACCCAACAAAGCACATGGAAGTTGAGTTATATACCTTTCGATATAGGTAGTGAAGTGGTGCATTGCAGGCGTGTCTTCAATGAATGGCTTTGGCGACTCATAATTAAGCGACAAGGATTTTTACGAAAAATGTAGTTTTCGCCTGCTCTTCTCGCGCGGGTTTGCAATAACTTTTTAATGTTCATTAACGCCCGTATCCTCTCTAAACAATGTTGTTTGATGGTCGATAACAAAGTTAGGTTGATTGTGTAATGTTGGCATCTGATATTAGCAGCAATGCGGCGTGTTTTAACCGTGAACGATGCCTTGCGTTCAATTGATTGTGTCACACAATTAATGAGGCATGCATGCTGCCTAATTGAGGTTATCTTCTATATTTGTCGCTGCGTTTTATCGCTGTAATTAGAAACCTCTCGGGACTGATCTTGTGGCAAAAGCCTCTTAGCGGCATTAATTTGCCAGAGGTCATCATCTTCAGGAAAGTCCTCGTCGAGAGGTTCCGCCATTCTAGCCTTGGGCTTTAACGGGCGTATATGATTTTAAACACCTTATCCTTGTGTTAAGTTCTATCTCGTTGTTAAAAGGTTTCTTCGAGGTTATGGACTTGTAGGTTTCAGCCACCTGTTGGATGATTCCTTATCTATGTATGACTGATTCAAGTCATTGTGATGTCGGCCGTGTAGTGTCATTTTAGGATGATTTCACTTGCGAGATTGAGTGGAGGATTGTTTGGGCCTTGTTGGTGAAGAAATCTCTCAATTTTTGCAGCTGTCAGGAATGCGAATTGGTCAAGACAATAAAAGACCTTCCACCTCCTCTTCGTTGTAAGGTAATTCGGAGAGATGACCTTAGGTGGTGTGACTTGTATTTGGTCATTATTAGGCGAGTAGTTCGTTATAGTTCATCTAGCTCCGTGTTAGTCCATTTCAGGATTCCGAAACTGTTGGTCAGCACGGGCACAGCATAGGTGTTAATTGCTGTAATGAGATTTCCGGCAGTCAGTTCTGTCTTTAAAAGAGCACCGCACTCTTTGAACGTACTGATCTTTCAGCTATCATCCATATACAGAAGGTGGGATATAGTTCGGGAATCGTCTCTATTGGCTTTGATGTTGAAGCCATGTCCTGTATTATTGTGCAACGTGAAGAGGGGGTTCATAGCTAAGCAGAATCAATGTGGACTTAACAAGTTTCCTTGGTAAATTCTCCTATTGATGTGTATCTCATCGGTGATAAGAGATTGATCGCCATTATACATCCTCAGGTTCGTTCTCCACTAGTGCTTGATAGTTGCCAGGAAATTGATGATCATAGGGTGAATTTTGTATATTCCTAGTACGTCTATGAGCCAGGAATGTGGTACACTGGCAAACGCCTTTTAATAGTCTTTAAAAGCAGTGTGTATGTTGCGTTTTCTTTGCTGTGCCTGCTTAAGTACCACAGAGTGGATGATAAATTGTTCTTTGCATTGTTGATGGTCTCGAATGCATTCCTTCTGTTCCTCGGCTAATAGGTTATGACTGTCAATATGGGGATAGATACGATTTGCAATGCATCCTGTTAGAATCTTGTACATGGTGGGCAAACTGTACTGGAACGGGTCTTCTGTCCTATTGCTTTTGGGTAGCATAGTTGTAGTGCCCAGCATGAGAAATGCGGGGGTTCCCTCCGAATGATGCATTATTTTGGTAAAATGACGGGCCGTAGCTTCATGAAGGACCTCAATTTCCTTATACCAGAAATTGTGAATATGGTCAACTCCTGGCGATTTCCAGTAGCTCGTTCCCTTAATAAAGCCGTTAACTTCTTCCTTGGTGATAGAGTCAAATTTGATCACGTTGAGATTGTATCCATGTAGCATTTCGGTTATGCTCTTTTGGTTTTTCCCAGATGTTCGACCAATACTCGGTCAAATGCTCTTTGCTCGGCAGCATCTTCTCAGTATTGGTTTGATCTTTGGTGTTATTAATATCCCGATAGAACTATCTTTGCTTGGTGTTTAAAAGCCAGTTCTGTCGTTTTCTCTTTGATCATTTGTTGTATCTCTGCAGACGTTTCGCTTTAGCTTTTAGTTTTTGCTTTAGTGTATCCGGATACTCATCTAGTTTTTTATTGATTGTTGGGATGGGTGGGTTTTGTACCTATCTTCTTAAATACCTTCTTAATGAGCGTTTTAAGTCTACTGGAGGGGTGTTAATTCTTCCGAAATTCTGTGAGTCTTCTTAGTTCCTATCTCAAATCATCAATTATCTTCTCAAATCTTTTCTGCCATATGGGTTTTTGTTGGTGTGTTGCTTTGCCTGTTTTCTTCTGAGAGTGCATTTGTTGTTTACGGCATCTAAGAACGGAGACGGCAGAGCGGTAGATAATAATCCAAACTAAACTCTGCTAGTATGGTGTTGAAAATCTTGAGGATGCTGTGAATCTCCCGACTAGTTCTAAGTTTCGAGAGCTTAGGTCTGTGAGTTGGATTTAGGCCGTTAAACTAACCGTTAAGTAAATTATTATTGTTATTAAATTTAAAGTAAATAAAAATAAATATTTTCTTGACAAACTTGAGGTATGTAATTATATTAAATATTTGCTTCAATTAATTTAAAGTTAAATATTTTTATTCAGTTGCGAAAAAGCTAAAAAAGATTTTTGTTTGTCAATCTAAACGCAACAAATAATCTGAACACATTTAAAAATATTTTCTTATCAGTTCATACTTTTAAGAAATGTGGCAACGTCGGGCGATTGCAATATTTTAATGAGCAAAGTGCACTGGCGCAATGCCTATTTATTCTTCACCTAAGCCTTTAAATACGGGGCTAAATAATGATTAAAACTGCTATTATTTTTAAGTTCCGTTGCTTAGAGTGTCGCTTTCAAAAGTCGAAAGGGTTCTCTCCTGTTTAATTAAAAGAGAAATAAATTGTTTTCGTTTTAATGATCTTCCCGGAAATTATGATGGCCGCTGCGGCACAGAGCAAGGGCGGAGATAAAGACCTAAAGTTTTTTCATTTTTCTCGTTAGGATTAATTTTAAATGAAAAGACTTGCGGAATTTGCTAGAGAGCTTTCTCCCTCGACCTGCACAAAAAAAGAAAAAGTGTTTCGGCACCTCGACGAAAAAATATATTTAAATATTGTGTTTATAGTTTTCTTTAGTACAAATAAAGGAGGTGGGAAAAGTAAGATAGAAAATCAGTAAAAGTCTTATATCTGCAAAATGAAAAGTAGTATTCTAAGTAAGTCAGTATTTGAAATATAACTACTGTACTTCAGAAAGATATTTTGCATTTGGTTCTTGATTTCATAAAAAGTATTTTGAAGTATTTAAACTTGATTTTAATAAAATATGATAGTAAATATATTTTTTTATTTATTGATACATTTAGTAATTATTTCATTTGGTAACACATATACACTCTCTTTTCAAACATTTTTGTTGGTTATTGGATTCCTACCAAGATTTTACCAGTTTTGGTCATAATTTAAAACAAATTTAATAAGTAGTTTTTACAATGACACATACCGCCATTTTGTTACGTCATGTTGAATCCGTACCGGTTTGTCCCTATATAACATTTAATTTTTCTGCAAAATTAAAGTCAGTTGAACAAGATTTTTTTTACGTTGATATTTGAAAATTTTAATTTGGACGCTATCATGAATTCCCACCACAACTTTACCACTGCTTGCACAAAATTTGAAATTATTCTAATAAGTAATTTTGTCAGGTTAATTTTTTTACATATTTTATTAGGTCGCCATTTTCTTTTGTTATCTTGGATTCATACTAAAATGTTACGTGTTCATTCCTATGCAATGCTTGATTTTTGTACAAAATTTGACTAGGCTGCCATCTTGCTCCGGCATATTGGATTGTTATGTAGTTTTTTTGCAATACCACGAACTGACAGACAGAACGACAGAAGGACGCTAAAACGTGAAGATTAGTACCACAATTTTACTAGTTCCTCGCTATAAGACAGTTAGTAATAGCGCATAATTTGAAATCAATCAATTAAATACCGTAAAACAGGGAGACTTCGGACAACAGGAAGTTTCTCCCATAATGTGTTTAAAGCGACAAGCGTGTCAAAACTTCTCAAGAATTCCTTAGAAGCAGATGGAGCAAATTCGAAGAAAACTTTGTTGTCCGGATTTCGCTCGTCGGGTATTTGGCACTACAATCCATTAGAAGTTTTAAACTTTTGCCTCAAAGAAAAACAAAAGTTCCGAAGTACAAACAAGGCTAAATAGGCGCAAACGAATTAATGTTCAACCAGGAAGGCCAGTCTTCCTTATACAGATATCGATGCTTAAGCCACAGTTCAAGTTGAAAGCGAAACATCTGGTATACCGAAATTCAAAAAAAAAACGCAACAGCTTTTCTTTCGATGTTCCGACACAGACTGTGCCTAGACTGCCATTAGCTCATTTTGTGACAATAAAAAAAAATTGATTTATTTGATAAAAATTCTTGACCACCCGACTCATCTGATTCCGAAGAAGAAACGACAAGCCCCGAAGTAGAAACAAGATCATAGAAGTTCAAACAAATGAAAGTTCAACCAGGAGCGCCAGTCATCCCTGCAGATATGGATGCTCAATCGACGACTGAAGCCGAAAACGAACCACCAGAAAATATGCCATCCACGTCTGGTTTGTAAAAATCCAGAAATTGCCAAAACATTCAATCCGATTATTCCGACTCATTTGATTCGGAAGAAGAAAATTTCGAGAAACCAAGGGTCTGCCCATCAAATGAAGATATTAAAATAGACGATTTTTTATTAGTAAAGGTTCCGAAATTCATTAAAAATCAAATTCTATGTGGCAAAAGTTTTAGATGTAAAAGGTGAAAATTATTTTGTCACTTTTGTCCGAAGATCAGTGGCGGCTCGCGGGTGAAAAAGTAAGTGAAGTGCAAATGAAGCAAGAAAATATCGAAATAATTTTTTTTATATGTGGAGGGGGTAGAATAATTTTTACGACTAAATTTTGTATACTAAATCTATTCTCTTAAATAAATTTGCTTCATAGCAGCAAATTTATTTATAACATCCTCATAAAATGGATGAGTTGCCCTGACCTCCTCCTTCCATTCCTTTTGAATTGAAATATTGCCTAGAGAAGTAAGTCTTTTTTGAGATATTGTGTTTCTTAAATAAGTTTTTACAGGTTTGAGGCAAAAAAAACCTCTTTCCACTGAAGCACTTGTCGACGGTATTGTCAAAATAAGGGAAAACACTTTATATGCTTTGGTTAAAATATCTTTATTTTCATTAATTTTTTTCACTTGCTCTTGTAGCGATATATTTCAATTACTGTCATTGGCAGAAATAAGACCAAGCTCATTTTTAAATCGTTGACTTTTTGAAAATATTTCCCCATATAACTGTAACAAATCTTCAAAAGCGCCAGTCGGAAAATTTAAACTATATTCGGAAAATTTAGCAGAATCTGCCAAACATAAAAATGTAAGTTTTTTCAGAGTCTTGAAAGCTTAGTGTCATTTGCGTTAAAATATGGTCCAATATTTCATAAAAAAAAGGGTTCTATACTTAGCCCTAATTTCTTCAGGTGAAAGCTTAGCAAGCTCACGTTTGTAATGATTTATTTCTGTAATAGAATTTGCTTTATCAAACATGGTATTTAAAAAAATGTTCATTTCTTGTTTTACAAAGCGCCTCACGACAGCGTTTTATATTGGATATGCAAAAATGAACGTCAAACGATTTTTTTTTTTTTTTTTGAAGAACGCAACTTGAACAATCACATTTACTAACTTGGAATTGAAGACCAACGAGTTTCTGTAATTGTTGGTATACGCCTCGTAGATGCAGATGTAAGAGCATACGTTCGTTTGGCTGAGTGATGAAAAAATGAGGCAATACTACTAAGGCTTGCAAAAAAATTCGACATTTAGAAATATTTTTAAATTTTGCTGCGTCAGGACAAATACAGCCTGCGGCTTTTCTTTTTTTTTTTTTGAAGGCCATCTAGATGGCCAGACATCACACTTACGTCATCGTAACATTGCCCTATTAATTTATGTTTATAGTAAAATTGGTTCAAAATTTGATCCAATAGAGAATATAAATTCTCCGACGTTCTATCGGAGCTGACATTATAAAATCCTAAGAATCTCTTGAATACTGAACCTTTTGAATTAACGTATCTTAGAATTATGGAGCACTGGGAGGTTTGCGTAATATCAGTGGTGTCATCCAGTAGCACAGAAAAAAACTGTGTGTTGATTATTTCATTTTTTACATGATCATTTAAATAATCATAAATGCATTCGATTAAATTCAATTAGTAATTAATTATTCCGTTTTGAATAGTTTTCGAGTCACCAGTAAAAATATTTTTTTTAATTTTTTTGTGATGATCTTTTAGTTCTTGGCAACTTCTCGATATTAATAAACCTTAAAGCTTTTTAAAATTCCCCGTATTTATTGACTCGCTGCTCTCATCATGGCCGCGGAAGAGTAACTCTTGATTTGCAAGGTACAAAACTGCGTCAATTACCAAGCACATAAATAGTCTATTTAATCGGACGTTTTCGTTAAAATGTATTTTATATAGTTTAGCATTTTCTTTTAATGTATCAGCTATAGTGCTTTGATTTTTTACAAATGTTTTTAGCGTTAATTCGCATTTTAAATGCTCCGCCGAGTCTTCATGTTTATGTAAAGACCTTCATATATTTAACATACCTGCAAATCCTTCCTTATTCAACAGTGAATATTTATTGGAAACTAGTAAACAAGGCTAGCAAAACAATTTTTGTAATATTTGACTATTATATAACCATTTTTACGTCGAAAACCAGGATGACGATTAAAACTCTGATCTTGTTCCTTTTATCGATTGAATGGAGTTTCCAACAAAATGCAAACCACATCCGTGATCGGATTCATCAATAATGTAAATTAATAAACCCGACACCAAATAAAGTTGTAACAACACCATAAATAAATATAACACAAAACAGTCAAGTAAACTGCAGAGGAACTAACCGGTTGCAGCGAAATCCGCAAAAATAAAAGTAAACAACCTAACCAAACTGAACGATACGTGGGTGCAGTGTACTGCGTTAGCAATTCACCGAGAGCGTCGTATGGCGCTGGTTAACATTAATCTTCTATGCGGTGGACGTCATCGCGAACGCGTTGTCATGGCAACGTAGTAGAAAAATCGTAAACTAAACATAGCACCTCCAGCAAAGTCGAAGCGGTTTGCGCCAATGCGACGGTTGCACAAATCTAAAAACTGAAAACACTACGAAACATTTCAGACTGCCAAAATCTTCCTAGATGTTAGGAGCTTCTTGAGCGAAAATTGCAGAAATTGTCTTGGTATTTAGTCTGTGATTAAAAAGGTTGCAGAACGCGTCCGAAGTCACCCCGTTTGACGGTGGTTTTTTCAGCCTGAACTTTTAAATATTTTAATTAAGCCGCCATCTTGGATTCGTACCAAAATTTTACCAATTGATTCCTACAGACGCCTTGATTTTTGCGCGAAATTTCACTAGGCCGCCATTTTGTTTATCTATATTTGATTTTTAACAAAATGTTGCCAGGTCATCCCCATATAACCCTTAATTTTTTACCCTAATTTGAAGTCAATCGAGTAAGTAGTTTTTAAGCTATACCGCGAACTGACAGAGCGATATCCAGACAGTCACATCGACAGAATTCATAAAATATATATTTTTTGGCATCTCGCGGCGTTAAAACGTGAATATATGTGAAAACTGGTAATTTTTTTCCTGATTACAAACATTTTATTTGGCCTCAATTTTGTTCCGCCTTCTTAATTAATACCACAGTTTTACCAGTTCATCTCTATACTAATTTTTAAATACTTTATTACACCGCCATTTTATTCCATCATCTTGGATTCGTACCAAAATTTTACCAGTTAATTCTTACATAATCCTTGATGTTTGTGCAAAATTGGGTAAACAGTTTTTTAGTAATAATTTTTTAAATAATTTCACTAAGCGGCCATTTTTTTCCGCCGTATTGCATTTTTACCAAAATGTTACCAGTCATCTCCATATAACCCTTAGTTTTTGAACAAAATTTGAAGTCACATGGGCAGAGCGACAGACAGACCGACGGAATTAAGAAAACATGTTTTTCGGCATCTAGTGTCCCTGAAACGAGAAGATCTGAAACAATCTCGGAGGGTGATTGGCGATTACAAACACTTCGATCTAAAAAACTTTTGGCTAACGGTAACAATAGATATCATTATTTGTTTTTACTTCTTGTTTCGCCAATAGAGCAATTTAGTTTAATACTTCTAGTGGTACTAAATGGCCAACTTGAAAATAAAGTTAATATGCGATACATCTTTAAAAATTGGTAAATTTTCTTTACACGGAACTTCGGTTTTGAATCTTTCCCTTTATTAGGAATAGTGAAGTATGACCCAATTTAGTTCGGTACATAGTGATTTTATAACATATATATATATATATATATATATATATATATATATATATATATATATATATATATATTAGAAAAGAGTCACACAAATCCAGTTAAAAAACAAGAAATCATCAATCTTTTAAATATTTGCCTTTCTCAGAATTACTTTCAATTCAATAATAATTTTTACTCCAGCTCTGAAGGCTTAATTATGGGAAACCCATTACTAGCTGAAATTTGTATGTACAATATCGAACACACTATACATCAAAATCCACTAACAAAAAACTTTCTTTATTGGTTTAGGTATGTCGATGATATTTTAGCTTGTTTTGTTGGAACACAGAAACAATTAAGTGTTTTTACTGATTTTATCAATAATATCCATCCCAATATAACTTTTACAACTGAATTAGAACAAAATAACTCTATTAATTTTCTAGATTTAACTATACAGAAAAATGATAATAAACACGACTTCTCTATTTTTCATAAACCTTCTCATACAGATATTACTATTCACGCTAGCTCTACTCACTCCTATCAACATAAATTAGCGGCTTATAACAGTATGGTTCACAGGCTAATTAATATTCCAATGTCAAATATTAATTTTGAAAAAGAACTTAACATAATAAAACAAATTGCTGTCAATAATGGATATGATCCAAATCTCGTAAATAATATTCTTGCCAAGAAACAATATAATAAAGCCATTAGTCAAGTATATCCTAATATTAAAGATCAAACTAATAAGTTTTATAAAGTTTTAACTTATATTGGATCACCCTCTGAACGAATCGCTACTTTATTGCGTAAACAGGATTTAAATGTTGCTTACAGGACAGACAATAGTTTGGGTAAATATATAAAAAATAGTAAAGACAAAACAAGTAAAACAAAAAAATGCGGTGACTGTCCAAAAATGTACATAGGTCAAACAGGTAGAACGTTTAACAAACGCATTTCAGAGCATAAAAGTAGTTTTTTGAATAAAAAATCTGATTCAACCTTTGCAAATCATCTTTTACTTGAACATCATTCATTTAATAATAATTTTGAAATTCTACATATCGAAAATAAGGGCATAAAACTTAACATGCTTGAATTTCTAGAAATAAACAAATTAAAATCATCAGATAATTTGCTAAATGACCAATTAGAATTAAATAACTCTCCTTTGTTAAATTTATTTCACTAAATCGTCCTTTTGTCGTAGATATATAACCCACATAAATTTTTTAAGCTTTTTCATTTACTGTAACACCACTATCTTTGGGTTTTTCCCTATATTTGTTACCTGTTGTTTACCTTTACATCTTGGCATTGTAGTATTTTAGTTATACCTTAACATCTGAAGAAGCTATTGTATATGCGAAACATGTCATGTTGACAACAAATATGTAAGTGAAAATCTCAAAAACTTAAGTTGTTTTTCTGAAAAAAAAAAAAAAAAATATATATATATATATATATATATATATATATATATATATATATATATATATATATACTGTCTTTTCAAACATTTATATTGGGCACCATATTGGAATCTTACTAATATTTTACCAGTTTCTGCCTAGTAGTTTTTTTACATTGACTCACTCCGCCATTTTGTTCGATCATAGTGAATTCGTACAAGTTTATCCCTCTATCACAGTTAATTTTTCTGCAAAATTTAAAGTCAGTTGAATAAAAAATTTTTTTAGTTGATTTTTTAAACATTTTATTTGTCCGCCATTTTATTTCGTCATCTTGAATTTGTACCACAATTTTTCCAGTTCATCTCTTTTCCATAATTTACAATCAATTTTACAACAAATTTACAATTTATTAAGTTGTTTATTAAATATTTTATTAGGCCGCCATTTTATTTCGCCATATTGAATTTTTATCAAATTTTTACAAGGTCACCCTTAATGTTTGACCAAAATTTGGAGTCAGTTGGATTAACAGTTGTTTAGCTATGCCACAAGCAGTCAGACAGATCGACGGAATTGAGATAATATGTTTTTGGCATTTAGAGACCCTGAAACGCAAAAATCTGAAAAAAACTGGGAGTGTGATTTTTTCACGATTACAATCCTTTACGAAAGAAGTAGGTAATTTTACTGCAAAAATATCGGGAAAAATCGATAAATTCCCTTTACCTTTACCTCGCTATGATTTTTTTCCATTTTGTTAGGAAGCGTAAAGTGTGATTTTACGAGGGAAGTAAAAAATCGGTAAATTGCCTTTACCCTCATTGTGAATCTCTCCTTTTATTAGGATTAATGAAGTGTGACTTAATTTAGTTCAGTACATAGTCATTTAGTAACACATATACATATACTGTCTTTTTAAACATCTTTATTGGACGCCATTTGACTCCGTCATATTGGATTCCTACCAATATGTTACCCAGTTTTAATAAATTCAATAAATAGCAGTGGCGGCTCCCGGGTGAAAAAGTAAGTGAAGTGCAAATGAAGCAAGAAAATATCGCAATAAATTTTTTTCCAGAATTTTTTTATATGTAGAGGGGATAGAATATTTTTTTACGACTTACCTAAATTTTGTATACTAAATCAATTCTCCTACCCTTAATAGCAGCAAATGTATTTATAACATCCTTATAAAATGGATGAGTTGCCCTAATCTCCTCCAGAAATTCCTTTTGAATTAAAATATTGCCAAGAGAAGTAAGTCTTTCTTGAGATATTGTATTTCTTAAATAAGTTTTTACACATTTGAAGCGAGAAAAACTTCTTTCCACTGAAGCACTTGTCGACGGTATTGTCAAAATAAGAGAAAACAATTTATATGCTTCGGTAAAAATACATTTATTTTTATTAATTTTTTTCACTTGCTCTTGCAGCGATATATTCCAATTACTCTCATGGGCAAAAATAAGACCAAGCTCATTTTTAAGTCGTTCACTTTTTGAAAATATTTCCCCATATAGCTGTAACAAATTTTCAAATGGGCCAGTCGGAAAATTTAAACTATATTCGAAAAATTTAGCAGAACCTGCCAAACATGAAAATGTAAGTTTTTCACAGTCTTGAAATCCTAGTGTCATTTCCATTAAAATATGGTCCAATATTTCATAAAAAAGGGTTCTATACTTTGCCCTAATTTCTTCAGGTGAAAGCTTAGCAAGCTCAGGTTTGTAATGATTTATTTCTGTAATAGAATTTGTTTTATCAAACATGGTATTAAAAAAAATGTTCATTTCTTTTTTTACAGAGCGCCTCACGACAGCGTTTTTTTATTGGATATGCAAAAATGAATGCGATTTTTTTTGAAGAACGTCAGATAGTATGTAAATTCAAAATCGTTCATCTCACCTAAAAATCCTTTTGCAAGGCGGATTGATTTTTCATCAGATTTGTCACAGTTTGTAATAAATTCAAAGACGTTTTTTAATTTATTCCAGTCGTGAACAATCACATTTACTAACTTCGAATTTGAAGTTGTAACAACACGATAAATAAACATAACACAAAACAGTCAAGTTAACTGCAAAAGAACTCACCGGTTGCAGCGAAATCCACGAAAATAAAAGTAAACAACCACCGCAAACTGAACGACACGTGGGTGTAGTGTACTGCGCCTGCAATTCACCGAGAGCGTTGTATGGCGCTGGGCTCGACGTCATCGGATACGCGTTGTCGTGGCAACATAGTAGGAAAATCGTAAACTAAACATAGCACCTCCAGCAAAGTCAAAGCGGTTTGCGACACTGTTATAATAATTGTTATAATAAAGTTCGATTGAAAGTTTTGAAAAGACATGCCGCCAACGGTCAAGTAAAATATTTATTCGAGATGTACAGTTTATTTTTTACCAATTAGGTGAATAAATGAATGTAAAAACTAAAATTTTAAGAGATATATAATAAATATAGTTAGATGTTTGCTTGTTTATGTTTCCTGGTGAAATAGCACTTCACCTACTTCACCTGAATAACCGCCACTGATAAATAGTTTTTAAATGGACACACACCGCCATTTTGCAAAATTTAAAGAATTGATTTTTAAGAATAAGATTTTTTTACGTTATCAGTCGATATCGAAGTGTTCTGAAAATACATACCGATAAAAAAAATTAAAAAATTAGAAGTTTCAGAAATAAATTTTACTCTTTATCATGTTGTGCGGATTATTGAGTCTAAACGAAATCAAAATAATCTATTTGGAACTTGTAAAATGAATATTACTAAAATATCTTCAGTAAAACTGTTTTACTTTAAAACCGTTTTGAAATTTTAAGTTCCCTGTTTTTATCGCATGTCAAGTCATACTCGAAACAAAAACCCTTCACTCATTTTTATGATGCTTCATTTCTCACTAAAGGATTACACTTTCTGTAGAATCCTGAAGAACATAATGACAAATCTTACTTTGAAGTCTGGAGTTAGAGCAGAGCCCTTACTCCACAAAGTAATTAAACAAAAAACCGCCTGGCAAAGTATAATTTACGTTCATTGTTGCACAATTACATGTAAAACTCCAAAACGTCTGTGTATTTGTGAGCGTATTATTGTTGTTAATAACCAGGATTCAAAGGCATATTTTGTCTTTGGTCTAAATAGTAATAACTGTAAGTTCTATACAGGGTGTTCTCAAAGTTGAGTCATTTCTTTTCACAGGTTGTAAAACTCGTAAAAAAAGTTAATTTACAAAAAATCACCTACGTAAAAGTTGCAAAATAAAGAAGTTACTTAAAATTTAAAAAAAATTATCACAGGCCTGATTTTTGATACTCTTGACCACTGCCTTGTGTGTTGCAAATAAAGGAGCTATTAAAATTTCAAATATTTAAAACTTTATCACAGACCTGACTGTTGATATTCGCGATCACTGCGTTGTGAACAGATAAGGTACAATTTTTTGTTTATTACTGATAGTGGGTAATTTTTTTATTGTGTTCGATCTTCAATTCAGCCAGATTTCATTAAATAGCGCGTGGTAGTTTTAGATTGTGGATTTGCGCGAATAACATGGCACACGTTTAACAATGAACTAGTGGACATTATCCTAACTTACGGGGAATGTCAACAAAATGCAGCTGCAGCGTGTCGTTTGTACGCGGAAACGTTTTTCATAAGAAACCATCCAGCCCCGCGGATGCCTGTACATTTAGTTATAAGGCTTCGTGACACAGAGTACTCAAAGCCACAACGAGGAGGTCACGCTGGAAGACCTCCTCTACGCGAGATGGTAGATATTGAGGAAGGTCTATTGCAGCACAAGTCGAAATTGCTCATAGTGAAGTATGGAAGACTATACGACAAGAACAACTGTTCTTCTATTATTATCGACTGGTCCAAGCGTTACAACCGGAATATCATCTTAGAGGAGTTGAATTTTGTCAGTGGCTTTTTTATCAACACAACTTCTATGAAAATTTTACCAGACTTATTTTAGCTACCGATGAGGCTACATTTACAAGAAATGGAGTAAATAATTTTCACAATAACCATGTTTGGACCTTAGAAAATTCGCATGCTGTGAAGAGAACTCATTTTCAGCACAGATTTTCAGTAAATGTTTGAGCTGGCGTAGTGAATGGCATACTTATTGGCCTCTACTTTTTTCCAGATCGCCTGACTGGTGAAATTTATTTGGACTCTCTCCAAAACGATCTGCCCAATTTATTAGAAGATGTCCCTTTAGATGTGAAACGGAATATGTGGCTTCTACATGATGGAGCTCCGCCGCATTTTAGACGAGAAGTTCAAGAACATTTAAATAATTAATTTCCTAATAAATGGATAGGGCGCAACGGACCCATTTCTTGATTTGCACGCTCCCCGGGTTTATCGCCCTGTGATTTTTCCTCTGGGGCTGTTTAAAACAGTTGGCTTATCAAAATGGAGATACTGTACAAGAATTACAAGAAAGCATCGAAAACGCTTGTGATGTCATTTGTGGACACCGGGATTTTTGAAGGTTGTAGTGCTTCATGGGTACGCCGAGCAAGACTGCACTGACCGTATAAATGGTAACAATTTTGAATTTTTATAACAACGGAATGTATTTTACCGGTTAGCAAGAGTTTTTCTAATTTTAATTTTGACTTGGAACTTTATTTTCTTATTTTTATTATTTGATTGTTTTATAATTTATAACTCTGTTTTACTGCAAAGTTTCATATTAATGATTTTTGATTCTTTAATACTTTAATACTTTAAATAATAAGGAAGTTTTAAACATTTGAAATGTTAATAACTTCTTTATTTTCCAACACACACCGCAATGATCGACAGTATAAAAAATCAGGCCTGTACTATTTTTTTGTTAATTTTTAGTGTCTATTACTTCTTTGTTTTTCAACCTTTATATAGGTGATTCTTTGTAAATTAACTTGTTTTTACGACTTTTACAACTTGTCAAAATAAATAACTCAACTTTAAGAACACCCTGTATATATCAGTACAGTCAACTATTTGAGAGACGGTTACAACTAGCGACAAAAAACCAAACCAGGGTCACCAACAGGAGCAAAACCGACATTTATGGTTACCAAGAAAAAATCCGAAATCTTCGCCGGATTTGGTACTCTATTACCCCAAACAAATATTTAGCGCTTATTTATGCCTGGTTTGTGAAAGCCAATGTGGCGCCATTTTTTCATGCATGTTTTAGATAGTGTGACAAAACTTTTAGAACAATTTAAATAAAGCACTCTGGCCTTAAGAGTTATCAAAAGGTGTTTATTTTCACTTTTCCGATTGACAATGGTTTGGTTTTTCTAGAGAAGTGAGTGAATGAGCGTCTATATAGTGTACATTAATGTGGATAAAAACCTTTCTTACCTTGAAATAAATACCATAAATAACTGAGAGGGTATACAAAATTTGCACTTCTACAACTTATAGTTGAAAACTGAACGAGCAACAAAAACAAAAAAACAACGAGTCTCGACGTGAAAATTTGACCACTCTAGTGCTACAGCATAGGAGGAGGATTATATAACCAATATTAAAAAAATTGTTACCAAACAAATATATTTGTTATGGGTTATAGAATAATCAAAACATTATTTCGATATTTTTTGTTTGAATCTAAGCCTCAGTGAACCAAACAATCTAAAAAATTTCAAATAATCAAGTTAATTTAAAACAAATCATATTTGTATAAACCAAACAAAAGTTATTTGAGTCAAATAAAAATAATGCAAATAATTATTAAAATTTTTTGCTGACTTCTTTTCAGTGTACTATTGCGTTTTCTTTGTGTGATGGTAGGGTTTTCATTCAAGCCGTAGATTTTAAATGCAGATGTCTCTTCTTTTGTAATGTTATATGAAACGTTCTTAGTTTTACCAATCTCTCTTCTTAGCTTCTATCTAAACTCTTTAGCTTCTGACTCTTCTATATTTGCAGTTTCTACGGAGCTGATTATGTCTAGAACCGGCATCTTTTTTGTATTCATGGCAAAATTCAATTGTTTACTAACTTTTATTTTATAAAGAGGGGTTATCTTAGATTTAGCTCTTAGAGATAACCTAATGTTAAGGTTTCAGATGAAATGTACTCTTTTACAAAATATACCTCCCCGAAAATTTATAGGAAGGGATTGTTGTTTTCCACACAAACCGCTGTACTTTCTAAAACAAAAGGAAGAAATAGTGCGGTTACGGTTGAGATTCTTGATATTCTATTTATTTATTTATCAGGTCGGTTTGCCACAAATTAAAAGAGAGATTTTTTTTGTAGTTTTATGGCTTTACTAGTCATCTTTTTTTTGTGAAAGGCGTCCACGAGTGGTAAAGTTTTGCAGGGGGTAAAATATGGATACTGAGAAAAAATAATGTCAGTCAAATTTGCTTATTTTACTAGTAAACCCAAATTATAACATTTATTTTTATCATACCAGATGATTCCATTTTTATGAGTACAGTCAGTGGCACCAAAACTACATTTGGAAATCTTGCTGTACAGCAAAACGGTTTTTACAAACCGACAATTCTTAAGCTGTTTCTGGCAAGTTAATAAAATCGTGCCTTATAGTCCAGTCAAACTGTAATTTTTTAGGAAAATTGCTTTAAACAGTATTTTTTTTGAATCGCTAGATTTTGGGGTGTAGATTTATATATGCGCGATAGGTGGGGCAACACCTTTAAAAATTGCGATTTCGGCCAGTTTTCGGTTTTTTGCACCTATTTTAAGTTATATATGACAAATCAAAATCGGCCAACGAATTTTGATTAAGGACATAGAAACGAAGAGTTTGAGCTTTTTGGGCGTAATTTACTCAATTTAAACCCGAGAGATGAGCTATTTTTATCGGTTTTTCTGTATTTAAAAAATCACTTGACTAGCAAAAAAACTTGTTAGCGTTTTTGTTATTAATTTTTTTGACCTATAAAGCATTGAGGCAACTTAAATAACGTACACTTTATTAGATCCAACTATAAAGTTAGTTAGTTTTTATCAATTTAATGTCTATTTCAATATAAGATAATTAGTTATATTTTACGGAAACGAATTTTCTTCAAAGCTGTTTTTTTCTAATCCTAATTTGTTCCTTAGACTCTAAGCTTTCCTTTAAGCTCCTACAAAAATCATTTTGGCCATTTACACCAGGGAAATCGTCATTTAAGCTCAATTTTTGCGTTTTTACAGAAAATTTCGCGATTGATAAATAAATGAAAATTTTTTTAGTGTATTGTACCTAAAGTTACAAAACATTCCTATCAATGTCTAAAATAAATTATAATTAACGATTTAAAGGGTTTAAGAAGCCATTTTGAGCATTTGGGCTTAATTTTTATATTATTTTGGATAAAATTTTCCCATTTTTCACATATTTTCACTAATTAACTTTATTTGTAATGTGTATAGTACTTAAAAACAAACATTTAAAGGGGTTTTAGAATTAGTTTCAACTATTCAGTCCCAAGAACTCGCCACTTTTTACTTGATTCTTCTTTTATTAGAATTTTGCGTTTATTTGTAAAAAAAAATAGTTTTCTTAGGTTTCTGTAGCACTATAAGTTACAAATGCTCATTTAAGCTTATAAGACAGTTCAAAATAAATATTTTCAGGAATATAAGAAGTTATTTTTAACATTTAGGTCCGAGAAGTCGTTATTTTAACCTCCATTTTCGCGTTTTTATGTATAAAATTATTTTAAAGCCCTATTCCTGATTTTTTCCGATCATTTTAATTATTTGATCTGATACATAACATACAAAATATATCAGAGAAATCCATACAGTTTTGGAAGATAAAAACTTGCATTAAATAAAGAATTGTATAATAAAAAAATATACAATGAATAAAATTTACTGCCGATTTCATGAGCTCCAATGGTCAAATTTACTTGTAAAATACCATCAAAAAAATTTTTTGAAGTACTAATTTGATTAAAAAAACATTTATAACTTAATTTACGATGAGATATCAAAGAAATTTTTGTGTAAATTGATCTAAAAATTACTATTTGTATTCTTCAGGCCCAAGTTAGGAAAATCACTTATTAAATCTTTAAAAATATCTGTAATAAACTAATGTTATATTCATAAATTAAACTACGATAGCACTCAAAAGAATTTATATATCAAACAACGAGAAATTGTACGTAAAACGCAAAAGCTTGAAATGACAACTTCTCGGACCCAAATGTTAAAGAGTGCTTCTTATATCCCTTAAATGTTTATTATGAACTTTTTTATAAATATAAATGAGTATTTCCAATTTCCAACTTATAATATCACACAAACCCAAGAAAATTTACGTATTTACCAATAAACGCCAATGTAACAAGAGAATCGAAAATCAAGTAAAAAATAACGAATCGTCCCCTTAAAAATGTTTGTTTTTACGTACTAAACACATTAGAAACAAGGTTAATTAGAGAAATTATGAGAAAACATAAAAAAAAATTGAATTTGATAGTTAAAAATGCAAAAATTATACGCAAAATAAGCTAAGAATTACGATTTTTTAAGCCCAAATGGCTTCTTCTATTCATAGGAATATTTGCAGCTTTAAGTACACTTCAAACACTAAAGAAATTTTCATTCATTTATCAAGAAATGCGAGATTTTAAGTGAAAACGCAAAAATTGAGCTTAAAATGACGATTTTTCGGGCGTAAATTGTCAAAATGACTTCTATAGGGTCTCAAAGGAAAGCATGGAAGCTGAGGAACAAATTAGGACAAATAAATTTTAAAAACAGTTTGGTCGATCAAAATTTGGATCGAAAAAAAAAACGGCTTTAAAGAAAATTTGTTCGTAAAATATGACTTCATTTAATATATGTGATGGACATTAAATTAGTAAAATATGGCTAACTTTGTAATTGGATCTACTAAAGCATACCTTGTTAAAGACGCTCCTGTTTACAGTTTAACAAAAATTTAAAACTAAAACGCTGGTTTTTTTGCAAATGTGAAGAAGTTAAAATTCGTAGGCCGATTTTGATTTGCTCATATACAAACTAAAATAGTTGCAAAAAAACTCCAGAAAACGTAAAATGTTGTCACAATCTCCATTTTTAAGAGTATTGCCCCAGCTCTCACGCAGGTGCAATATTGGACTCTTAATCTATACCCCAAAATTTAGCGATTCCAAAAAAAATTACTGTTTAGAGATATTTTCCTTTTTTGACAGTTTGCTTGGACTATTAGGCTTGCAATAGCTTCTTAGACATGTTTAATGACCATAAAAGTTGATGACTGATGTATGCCCCCAAAAATACCTGCGACAATCAAAGACTACCAGATGCATGCATAAAAACGGAGGCCTGTTAATAACTGAGTCTGTGCAGATAGTGCGTGATTTCTGAAACAAAAATAATTAAGTTTGTAGATAAATCATGAAAAAAATATTCCTAATCAAAACCTTACCATTGAATTGGTATCTCCAATAACCCATATATACGTTCCAGTAACATTCCAAACGATTTTATGGCAACTTCTAAATCTTTGTGTAAAATCATTATCGTTCTACATTTCCAAATGATTAGGTCTAACCTTAAAAATTCTGTTTTACCTAGGCTGTTCGATTATGATCATAATATCTTCTCATCATTTAAAATATCTTGAAAAATAAAATTTAAATCCTCTAACAGATCCATTGTTATTCAACCAAAATAAAACCTTTTTTGTAGCCCTTTTTCAAATCAGTAGCGAACGCAAAAAAACAAAATAGACAAATTGCGCAGTTTGAGGTTATATTATGTGTTTCCAAAACAGAGGTAAGCTGTAGTTCATCTGAAGGGTAACATAATCCTATGATAACCATAAGATGACGTCACTAACTCGGATATAACTCAAGGTTTCTTAATAGATAAGGTTCACTCGCATTTATTAAAAGTAACATCTACAAAACCCTCGGTTCATCCCATTGGTGTGAATTAACCCCAAATAAAACTGGCCTTAAGTCCTACTTCTATGTAAGAAAGAGTTCTTGCAACTGTTTTTTGATGGTTAGTGGTGGAAGATTTCCACTAAAACGTTGTGAATAATTTAAATTAAAGACAATAAAAGTCCGACAACAGAATTTTATTCAGAATGTTTGAATGGCTTCAACGTTCAGGCAGTCGTTATAGTAACATATTCAGCCCCTCGCCAAACCCTAGTTTGGCTACTATAGAGTCCTGTTATTCTATAGTATAAAAATAACCCTCTATGCATATAGATCGTCAAGAATACCGTAATGGGCAATGACAACCGCATAAAACACTACTCACGGGCATCAGTTTATCGAAGCAACAGATGCACTTACGCAATTTTCACATCTGCACTTCAAAAATTTACCAGCCCCGATGTTTCGATAGAGATAAAAATAACCCTCGGGCATTTTAAAGGTTCCTTATTGGTCGGTCGTAAAATGTAATTGCGCGAAGGGTGACACACTTCGCACGTTATTCAATTACCCTTAATTGAAGGGGTGAATATGACGTAAAACGTCAACCCTTATGCGATTTCCCCATTATGGGAACGGGTGATTAGTAATAGCGATTTTTGGGAATGCCACGATGCTGGTGGGCCCGGTTTTTCGATTAACAATTTTATCGAGTGATTCGGGATTTTGAGATGGGGCACGAGGGTGATCAGTGAAAGAGTAAATTTTAAATTGAATGAAGGCAAGGGGACAACTATTAGGGTTATTGCTTCTGCTGAAAATACGGTTAATGTTTCGTATTTCTGAGACTATTTCACTAGAACATTTTATAGTGGAAAGACAACGTAGCATGTATGTAAAAAATGGCGACACATCGGCTTTCACAAACGACGCAAACTGTAAATACAATAAAATATTAAATGTAAGTGCAGGTTCTTTGATTATATTCGTGCCTACCTAGATCCTATATGATGAAGATATTTCCTATATTATCGTTTAAAGTTGTGAGAGAAAAAAAGTTGCATCGAAAATGGACAAATTAGGGCGACTTCAAGTTTTGCGAACGAGATACCCTTTATATTATGAGCTATAATGAAAAATCTTTTTTTCCTGTTTTTATATATATATATATATATATATATATATATATATATATATATATACAGACAGTGTCACCAGTCCTCAACAAGTGGGATTTTTTTTATATAATTTACTTAACCAAAATTTAAGGATGCAGACAGTTTTTGCTTGAAAAATAACACAAAATGACAATAAAAAACTTAGTCACAGGATTTATCTTACCTGTCAAATTTGACATTATTTTTTTAAAATGACAAAAAACTAATTTTTTTTAAATTTTATAAAATGGTAAAGGAAAAAGTTGTTTCGTTGGCTATGTGGCAAATTTCAGCGCAATCGGTTGACAATTTTTTTTATTTTTTTTTAATTTGATGCCCTTACACGTTACCGAATGTTGGCAAATCTAAATCAAACGATTTTTTTTTAATGATTTCATCGCGCAAATGCATTTTCTTAACTAATCTTTCACTTTAAACGGCATTTTGTGGATGAAAATATAAATTGTTAAAAAAAAATGCGTTCAAATTATTGCAAAGTTTATCCAGTTACCATAATTTAACGTAAAATATTTTTTAATTGCATTATTTATAAAGTTAAAATATATTTATTATCTTCTAAATAAAAGCAAACTTGAGATAACCTTTTTTTTTCTATTCCTATATTGCCCTTTCCAAAAATAAATAAATAAAATATTTTTATTAAATTGATCTATGCATTAGAATTTTTTTTCTAAAATTAATGCTTTTTAGTATACTATGCTAACCAAATGTAAACATACCTGAATTACACAATTCAGACACTATTAGTAATAGGATCTGAAGAAGTTGATCAGTGGTTTTCATAGGCTACTCTATAATTAGGCTTCATTTAGTTATTTCAATTAATTTGATATAAATGTTATATTTATTTTTAGAATAGCCGAGATGAAGATAAAAAAGGGTTTTTTCAGTTTTAAAATATTTTACATTAAATTGTGAAAGTGAATAAACTTGGCCGTAAGTTGGACGGATCTTTTTTTTATCCATTTACGTGTTCATTTACAAAAACCGCAGTTGAAAATGAAAAATGAATGAAGAGAATACATTTAGGCAATAAAATTAGTAAAATGATGAAGCATTACATTAGAACAAATAAATGAAAAATATTTCAACCGATAGCGCTAAAATTTAGTATATACATATACCTATAAAATCAATTCTTTAACATTTTTAAAAATTTGGATAAAAACAGCACGTTACTATTTTTTTTTTGACTATTTTGCATTATTTATCAGGCAAAGATGATTTGCTTACTCAAATTTTACATTGTGTGTGTGAGTGACGTTGTCTCACCAGTAAAGTCCACGACATACGGGATTTTTTAAAAGGTTTGTGTGTAAAATTTGACTACTATATTAGTTTTTGCTTTAAACCAGACGTAAAATAAGAAATTTATTCCCGTGCAAAATATTTCCGAACAAAACATGCGGGACAGACTTGAATATGCTCTGGAAATGGATAGGCTTACGCAGCAGGATCCAGAGTTTTTAAATAAAATTCGATTAATCGACGAGACTTCCTTCACTACAGCAGGAATGTTTAATCGCAAGTATAAACATTCTTGGTGTAGAGAAAACCCTCCCAAAGCCGGTTAGGATTTAGGGACGTAGATCGAGTGTTTGGTATGGAATACTTGAATACATGATAATTGGTCTAATATTTTTAGACGCAAATTTAAACTGAGGACGATATATCAATCTTCTTTAAAATGATATTGAAAATCTCTTACACCATTTTACCATGCCTGTTACAAATCTTAACAACCCGTTGTGATATTTGGATCGTTAGGCATGGTTCTATTAGATGGCCAGCCAACAGCCCCGACCTAAATCATCTAGTTATATTTTTTGTAGGGATTTTTAAAAAACAAAGACAAAGAATAGAAAATGAAATATTCAATTTAAACTATGATTATCAGCAATCTATTTCCGCTTCTATTAATAATAGAATGAGGGAAAACTGGTTTAAAAGTATTCGAGGGGGATATGTAGAAAATATATAATTTCTGACTTTTTGCAAGCTTTAAAAATGGTAAATTCACTGAAAAATCGGTAGATCTGTCATCATTGTCACGTAATTTAAATTGTCTATGAAAGTTTTTATTTTTGTGATAAAATGAACATCCTGTTTTATAGTCCAGTAATCAGGGGACTCGGGACGTGCAAAGTACTAGTAGTAGTAGTTAGGGCGAGGTCTAGAGACCTGACTGGTAGGCCTATAAGGCCCTTTCAGTCTACCCCAACTCCTCCCTCAACCACCACCCGTCACCAGGTGTACATCCTTGAATCTGCCTGTCCTTACTATGTAAGTCTGTATATCCTTCCATGCAAGATCCATAACTTCGTCCCTATGCAAGACCGTAGTGCCGAAAATATCTCGTCGCAGTCTCGCTCGCGCTTCACATCTGCACAGGAAGTGAAGCGGAGTTTCCTCCTCTTCCTGATACTCCGTGCAGATAGAATCTTCCTCAATGCCTAACATAAAGAGGTGTCTCCTCAATCGACAGTGCCCCGTTACTATTCCTACGATGGAATTTAGAGCTTTCCTGCCTCGGGCTAGTAACCACTCTGTTCGGCCCTTATCGGGCTTCACAATGAAGTCTTTAGCTTGCCTCCCGACCCCGGACTGGCCCCATTTACCATTTTAGTGCTGTCCTTATCTGCTGCCTAGTGATGCCTAAAGCTGGTTCTGGTCCTACATACGGGCTGGTGGCACCGAGTCTAGCAAACTCATCTGCCCTCTCGTTGCACTCAATCCCACAGTGTCCTGGCACCCAAACCAACTTCACTCTTTTACGTCGCGCCAACTGCTCTAGCCTGTCACCGCATTCCTGAACCAAAACTGATCCCGCCGTGGGTGAGTCGAGCGCCTTAAGTACTGCTTGACTGTCTGAGCATATGAGAATCTCTCCCTCTGCCCCCTCTATGACTTCCTTCATCGTTATTGCCATTAGAATGGCATATACCTCAGCCTGAAACACCGTTGAAAACTTCCCCAAAGGGAAGCTGGACCCGGTTTGTGTAGCCTCAATATAAACTCCAGCACCAGAGGATTGCAACTGTGTTATAACGTGAACCATCCGTATACCAAACAATTGCCTCTCTGGAGAACTCCAGCCTGTTTCTCTCCCAGTCCTCTCTTTCGGGGATTGAGATACTATAACCCTTATGCCATCTTAGTCTGCCTGAGGGTCGTGCTACTCTGTAGGTAGATAAAGGGATCTCTCTTTCCACAATGTGGGAGATCCTTGCATGACCCACAACCTCACCTTCGGTATGCCAAGCTCCTGCGTCTCCCATTCGCAAGTGCGCTGCCATAGCCTCTTTCTTAATGAAAGTCGACAATGATGGCAGCCCTAGCAACACATCCAATGCTGCTGACGGCGTCGTCCTCATTGCTCCAGTTATCGCTAGGCTAGCCAGTCTCTGGACTTTTGCAAGACTGGAACGAATGGTTTTCCTCTCCACCGAGGGCCACCATACTATTGAGCCGTATGATATCCTGGGTCTTATGACTGCTTGGTACAGCCAGTGCATGACCCTAGGACTTAGCCCCCAGGTTGTG
Source organism: Kuschelorhynchus macadamiae (assembly GCA_030620095.1). NCBI lineage: Eukaryota > Metazoa > Arthropoda > Insecta > Coleoptera > Curculionidae > Kuschelorhynchus > Kuschelorhynchus macadamiae. The sequence goes on along the minus strand of JAUTXW010005205.1, from coordinate 767,526 downwards.
CCCACCGCTCTACGGAGCTCCAGAAGGTCGCTATTGACTTCCTTATCTGCCTATCGACATGAGTCTTCCAGCTCAGCTTTGCATCTAGTGTAACCCCCAGGTATTTAACCTCTTTTGCCAAGGTCAGTTGTTGACCATACAATCTTGGGGGTCGAAAATCTCCTAAATTCCTTCTCCTTGTAAAGAGGATCATCTCAGTCTTCCGCGGATTAACCGTGAGACCTACCTCATTACACCATTCCTCCAATATATTACAGGCCATCTGCATTCTCTCGCAGATGATGCCCAAGTACTTGCCTGATATTAGAATCAATCCATCGTCCGCATAAGCTTGTGCATAGAAGCCGGCCTCCACGAGTCTGTTGAGCAGACCGTCCATGACTAGACACCATAGATGCGGGGAGAGACAGCTGCCTTGAGGGCATCCGCCTCGCACCCCGATGTGTATCTGTTACCCGCCCTGACTCGCTTGGACGCCGCGCTCTTGCAGTGCACTTCTAACCCAACGCACCAGATTCGTTTTAACGCTCCTGGCTGTGAGCGAGTCGCAGATGACGTTTGTCCGTGCTCTATCAAACGCTCCTTCAACATCGAAAAACATAGCTAAAGCTGCTTCCTTAAATTGTAAAGCCTTCTCAATCCTTTGCACCATACTGTGGAGAGCCGACTCCGTTGATCGCTCTCACCTATATACATGCTGATTAACGCGAATCGGTGAGACTGCTAGTGCTCCCTCCATTAGATACCTGTCAATGATCCTTTCCAATGCTTTCATTAGTGCAAAGTACTAAATCGTACAATTGTTTTATTTGCAAACGGTACCTCTTGGTGATAAAGAAAATGGCTAAAAAGAAGAATAAGAGGTTTTTATCCAATATCTCCCAAAATTTTGCAGATAGAACAAAATGGTTTTAATAAAAAATGTAGGGCAGTTCCATTACCTACAAAAAAAGTAATAGTGACTTTTGGAAATGTAATAGTTTTCAAAATAAATTATTTTAAAGTCATCACTAACTTTCCTCTCCCCTCTTTTGGAACCAAGAGAAAATTTCATGAATTTATTAGCAAGCGCGGACAAATTTGGCAATAACTCGAGAAAAAAATTATTTTTATTCATAATTGAAAATGCGTTTTTTTTCTCAATCTTAATTTCCGCAAAAGCTATGAGAACTGTATAAAAAAACATATACTTTTTCTTAGGTAATAATTCTGCCCTTTTCTCTATCTGTGATAATATAGAAAATATGGAATATATTGGCTTTTTTTGGCCATTTTTTTGTGAACCGGTCAGCCGATTCGAGAGATACTAGTGAAAAAAAAAGACACAATAACATTATTCCTGTGATAACCTCCAAAACTCTCTCTGGTGACAGGGCTACTAAAGTTTAGAATAGAACTTTGAATGACGATATGTTCAGCGATTGACCAAATTGTGTTTTTTAGAATATGTTGCACCATCTTTATGTATTTCAGTATGATCTTGGAACATTTTCAAGCAGTGGCGGCTCGTGGTGAATTATATTGGGAGGTCAATAACAAATTTAAAAATAGGCATACTTAAAATAAAAATAAGTATCTTATCTTTAAATTGACCTTTAAATTCTCTTGAAGTTCAGGTCTACTCTTCGTTCTTTAGAATTAAAAAAATGCTGAATGATACGTTCGTTAAAATTGCACGCACATTCCATTTAGAAACGATTTCTCGATACTTAACATTGCTAAAGCGGATAGTCTATCTTGGCCCAACTCCCCAACAAAATTTATAAGCCCTCGAAAAACCCCTGGATTTTTAGACAAAACAGTTTCATCATGGCCACGTGGCTCGGATATCCCACAAAATTTTACACAATCTATAATTTTGTTTAAAACATAACGATTTCTGGATACATTTTCATTAAAATCTCTAAGGAATTTTCTATAAGCTGTGTCTAGCTGAATGCGAATATCAACACTTCCGACCGTAGCATAGTTCACCGAACATTTCATGTGATCTGCAGAAAGCGCATGTTTTTTTATTTTTTATTTTAAGTGTTTTAAGTCTTTAACACCGGTTTTGCTCCATGAATTCCAACGAGTCCTTAGAAAACAAACAAACCAGTGGAGTGGAGATCAGGGGGCCCAACGATAATTGCAAATGAGCTCAAGGGGATTATGAGAGTATGGATGACCTTTATGACCTTATGATTAGTTAGTTAGTTAGTTAGTTAATTTCTTTATTTAGCATAAATGCTACAATTTACATTTTTCAAGCATAAAATTCTAAATATTATAGACTACCCGAGACTAGCTTCAGAAACCATACTTTTGTGTTCCTTATCAGCTTTTAAAATGGATTCTTAAATAAATAATCTCTTAAGTTAATTTTAAACTTTTTATAAGATCTCCGAGACTTTATAATAAATGGTAGTTTATTACATTGAATCGACCCTTTATGAAAAATTGACTTATAAACAACCCCTTTAAAACATAATTTAAATGTAAGTATTTATTTTGCCTTGTTTGGTAATTATGTTCTTCACAGTTTTCATTTATAAATGTTCTTAGATTTGCGGGCAATAATTTTTTTTTATTTTATAATTAAAAATTTGAACTAAATAAAAAATTAAATTTCGAAAATTTAACCATTCTAATTTTCTTAACATTAAAGTAATTTTTGTATATTCATCACAATTTAGTATAATCGGCACTTTGTTTTGTAAAATTTGTATTTTATCAAATATTTTGTTCGTTTGCCAAATACAAAAATGTAGAACCATATAGAAAATGTGGATAGATAATAGTATTATAAATAATTTTTTTGGAGAAAAAACTTAAATTTGGAGAAATTCTTTTAAAATATCCAATTCTAGCAGCAATTTTACTAATAATCTTTTCAAAATGTAAGTTAAAATTTAATCTATCATCCATAATTATACCTAAGTATTTAAAGGATTTCACTATTTCCAAATTTGACCCTTCTAATGAAATATACAAGTGATTAGTGTTTAAATTTTGACCCAAAACCATGCATTTTGTTTTAGGTAAATTTAATTTTAATTTATTTACTTTAAGCCAATTTGATAAAACATTTAGATCCGAATTAATAAAATTTTGTGCTGCTAATATGTTTCTATCTTTTATATAAATTAATGTGTCATCAGCAAATAACTGAATATGGCAATGTTTTATAATTGATGAAATATCATTTATATATAGAATAAAAAGTAATGGTCCCAAAATATTACCTTGAGGAACACCTATATCAATACCTTTGTCACTCGAAATTTCATTTGATACTCGCGCTTTTTGATATCTGTTACTCGAGTAGTTTTTAAACCAATTTAGCACATTATCCCTTATACCATATTTGTAGAATTTAATAATCTTTCCCGGCCAATGGTTTCAAAAGCCCGTTTAAAGTCTAAAAAAACTGCTATTATTGCTTCATTTATTGCCAAGTTCCTTCTCCATTTTTCAGCTACGAACTGCAGTACTGTTTCTGTCGAGTGTTTTTCTTGAAAACCAGCTTGATGTTGTACCAAAATGTTGTTTTCATTTATAAATTCCAGAAACTGTTCATATACTACAGACTCAGTACAGACAATGTCCCACAATACGTTTATTGGCCTCATTTCACCAAATCTTTTACTTTAGGAATCGGTGTTACATATGAGCACTTTAGTTTTTCGGGAATTACGCCAAAATTTAATCTAAAATTTACCAAATATAACAGTGGATATCCAATAGTTTCAAAGATTTCTTTAATTAATCTTTTGTTTAGCGTTTCGTTATAATTTTCGTTTGAATTTAGATCTAAAATTTTTCTTCTTAAGCTGTTCAGTGATATTTCACAAAATTATTTAAATCTATTTATATTTGCAACATTAAATATGCAAATTTCTTCAGTTTCATTTTGTATCGAATTTACTATATCTTCAATACTCTTGATATAATATACATTAAGTTTTTCAGCTATTTCCAACGCATTGTTTTCTTTGCCACCTTCAAAAATAATTTCGGTAATGTTTTTTCTTTTTTCTGCTTTAACTAAACTTTGTAATGTTTTCCATATTTTCTTACTGTTGCCTTTATTACTATCAATTTTGTTCTGAAAATATAACGTTTTTTTTTTCTTAAAGTTCCTACAACTTGATTCCGCGCTCTTTTGAATATATCCCAATCATCACTGTTGTTGGTTAGGATATATTTTTGATATGCATTATCTCGAATTTTTTTGGCTTCCAAAATATTTTTTTGAACCATATATTTTCCGGCTGTGCAGTATATAAATCAATTTTCATCGATTAAAAACGTCCGAAACAATATCGAATTAGAATATCGACCGCTTAACCTCTGAACAATAGAACTTCCGTATGCCGACGTGATGCCGCGACCAATCGATCGAATTATGAGAAGAGACCGGCTGATGACCCAAATCGCGATTTCATATTCCAGTTGCTATCACGTTCGGCTGCCGCTCGGTAGCTGTGAAATCTTCCTGTGCTTTAAGGTAATCAGAGCAATTCGGACTGCCCAACCTAGCTTAGTATAGCGTATTTTATTATGCCTAAGGAACGCAACGAGACCATTCGAACTGCCGCGCGCCGCTAATAGTGTAACGTATTTACCTTTTCCCAAGGTTCGCGTTTTATTACAACTATTAGTAGGGACGGTCAAACGAATAATGTATTTTCTGTTATATTTTTGGGGCGCTAGTTAATACCCTTGACTTTTTTTATTGATATCCCATAGATTTTCTTTTGAGGAGGGCGACTAAATTTCAAAATTTGCGGATATCAATATTGAGTTTAATAGATATCATTGTTCTTATTATAGAATAAAACGCCCAGAGAGATGAAGGCCTATAGTTAGTAGATAATTCCCCGAGGTATACAATAAGTACCTTCATTTCTACATTCACATGCACATTTTTCTCTCTGCACCATTTTTGAAACCTAAAATATACTCATATTTTGACCTGGATTTTTCGAAAAGCAACTCGTCAATTGCTTTGGATGCTTCCTGCTTAATATGCGAAGGAATGCTTCTTTCTGAATCACGCAATTTTACTAAAGAAATAGAAACTTACAATAAGATGTTACTTAAACTGACATTGCCCAGGGTAACGCAGAGTGGCAGTATTAAAGTGCAAACAGGTAACAGCTAACAGAAAGGTGTTTAATGCTTGCGTTAAAATTTTTGAAAAATTTGTTTAATAAAATTATTTCAAATTCAAATTCAAAACTATTTTATTAGTCAGTTAAATACAATAAATAACATGTAAATTATAATTTAAAATAAGATTAGTTCTGACCAATAAGGACAACACTGCGATTATAAAACCGATCCACCGACATAAGGATATATGCCGGAGTAGCCCTGCCCTAGAAAGGTATATTACCTAAATTTAATATTAATAATGCAACTTAAATGCGAGCATAAATACATATTTGTATATAGTTTAACCTTATAATTTCCACAAAAGGCGGAGTTCACGAACAGGCACAGCAGCGATACACAAATACGAGCGGTGCAGAACGGGCGCAAAACAAGGAACAACAAAAAATGATAAAAAAAAAATGAGATATTAAATTGAAAAGTCGGCACACCAGCGGATTAAATTAAAAAATTATTTATATATAGATTTATTTAACTGACTGTATAAGTTTTGTTTAAAAGCAGATCGAGATAGAAAAGAAAAAAAAATAACCAGCTCTTCCTAAATTTTTCGTTGCTCATTTAAAAGTAAAATCTTAATGTATTCATTAAATTTAAAAACTGAAAAATCTCTAATGTGATTAGGAAGATTATTCCATAATTGGATTGCTACAAAACTAAACGATTTTTGAAAATTTGCTGTTTTGTGGGGTGGTATAGTAAAATTATTTAAGTTTCTAGTAAGATGAGAGTGATTATGTATATTAAATAGGGCTCTTAAATATGGAGGCTGACCAGTTTTCAAGACTTTATAAATTAGAGACAGTAAATGACATTTACGTCGGTTTAGCATTGACAAAATTGAATTATTGTTAAGATATGGAGTAATGTGATTTCTAAAGGGAATATTAAAGGAAAAACGAATACAAGCATTCTGAAGTTTTTGGATAGATCTGATAACACTTCCATTTATTGAGCTGTGATATACAACGTCACCATAATCTAGAAGCGATAATACAAGCATATTACATAAATAATATTTAGCCTTTTGGGGTAAATACTTTTTAATATTTGTTAATCTTTTTAATCGCATATATGCAACGTTAAGTTTATTTTTTACATGCGATTGAATAGTAAGACCAATATCAAAATTAACTCCCAGGTTCTTGGCTTCAGCAACCACTGGTAAATACGTGTTATTTATTTGTACTTTAAAGTTAGACGTGGCATGTGTTATAATAGACTTATTGTTCCCAAAAAATAGTATAGCAGATTTGGATGCATTTAATTTTAAGTTATGGTCCTGGGCAAATTCATTTAATTTTCGTAAATAACTGTTAAAATTTATTAGAGATGTTTGCAGTTTATCGAGTGAAAATGACATATACAGCTGAGAATCATCAGCATATTGTTGCAGTTTAGTATATTCTAATACATTATTCATATCCGCAACATATAGTGAAAAAAGAAGTGGCCCAAGTATTGAGCCTTGTGGGACACCTGTTGTCATAGGTATATATGACGATTTAAAATTGGTAGATTGCCTCTTAACGGATACACAGTGATATCTATTTGAGAGATATGGTCTAAAAAATTCAACAGCATTCTCCGAAAATCCAAAATAATGAAGCTTAGCTAGTAACATTGTGTGATTCAAAGTATCAAATGCTTTACTAAAATCGAGTAAACACAAACAAGTCGCTTCCTTTTTTTCTTCGTTAATTCTTATGTCATTTATAAGGTTAATAAGGCAAGTGGATGTACTAAAGTACTTACGAAATCCAGACTGACTATAATTTTCAAGGGAAGGGAAAAAGAAGAAATTTGGCTGTAGATATGTTTCTCAATAATTTTTGATATAACTGACAATATATATATAGGTCTTAAATCTTTAGAACTTTTGGGAATAGCAATCTTAGGTAAAGGTTTAATAATACCTTTCTTCCAGATATCTGGAAAAACATTTTCCAATATGCAATGATTAATTATATTTAAAAGAGGTTTTATACAAAAAGGCAAACACAATTTTATATCCTTTAAAGAAATTTCATCTTCACCCACGGCATTACTACTCATCTGATTAATTATTTTATATACTGATATTTCGTCCATTCATTTAAAATTGAGGTCATGGGTTACGTTTGGATGAATATTTTGTTCATAAAATTTTATTTTATCGTTTGATGTAGTATCCACTAAATTACTGCTTTGGGCATAATAATTATTGAGTGAGGTTTCATCTGCAAGTTCACGGGGCAGTTCATGAGTTTCAGTATGTGTTAAATTTAGTTTTTTTGCACTTGCCCAAAAATCTTTACCTGTTTTATTAGACATCTAATTAAAATATGCAACTTTCTCTCGTGCTATCGCATGTTTCGTATAGTTCCTAAGTTCTCGATAATATAATAGACTCCCTTGCGTCCTATTTTTCAAGTATTTACGATGAGCTTTGTCTCTTAATTTTATTAATAATTTTATATTGTCTGTTATCCACGGGATAAAAGGTCGATCGTGAATTAATTTACTCTGCAAGGGAGAAGATAAAATATTGTTATTAAAAATACCTAATTTTTGGTTAATATCATTAGCTAAATATAATGAATGCCATTGGAGTAAGAGGGCATCCCGTTCCAAGTCATCATAAATAATACTATTATAATCCCTGTACTCTATGTATTTTTCTTCATAAGGTTTACTAATTAATTTGAATATAGTATAGATTAAGAAATGGTCAGATACTGTTTCGGAAATAGGAATGACGTCACTCTTTTGAATGGCAATATTTTCATTTGATATTATAACATCGATAAAACTATTTGTATTTGCAATCATATTTACCCGTGTTGGCTTGGTTATATGTTGTTTAAGATTAAACGTGTCAAGCAATTTTAAAATTTTTGTTCTTGTAGGAGAATTCTGTAAAAAATCAATATTAAAGTCACCTGAAAAAATTACGTAGTCGTAGGATGGCACTGTGAGACTCATTATATCCTCCATGCATTCAATAAAGTTATCAACATTTGTAGAGGGCGGGCGGTATATATTTGTAAACAATATACTTTTTTTGTTAAGTGTTAATTTTAAGGTTAAAAATTCGCAGCTATCCAATGTCACATCGAGCTGGACTATTTGAAATTTTATGTTTTTCTTTAGATAAACCCCTACGCCTCCCCCTCTGCCTACCCTATCTTTTCGGATGAAGTTATACCCATTTATACTAAAAACGCTGCTTTCGTAACTAGATGTTAACCATGTTTCTGACAGACCTAATACATCAAACTTATACTGATTCACATAATTGACAAATTCATCAAAACCTGTGTTAAGAGACCTAATATTAAGATGAGCTATCATTAAATTTTTTGGTTTTAATGGATTATTTGGATTATTTCTAACCCGGGTGCCCGCGTTTAGTAAACTCTCATCCATTGTCCATTAGGCACCCGCCACACACTCCCGTACATGCACCCCCGCTCCGCCAACATTCGCAAACCCACGACCCTCCGCTACAATACAAAAATACTAACATTATAAACATATTTTTTAAAAGCGATGTACTTCTCTTTAAAAATTCCACCTTAGAAGAACGTTGGTCCGTATTAATATTTATTTTAGATTTTTGTTCTTTACTTCCCTAAATTGGTATTAATAGTCAATAGAAGAAGGGCGGCACCGTTCAAGAACAACGCCCCCACATTAAAATATTAAATTCAAATTAGTGTTTAAGTAAGCTATGAAAATCAATCAAATAAGCCGTTGCGAATATACAGTGTGTATCAGCCAAATGGAATAAATTCTATAATAAATAAATGGGGGCGTGTTCGGAAAAACGCTTGCACCCGTCGATTGGTAGTTTTAGTTGCTCATTTTCTCCAATAAAAACTTTTTATACAGGGTGTGTCCTGTAACAGTGGTCAATGCCAACTTTCTTATTTCAAATGCAACACCCCGGATATTATTTAATTTTTGGATTCTTTAGGAGATTCTAAACATATTTTATGTTCAATGTCCTATACCTATCTTCAACTATTTCGGCAATATTAAGTGTTTTTAAATTTATTTTTATTTTATTTATTTCGAATTTATTATTATTCATGAAAGTGGCTCTGGTTACTGAACTATTTATTTGATTACAAAAATTCGCTACAACACACTCAATACTTATTTACCATTGAGGTCTTCATATTAAGAATGTAAGCAAAAACCATTTTAGCGTTCCTTTTTATTGATATGGAACAAAAAGAGCCAGTTTTGTTTACTTTTGTGTAAAATGCCTGGCCTTTCTCTTTGCAAGACAGTAGTTGTCAGTGTCATAGTCTTTTGAATTTCGTTAACTGCATAATACCTAATATCAGAAAAATGGTTCATTATCAGAAATGCATAAAATAACAATTCTACAAATGATTGGTTATGGAGATAACACACGAACACAAGTGGAAGTTGCTCGCTTATTTCATGAAAAATTTCCAAATTTGCCGCATATATCCCAAGGGACAATTAGTAAAATAGAAAAGCAGTTTCGCGAGCTTGGACATGTGAGGCAGATAAAAAAAGCAGCTGCCAATTCAATAAATGATGATACTAAATTGGATATTATGCTTGAGTTTGAGGAAAACCCACATATTTCTAGTACAAGCCTCCCCAATGTTCGATATTAGCCATTCGTCGATTATTTGAACATTAAAAGAAAATAAAATGCATCCCTATAAAGTGATACCAACTAAGGAGCTCATGGAAGACGATTATGATAGGAGAACTTATTTTTGTGAACAAATGATGGCTATGTTAGATAACAATGTTATTCAATTAGAACATGTTTTGTTTTCGGATGAGTGCACCTTTACACTTCACGGTCATGTAAATCGTCAAAATTGCCGCTATTGGTCTAGGGAAAATCCTCACTGGATCAGCGAAGAACATACTCAATATACTGAAAAGGTTAATGTTTGGGCAGGAATTGTTAGGGATCATATCATAGGCCCCTTTTTCATTGACGGCAATTTGAATGGCGATAATTATTTAGCACTGCTCCAAAATAATGTCGTGCCAACTTTGACAAATTTGTATCCGGATCCAGCAAACCCACAAGTTCCAGCGAATATGATATGGTTTCAGCAAGATGGAGCACCGCCCCATTACCAAATTAATGTCCGGCAGTACCTGAACGGAATATTTCCAAATCGGTGGATAGGGAGACGAGGATCGATAGAATGGCCAGCGCGATCCCCTGATCTGACGCCATTAGACTTTTTCTTATGGGGACATATTAAAAATGTTATATACAAAACTAAACCCCTCGACTTAGCTGACTTAAGAAGACGAATAACGCTTGCGATTAGATCGGTCACGCCTGAGATGCTAAATAACTTTAGAAGAAATTTCTATTTAAGATTAGGAATTTGCCAAGACGTTCGCGGCGAGCATATTCAACAGTTCCTAAATTAACTTTTTACTTTTGTTTATACATTATGAAGAAATAAATAATTTTATTTTTTTAATCTTAATTTTTGCAATAAATTTGAACACTTAATATTGCCGAAATAGTTGAAGATAGGTATAGGACATTGAACATAAAATATGTTTAGAATCTCCTAAAGAATCCAAAAATTAAATAATATCCGGGGTGTTGCGTTTGAAATAAGAAAGTTGGCATTGACCACTGTTACAGGACACACCCTGTATAAAAAGTTTTTAATGGAGAAACTGAGCAACTAAAAATACCAATCGACGGGTCCAAGCGTTTTTCCGAACACGCCCCCATTTATCTATTATCGAATTTATTCCATTTGGCTGATACACACTGTATATATTACTGTGTTAGGATCCGTAGAATTAAACTTTAAGTGAAATTACATAAGCATAGCTTTTATGTGGAAAGGAAAATATGATTTTATTTCTTAAACTTTGAATGTAAATACGTACACTACATTTGTGTGGATATAGAAATATAAATTTACTAATGACAATTCTGAGTACACATATTTTAAACTAAAGTATTAAATTTATATTTCGGATATTTATCCCTAACAATAAAAAATGGAACAGGATGTTTAAAAATAAAAATAAATTAAGTAACCTAGGATTTTGCTGAGTAAAGGCAACAATATAGGATTAGCGACATTTTTCTGCCTCCAGAAAAAAATGTAGGATCCAAATAGAGTATAGCATTAAATTTAAGAAAAAAAAACCATTTGATGTTTATATCAGATAATTATACGAAAAACAAAGTATGTACGATTGCATTAAATTTTAGATACCTACACTTTTCCCCCGATAAAAAAAAACAAAACGAATATAGCCCAATTAAGCCAATTACTGAAATAAATCTTTACAATAACAGTCTTAGTGTAAAAAAAAAATGTTATTCTAATATGCAAACATTTGCCTCCAATATAAAATGTAGGAATTAGACAAAACGTACTTTTTTCGGCTTGTAAGATTACGCTTTACACATGTAAATGTCAAGTGTTTATGTACAGTCACATGAAATAAGAACATGTGCATTTTAACAGTCGTGACTCAGACGTAGATAAAATATTGTACAATACACGTGAGTTAACCTCACTAAAAAACGCGTGTAAAAGTTGCAAAACGAGTGCGTAGCGTAGTAATCATAAATATCTATTACAGTGGTGCTCAAACTTGAACTGCTGGCGATCTACCTCAATATTTTTATACTACTTACGATCGACTCTGAGAGGCTGCAAGTATGTGTGATGCAGGGTTGTCGTACATACACCCTACCTACCTACCTACCTACCTAGGTAGGGTGTACCGTAGCATATATAGATATTAGCTTTCCGCACAATATACATTATTTTAGTCAAGGTTTGGGTTAGGTTTAGTTAGGTTCTTCTCTACAATATCAATGAAAGAACTCATAGTTATTCAAAATTGCGAGTTTATTGGTTGTTACAAAACAAAAGAGTTACATATGGTGTTAAACTTAACTAAGGAGTGTCTTTGGATGTTGAAGCGTCGTACTGCATGTCCTCAGCATACTTTTCATAAGATGGTACGTAACCACTGAGTGCTAATCGCAAGCATGATGACATATGATCGTCAGTTAGTGGATTGCGATATTTTGACTTAATTATCTTCATTTCAGAAAATGCAGACTCGCAAAAGTAAGTTGACCCAAACATTGCTATCAGTCGAAGGGCGATTTGACTTAGATTCGGATATTTATCTTCAGATATAAAACACCAGAAATTTGTATCAGATGCTGTAGCTTTGAGATGTATATCTGATATAATCTGCACCAACTCATTTTCAACAGAACATGACTTGCTATTTCAGTAGTTAATTCCTCAATGTTTTTACATGAAAAAGGATAACTCATAAATAATGCTACATTTGCCGTTTTACTACAATCATAAAAACGCATTTCGAATTGTCCCAAAATATTTGATAATTCAGCCTCATACGTATCATAATTCAGCTGAGGTATCCTTGCTTTCAAAGACGGAAAATGTTTCAGATCCTTTCTTTTCAGTTGATCTATCATAAGTTGCAATTTACTTTTGAATGCGTTTACTGCGCTAATCATCTCAATAACAGTTTTTCCTTTACCTTGAAGCTCTAAGTTAATGATGTTTAAGTGCATTGTGATGTCAGTCAAAAATGCCAAATCAGTCAGCCATTTTTCGTTTTTCAACATCTGAGTGTCATCACCTCTTTCGTCTAGAAAAGCTGTTATTTAGGGCAATAATTCTTGAAACCTTTCTAGGAATTTTCCGCGACTCAACCACCTGACGTCCGTGTGAAGAACTAAATCAGTGTGTTCGGCTGACTCCCTATCTTCCAACTGCAACTTAAAGAGCCGCCGTTGCAAGCTACGTGCACGGATGGAATTCACAATTTTTGTTGCAATGCTCATAATTTCCCCCGTGTTTAAAACTTTTGAACACAAAACTTGTTGATGTATAATGCAATGGATGGAAAAAAATGAAGGGAAATCTTCATTAGCTCGACACAACGTCACAAAACCGTTTTTGTTTCCAGTCATTGCTTGTGCTCCATCGGTTGTAATGCACACTAATTTATATATTAGTAGCTTGTAGTTTTTTACAAAACGTCATATATATCTTCGCCACGGGTCTTCCCCTTCAGAGGAATGATTGTCAAAAATTCTTTCTTAGCCAACATGTCATTGAATACCATCCGAATAAAAATACACAGCTGGGCAGTGTCTGTCATATCGCTGGATTCGTCGAACTGTAAAGAAAAGTATGTACATTCCATGATATCATTTTTTAGTTTATCTGCCATCTCCTGACTCATGACTCAACTGAAGTTCTCTAATAGCAGACATGATTTCTGTTTTATTTTTAAAATCTCCAAATAAAGTCTCACCCGCTTCAATAAATGCTTCCTTCACAACCGATCCCTCTTCGAATGGTTTCTTGTGTTTCGCCAATATATGAGATATTTTAAATGACGCGATCGTAGCAGCTTTTGATTGTTTGGCTGGTCTTATGGGCATGGTTTGTTCTTTTTTCAAACAAGATATTAAATCACGTACTTTTCGTTTTCTTAATTCACTCTGTGACGGAAAATCCTTTTCATAGTTTTTATGTACCGTTTTATGATGCCTCTCTAAGTTACCACGCTTAGGTATTGCAACTGACGCACGAGAAATGAGACAAATGCACTTATCCTTCACCATACAAAACAAAAATTCTTCCTCCCAATCGTTATTAAAATGATACGTTTTAGATTTCTTCGCTGCACTCATTTTGTACTATTTAATAATAAACTTTGTATCGACGTAGTATTGCCTTCAAGTTGCAATTCAGAATGACACCAATTCCTGCAGGCGCAGCATTTATATCGGCGTGAACGAAAGTCTCGAATGTTCCCGTCAAACGCGCCGAAAGAAGAAGAATAAAAAACGCGGCTTTTCTTTGACAAGTACCGCGCGTTCTTTTGATAAAGCCGCCTTTTGCCGCTAGCAGAGTGTTATTTATTACGTAATAAATTTTTGTAGTTTAGTTAAGTACCTACCTATTAAAAAATTTTTTCTTCTCGAGATCTACTCAAAAAGAACTCGCGATCGAACGTTTGAGCACCCCTGATCTATTACATTATTTTAATTTACTTATTTACTTAGTATAATAGAAAGTGACGTAATATTAATCCGACGCTTATTAATAGTCGAGTTATTTTCTCAGTCATAGAAGTTGCAACATTTCATTGTCCCACTGTAACGTCCCCGCCCGACATATTTTCAGGCTGATTTGACGATTGTCCTACGAGTTGAAAGTCAATTACACATCGGCGGCGCGGTGAGTAAAGAATCAAATTGCGAATTCATTATAATTTTCGCGATTTAATTTCGAAGCCTCAAATGACAGCGGGATTTTCATCAAGAAGCTTAACGAACCGAGAAAGAGTCTCGAGACACGCCGAATTACCGCCATTTTGTGCATCGCGAGAGACTACAAAAAGGGGCCTCTGCAGGGCGCGTACTTGTGCCGCATCGGGGCCCTTTCCTTTTTATCAGTTGAGATTTTTAATCGGAAACATCGATGTCAACAAACTGAATCTCCTAATTAGATTATTAAAGTTTCTGATTTATAATATTTATAGTAATAATAACACTGGGGAACAGCAAAAATGTTTCCGAGACCAAAATAACAAAATCTTACTTATTTTATTAATAATCTGTCCTGCAAAAGTCTCAGTTGGCTTCGGTTTTTTAGATCTATGCTTATTATGATAATTTACCTACCAGCCCTTAAGGTATCGGAAAGTTCGACCATTAAATGAGAAATACCTGGATTTATTATATCAAATGTACTTTATAAGGTAGTTTAATCCTAAATTGTTAGTTAGTTGTATTTCAACTATTAGTTGATAGAGAGCTGTTCGTATTTGAGAAATTAGAGAGTTTTGAGCAATATGTCGCGAGTATGTATAAATAAGCTGAATCATTTTTGTTAAATGTTGTGTGTGGAGAAAAAAAGGTCTGGGATACAATATCTGAACTGACAGCTTGTAACAGTATTGTTCACAGGGTAATTAAAATTCCAATGTGAAATCTTTATTTTGAAAAAGACCTTAATATAATTAAACAAATTGCTGTAAATAATGGTTATGATGCAAATATCGTAAATAATATCCTTGCCAAAAAACAATATAATAAAGCCATTAGTTACGTATATCCTTTTATTAAAGAGCAAACTAATATATCTTATAAAATTTTAGCTTATATATATATATATATATATATATATATATATATATATATATATATATATATATATATATATATATATATATATATATATATATATATATATACTGGGTGGTGCAACCAAGATGGGGTGGACGATTGTGGGCAAACGGAGAGGAATTTGAAAAAAAAATTGGGATATGATTTATAGTCAAGAACGCTGTGTTTTAAAATTATACCCATTATACAGGGTGGTCTGAAAAGTTCGTGGTGAACCAAACTTGTGTTTTTTTAAATGGGCACCCGGTATATTATTATTTTAGTTGATTCTCCTATTCGTTACGATCATTTTGATATGAGGTTTGTTGGGTCTAAAATTTATACCAGGGGAATGGGACGAGGTTAAAGTGGAAAAAAGGGTTATACTCCGGCCATTTTTTGAAAACAATTGAAGCAGGTATGGAAAAACCAAATATTCTATAAAATGTATTGTATCTAGGATTACAATAATCGCTTGTAAGTCGTTCAAAATTATTCACTGTTATACAGGGTGGTCAAGTTTTGCAAATTTACCTTGGATTGAATTTTTTAAATGGAACACCCTGTATATTTTACTTTCATGTTAAAGATAACATTACTAGCTTTCAGAAAATACCATATTTGATACCTTTCTGACCAACAGTTTTTCAGTAAATTAGCTGTGAAATCAAAATTTCTTCATTTTAACACGATTTACTCTGAATTCACGTTGTTAGAATTGACAATTTAATATTAGGAGGCCATGATATCATCATAAATCGAACAAAAAATTGACAGTCCTGTCAAAACAGCAAAGTGTCATAATATTGTCATCAGTAAATAAATAAATATTGTTCTTTGATGATGCGATGCCGAAATAAAAACAAGATAGAAGCTTTTGCAAGTTTATCATAGAGATTTCAAGAAACAGGAAATGTTGCTTTGAAAAAAACGTAAGGTAATTAATAAACCAGTTACCAATAAAGATAATGCTTTGACAGTATTAATAACAGATATTTTTACAAAAAAAATAAATTTAATATAAATCAACAAAAACAATGTACTTAAAACTTATAAAAGATGTTCAACTAAACCACCGTTTTGCTGAAGGCACATTTCGAGTCTATCCATAAATGAAAGTTTCACTTTTCTCAAAGTCAGGTCTGAAATGTTGCGAAAACTGCTTATTATTCTCAACTTCATATCTTCCACTGTGGTTGGAACCTCTTTATAAACTTCTTCTTTAACATGTCCCCATAAAAAGAAATCTAGTGGCGTTAAATCGGGTGACCTCGCAGGCTACTTAACTGGTCTACCTCGCCCAATCCAATGCTCTCCTTTCCAATTATTGAGAAAATGTCTTACATGCCTATGGTAATGCGGGGGTGCTCCATCATGTTGGAAAGGAAAGTCTTCGAGCAATACGGGCAACTCATTTCTCAAAAAATTTAAATAGACTTCTCCCGTTAAATGCTCTTCAAAGAAATATGGTCCTATAACATGAGAGCTAATTATACCTCCCCAAATATTAATTGACCATTTATTTTGATGGTCCACCTGACGAATCCAATGTGGATTTTCGGTTGAATAATAGTGCATATTATGTTTGTTAACCAAGCCGTTGCTTTTAAAAGTTGCTTCATCTGAAAACAGCACCCTATCTACAAAACCTGGATTATCCCAAATTGTATTTAAAAACCAAATTGAAAACTCTTGTTCGTTGGACGTAATCGCGATCATACAGTTCTTGGTGTAATTTCCCTGGTACTTGTGTGTGGATTTTTTTGCACTGTTAATAACACTGTCAAAGCATTATCTTCATTGGTAACTGGTTTATTAATTACTTTACGTTTCTTAAAAGCAACATTGCCTGTTTCTTGAAACCTCTCTAATAAACTTGCAAAAGCTTCAGGTCTTGGTTTTTTTTCGGTATCGGGATATCGTACCGCATAAACCCTGCTTGCTAGTAAAGGGTTTTTTTGACACTCGCCCAACATAAAAGTCATGTTTATCAACTCTGGACTACTCAAACTCATTGTTACTTAACAATTTCTCAGCTTATCGTCAAAAAACAATGGTAATTGATGCCAATTCTCTGACACTTTGCGGTTTTGACAAGAATGTCAATCTTTCTTTTCATTTATGATTACATCATGGCCTCCTTATATTATAGGTAGTCAATTTAAGCAACGTAAATAATACCGTTTCTGTTAGAATGAGTAAATTTTGGTTTCACGGTTAATTTACTAAAAAACTGTTGGTTAGAAAGATATCAAATAGGGTATTTTCTGAAAGCTGGCGATGTTATCTTTAATATGACAGTAAAATATATGGGGTGTTCCATTAAAAAAAATTCAATCCAAGGTAAATTTGCAAAACTTGACCACCCTGTATAACAGTGAATAATTTTGAACGACTTACGAGCGATTATTGTAATCCTAGATACAATACATTTTATAGAATATTTGTTATCGATGTAGCCGTTACTTGATGGAAATTCATTATACACTAGTATACAAAATAAACACGTTTAGTTTATTAATTTCCACTTATTTATTTCTGCTTGACAGCTGTTTCGACACACTGTGTCTTTGTCGAAAGCTAACTTAAAACTGACACTAAAATCTGTACCAAATATGAAAAAAAAATATATAAAAATCTTAATGGTGTCAATAAAACAATATCGGTGTTTACCCACCTTTAGGTATAAAGATTTAACAAAGGGGAACCATTTAAGTCCAACTGGTCATTCAATAAAATATTTCGGGTTTTCCTCTTGTTAATTTCTAAACTTTCCAAATGGTTCAATTTGTAGCTTTTATTAGCCCTATGCAAAATTTTATATTCGTTTTTAAATGTATGCTTTGCTTCTATTAAATGTTTAGCGTAATTGGAGTCTGTTTTTTCTTTATTATATGAGAATTTGTGTTCTTTTATACGTTTATTGAAAGATCTACCCGTTTGGCCAATGTAAACTTTATCACAGGAACCACATTCTAATTCGTATACCCCTGATTTTTTAGATTTATCAGACTTGGATTTATTATTTTTAATATATTTCCCTAATGTATTATTTGTACAGAAGGCAACTTTATAATCTGCTCTCATGAGATGTTTACTGATTTTAGAGCTAATTTTGCCTGTATATGTTATTGTATTAAATTTGGCTATATCTTTTAAATTATTATTTGGATAGATTAAATTGATTGCTTTTTTATATTGTTTTTTATTTACTATTTTGTCGCCTATATTAGGACTATAGCCATTGTTAACAGCAATCTGCTTTATAATATTCAATTCTTTATTATAATTATCTGATGACATAGGTATACTAATTAAACGATGTACAAAACTGTTGAAAGCTGCCATTTTATGTGCAAAAGGATGATTTGATGTTTTATGTATTGTTATATCTGTGTAAGATGGTTTATGATAAATTTGAAAATCGTGTTTATTATTATTGTTCATAATTGTTAAATCCAAAAAATTTATTGTCTTATCTTGTTCTACTTCTAACGTAAATTTAATATTTTTATGTAAATTATTAATAAAATCTAAAAATAACCTTAGTTGTCTCTCTGTTGAAACACGCTAGTATGTCGTCTACATATCTATACCAATAAATGAACTTATTTCTTAATGGGTGATTATACATTAATTGTTCAATATTATCTAGAAATATTTCTGCTAGTAAACACCGATATTGTTTTATTGACACCATTAAGATTTTTATATATTTTTTTTCATATTTGGTACAGATTTTAGTGTCAGTTTTAAGTTAGCTTTCGACAAAGACACAGTGTGTCGAAACAGCTGTCAAGCAGAAATAAATAAGTGGAAATTAATAAACTAAACGTGTTTATTTTGTATACTAGTATAGAATATTTGGTTTTTCCATACCTGCTTCAATTGTTTTCAAAAAATGGCCGGAGTATAACCCTTTTTTCCACTTTAACCTCGTCCCATTAAAAATGATCGTAACGAATAGGAGAATCAACTAAAATAATAATATACCGGGTGTCCCATTTAAAAAAAACACAAGTTTGGTTCACCACGAACTTTTCAGACCACCCTGTATAATGGGTATAATTTTAAAACACAGCGTTCTTGACTATCAATCATATCCCAATTTTTTTTTTTCAAATTCCACTCCGTTTGCCCACAATCGTCCACCCCATCTTGGTTGCACCACCCTGTATATATATATATATATATATATATATATATCTATATATATATCTATATATATATATATATATATATATATATATATATATATATATATATATATATATATATATATATATATATATATATATATATATATATATATATATATATATATATATATATATATATATATATATATATATATATATATATATATATATATATATATATATATATATATATATATATATATATATATATATATATATATATATATATATATATATATATATATATATGCATATATATATATATATATATATATATATATATATATATATATATATATATATATATATATATATATATATATATATATATATATATATATATATATATATATATATATACCCACTGAACGTATCGCTACTTTATTACGTAAACAGGATCTAAATGTTGCTTATAGAACAGAAAAATAATATAACAAAGGCAAAATAAGCAAAACAAAACCATCAGGTGTCTATAAGTTAACCTGCGGGGAATGTCCAAAAACGTATTTAGGTCAAACAGGTAGAATGTTTAACAAACGCTTTTCAGAGCATAAAAATAGTTTTTTGAATAAAAAATCTGATTCAGCTTTTGAAAATTTATATATCGAAAATAAGGGCATTAAAACTTGATATGCTTGAATTTCTGGAACTAAACAAATTAAAATCATCAGACTTTTGCTAAATGGCCAATTAAAATTAAATATTTGTCCTTTGGTAAATTTATTCCACTAAGTCTTCCTTTTGTCGTAGACATTTAAGTTATATAATTTTAAGTTTTTTCGTTCATTGTAACACCACCTTCTTTGGGTTTTTGAGTTTTTCCCTATTTTTGTTAGGTACCTGTTGTTTACCCTTTGCATGTTAACACTGTAGTATTTTAGTTGTACCTCAACATCTCAAGAAGCTATTGTATATGCGAAACATGTCTGGACATGTCATGTTGACAACAGATATGTGCCTCATAGTGACGAATCGCCTGTGTCTAATCCACCTCAGGAATATACCCTTGATTCTGATGATGATCAAACGAATTCAAAACGGTAATGTACCGGAAAATGTCGCCGCCCATTAACCCCCAAAGACACCGATTTTGACTGTAAACTTCTCAGTAAAAAGCTTTACAAAATAAGTCAAAGTGAATTAAGTGACCTTATAAGGAATTTAGAATTGCCAAGAAAAACAGAGCTATTGGCCTCTCGATTGCAACAATGGAATTTACTCCAAGATGAAGTAAAAGTTTCTGTATACCGAAGCCGTCAGAAAAACCTAATCCACCTCAGGAATATACACTTGATTCTGATGATGATCAAACGGATTCAAACGATGGTGTACCGGAAAATGTCGCCGGCCCATCAACCTCGCCAGATTCGATTTTGTCTGTAAACTTCCCTAACTCGATTTTTTAACATGGAGAACAATTTGGTAGCCTGTAGGGACATTGAGGGATTAATGGCAGCTTTAAATCTTAACAACGATCCAAAAGACTTAAAACTTTTCAATGATTCCTCAGAAGTACATCTTAAAGCTGTGTTACTCCATAATGGAAACAAGTTACCTTCAGTCCAAATTGGTCATGCAGTCCACATGAAAGAAACGTACAGCAATTTGAAATTGTTACTGGAGTCCATACAGTATGAAAGATATAAACGGCAAATTTGTGGGGATTTAAAAGTTGTGGCGATTTTGCTTGGAATGCAGCTAGGGTATACCAAATACTGCTGCTTCTTCTGCCAATGGGACAGTAGAGTACGATCCGATCGCTACAGAAAGAAAATTTGACCACCGAGAGTTTTTTGAGCCAGGAAAGAAAAATGTAACCAGGGCGCCATTAGTTCCCCCTGAAAAGATTTTACTACGGCCACAGCTATGAAAACTTTGTGAGGGTCATGGGCAAAGAAAGCCCTGCTTTCAGTTACTTAAAAGAACACTTCCCTAGAATCTCAGTAACGCTAAAATTAAAAAGGGAATATTTGTGGGTCCCCAGATTAGGAAACTTTACGGAGATGCGCAATTCGATTCCATACTAGCTTTCAAAAGGCAGGCTAAGAAGCGCAAAATGAGTGTCCGAAATTAAGATTCAATGATAAAAATGTTCTATTTAATTATTTTTGTTGAACCAGTAAAATATTGTTATCTGTATTTTGAATGTTCATTGTATATGCCTATAAATTAATATTTTATAACAACTAATTCAGGTGTTTTTGTTGCGAGCTAACTAAATTCTTTAATAGGTATTTTTAAGTTACTTGGGTGTAGTTGAATCCAAAAAAGTAGATTTTGCTGACGAAACAAAAAAAAAGTTAAAATATGATTTCCAGTGTAATAAATAGTCTTTTATTTATGCTAAATAAACAATGTACAAAATAAGAAATCATAGTTTTTAGGTTTAGACGTTTCGTCTGCTATTGCACAAGGCATATTCAGGGATCTTCTCTGCTCAAGATCAAAACACCGAATGCGCTCCGATGAGCGGAGTTCAGGTATTTATACCCGACATGTGCCCTTCGACGCGTGGCTCACGTTTATTATAACCCGAGACTGATGCAAGAACCTTGGTACACTTTACATTAATTATGTATCCTGTTAATTGCTGATATTCGGCGACATCAGATTAAACAATTTGTTTTTCACTTATACATCTTTCATGTTCCTTAAGTCTAGTAGACGCACAGGCCATCCAGTTTCGCCTATATATACGCTTTACCGCAGGAACAAGGAATTTTGTAAACCCCCGCTGATTGCAAAGGAATTACATCTCCTCAGTATTTATATCATTTTAATTTTAAAATTCTAGGATTTATTTATATTCCAGCTTCTCCAGTGCGTCGCAACCCTGGGGCAGGAATATTACTATATTTAGTATTTTCGAAAACACCAACCGATCGATATCAGGCTTTCCAATGACATTTATATACAGCTTTGCCAATTCTCCCGCTTATTTTGTGAGATTCATGATTTTCATAGATTGTCGTTATTGATTTCCTTAATTTGCAGATTTTTGTATATAATATGGCATCTCCCTAATTCAGTCAGCTGTTTAAGTTATTCGATAAAAGAAAGGTCAAGAACACTTTTAAATGGGTCATTGTTCGGTGGGAGATCGTGGTCGAAAGACTTAGAAGCATGTTAATGTTCTAAGATTTTTTCAATTTTTTGGCAGGTGCGGCATGTTTGCACTGTAAATAAGTTTATTTGGATTAAAGTCTCTTTATTTCTCTTATCTTTTTGGTATAATGAGGACCATATTTTGGTGAATTTGCTGTTTCCCTTAAGCTAATGTAAGCTATCTTTTTTTTACTCTTGAAGTTTCAATCTTCACTGTAAATATTCATTACAGGGTCCTGCCTCCTATTGCACAGACGAAGCCCCTTTTCTTTCTCCTTAACATTTTTTTAATTTAAAGAAAAAATGTAACATAACCTGTATTTTTGGAAATCTTTTACTCAGTCCACATGATCTGATTGAACACGTCCAGTGTTCTTTCAATTTTGTATGTATAGTGTACATATATCTAATCTTTCTTCACATCATGTGTAACCTTATGAAATTTAAGCCCTTCAGGCAAATTTTATGATATAAATTTCCTTTTTTTTCTATTCAAAACTTAATAACGATTCTCTTAATTTAAATTTATGTATATCTGATTAGCAATGTAAAACCTAATCTGATTATTACGGTTTCTAGCAAAACATACATCTGTTAGATAATACATATTCATATATATATATATATATATATATATACATAGATAAATTGATAAAGGAATTGAAATTTGAAAGATTTAGTTATTCGGGTCTTATTTTTTAAGAAAGTTTCAATGTGTAAAATTTAATTTATCAGAGTCGGTGGTAAAGTGCACTTTTTAATTAAATTGTTTGATTCTTACTACCAAGATTGATTCCTAATATCATATGCATGGCATTATGAATCTTAAAAAAAAAACTACAAAAAGTCATAGTAAACAGATTAGAACTTATTTAAAGTGTTTCATTTTTATCAGTTATTTTCAGAGCTGAATTTCTTGGTTAAATGACTCTGCAGACCTTGTGATAATTTAACTTAGTGGCACCCAAAATAAAGCTGAAGTATTCCTTGTTCATTTCGCACTATTGCCACCTGACGCAGAGCTGCCGGTCGCACAACAACAGCTATTTTAAGGAAAATTGTTTTCCCTACAATAGCATAGTCACAAATTGTGGCAATTTTATCTGTGGCACCCTGGATAAAACGTTAAACGCTACTTGATGGTGGAGTATCTAATACTGGTTGAAGTCTGGGATTGTGTTTTTTGCAATATCCGTTTGATGTTAAAGCTTCCGTCAGTTTTTCTGTTTTTGTTCAAAATTGAATTTGCAGCATTCTCTTATTCATTTCGATTAAGATCCAGTTAAGGTTTTAATGCTGAAATATGTAAGAAACAGGGGCGTGTAGTCCATGGAAGCAAGGGAAGCAGTGCTTCCCCAAAAAAAATTACAAAACATCTAAAATGTAATTTTTGAAATAGGAAACCATTAATTTAGTTTATATTAAAAATGCTAAAATATTATCTTAATTATCAAGCCCATAATAAATGCGGCCTTGACTCCGACCCAAACACAATAGAATATCGAATAGAACCTATGCGGGCCGCTAGCTTCTCTGCCGCCAAGTCCTGTATGCTTGATTTCCTGTGAATCGAGCTAGAGTTTATTGAACTTTCCACCGGATGTTGGCAATTTTTGCATTTCAGTCGCGTGCTTTAAGTGGTGGCGGAAGCTATCGTTGGAGTAGGTTCTTTGTTTGAACGGCTATCCGTGTGTTGTGTGATACGTACGTCGCGTCGTGCATGATGCAATATGGAAGACAATAATACAGCGTGGATATGCAAATACTGTCAACTTCGGCTGTCGGTAATAACGTTGAAAATGTTGGAAAATTTAGTAAGAAGAGTGTGTGTGAATGTGTGGTGTGTGCTTTAATAATAAAGGGATTTTCAACATTAAACTTCGCTGATAAGCTTCGAATAATTTCCAAAGGAATGGCAAAACCGCCTGTTAGACATTTTTATCCGGAAAAACAATACGAACAATTTAAATGGCTAACAGGGTGTGAAAATATAAATAAATTATTTTGTTGGCTATGTTTACTTTTTGAAAATGAAAAAGGTTTCTGGAATAAAACTGGTTTTTCCGATTTAAACAATTTCCATAAAGCTCTAAAAAGACACATTATGTCCAAAGCGCATTTACAGGCCGTCATAAAAGAAAAAGTCTTTGGCAAAACCAGAATTGAACACGCCCTTAATAAACAGTTGGAAATTAGTCACCGTCAACACAATAAACTAGTCGATAAAAATAGGCAAATATTAAGAAGACTTATGGATGTTGTTTGTTTTCTCGGACAGCACGAATTGGGATTTAAAGGTCATGACGAAACAAGGGTTTCTTCAAATAGAGGAAATTTTCAAGATTTACTTAGTTTAATGGCTAAATATGATGATTGCTTAAAAAATCATTTAATTTCCGCTGTTGCAACCATTATTCTAAAAAGAATTAAGCAGGTGATTGGCGAGGCGCGGTTCATTGCTATTATTCTGGACGAAACAACTGGTATCACTAATTTTAGCGAATTATCTATAGTAATACGCTACGTTAAAACAGACGGAAGTATTCAAGAGCGATTTTTAGGTTTTAAGAATGTGTCCGAAAATCGTACAGCAGATGCATTATATACCGTAGTTTATAACGTTACTAAGGAAATTAATGGAGAGAAAAAATTAGTTGCTCAAAGCTATGATGGAGCTGCAGTGATGGCAGGACAATTAGGGAGTCTGCAAGGTAAAGTTCGAGAAACTTTCCCAAGTGCTGTGTTTGTCCATTGTTTTGCTCATAAATTAAATTTAGTTTTATCCCAGTCCATCAATCACATTAAAGAGTGTAAAGTATTTTTCGTTACTTTAAGTGACATGGCTGCTTTTTTTTCCAAGTCAACAAAACGTACACAAGCTTTGGACTCCATTGTCCACAAACGATTGCCCAAAGTAGCTCCTACTAGGTGGAACTATAATGAAAGACTTGTGTTAACAGTATCTGAAAATCGTGAATCACTGATTGAACTATTTGAGAATATAATAGAAAATAATGAAACGTTGGACTCAGAAGCAATAAATAGTTCGAGGGGGTTTTTGGACTGTTTGAAACGAGATTTTAATTTTAATTATTTGTTGAACATATTTTCAGAAATATTTCCATTCTCGGACAATGTTTTTAATATACACCTACACCGAAGTGTCGAAATTGTGTGAATTAGTATTGACAATACCTGTCACAAGTTCATCAGTAGAACGCAATTTTTCAACACTTAAACGTATAAAAAATTTCGTGAGAAATTCAACGGTGCAGGAGAGACTTTCGCATACATCGCTGTTGTCCATTGAAAATAAACTTCTCCAAAATGTGTCGGAGCATCGACGTTTTTATGATGACGTCATTGACGAATTTGCAAGATATTATCGAAGAATCGAATTACATTACAAATAGGTAAGTTTCTAAAAATTGCTTCCCTTTCTTAAAATTTCACCGCACGTCCCTGGTAAGACATTATAGAAGTTGAATCGTCAATAGGCACATTTCTATACAGAGATGCAACATCAAAACTGACTAAAATATCACCAGGCCGTAATGTAAAATCGTTAAGCTTTTCTATGAAATGTTTGGAGTGTTTGCTATAAGAGTTAGATCGTCCTGTAAACGACTTAAGGAACATAAAAGATGTATAAGAAAAAAAAATTGTTCAATCCGCTGGCGCTGAATACCAGCACTCAACAGGACGTATAACACAGGGTAACAAAATGAAAACAAAAATTTGGTGCCGGAAATCTAACATCTGATTTTGTATGTTTTTAATGTGCTCATTCCAAAAATGCCACCAGATTTTTTCTATCAGCTCTAGTTTTTGAGATACAGGTTACAGGTTAATTGATATTTTTTCTGATAAAGGCCAACAAATAAAGAGATAAATATGTACTTAATCGTCAAAATAGTAATTTCCCAAAATCTAATTAACCAAATGGATACCTGGAATTGTCCCTGACCCAATGTTCTTATACTAGGAACTACTCAATACACTGCTCTTAATTACTTTTATACCTGTAATTACCTATGACCCGATCCTTCTATACTTGCTTGGCTGTACTCGATTTAGTGTATTACTGAGTTTTACCAAGTAAAGTTGTGCTATCATTTTGTGTAATTTTGGTTGTTTTGTAGTGTCAAGACACTAAACTGAAACAATGGCATCCACAAGCAGACGTACCTGTGTAAATCATCCCGATGTTTTTGGTTATGTGTGGGGTGAATACACTTTGAAAGAGAGCAGAAAAACGATTTCTGACTTTGTGAAAAGAGCTTATCTTGCCTATTTTGGCGTTCATTTAGGAGATCAAGATAAATCTTGGGCCCCACATTTCATATGTAAAACATGTGTTGAACATTTGCGACAGTGGACAACTGGAAAGAGGAAGTGCCTAAAGTTTGGTGTACCAATGGTTTGGAGAGAACCGCGAAACCATCATGACAACTGCTATTTTTGCCTCGTTAATATTAAAGGCATAAATAGAAACAATAGACACAAATGGACATATCCTGATCTAGCTTCTGCAAGAAGGCCTGTAGCGCATTCGGAAGAAATACCCGTTCCATCATTCAGCAGTCTACCCGAACTGACAGAAGATGATACAGAAACATCAACGTCTGACGAAGTTCAAAGAATTCAATCAGAAAACGACAGCGAATTTGAAGCAGATTTAGCAACTCCGTAGTGTTTCAATCAAGAAGAACTAAACGATCTATAAGAGACTCTTCTCTTCTCTCAAAGGAATCCGCTGAATTACTTGCATCCAGATTAAAAGAAAAAAATCTACTTTGTCCAGGTACTAATATTACATTTTATCGTAAAAGAGATAAGGATCTGCTGCCTTTTTTCGCTCAGGAAAATGACTTGGTATTCTGTAACAATATAAAAGGGCTCTTAGAAAAACTGGGTTTGCCTGAATATACTCCAGATGATTGGCGCCTTTTTATTGACAGTTCAAAACGTAGTTTAAAATGTGTTCTTTTACATAACGGTAACAAATATGGCTCAATTCCTATTGGTCATTCTACTACCATGAAGGAAGAATATGAAACAATTGCATTAGTTTTGAGAAAAATTAAATACGAAGAACATCAGTAGGTAATTTGTGTTGATTTAAAAATGGTTAACTTCCTCCTTGGACAGCAGAGTGGTTATACAAAATATCCTTTTTTTTTGTGCTTTTGGGACAGCAGAGCTAAAAATGAGCACTGGGTTAACAAAAATTGGCCTTCAAGAGATGTCATGATTCAAGGAAAACAAAACGTGATCAACGAACCTTTGGTTTCAAGAGAAAAAATCTTACTTCCGCCCTTGCATATGAAGCTAGGCCTAATGAAGCAATTTGTGAAGGCTTTAAATCGAGATGGAAATTATTTTGGCTATTTGTCACGTAAATTTCCTGGCATTAACACGGAAAAACTAAAAGCTGGTATATTTGATGGTCCTTAAATAAGGCAACTTATTAAAGATCCACAATTCACCACATCAATGAACGTGACTGAATCTAACACTTAGTGTTCATTTGTTCGAGTAGTACAAAACTTTCTTGGCAATCATAAAGCAGAGAATTACGTAGAATTAGTGAAAACTATGCTTTCAAATTTTAATATTCTCGGCTGTAACATGAGTATAAAAGTTCACTACCTCCACAACCACCTAGATCGTTTTCCAGAAAACTTAGGTGATTGTAGTGAAGAACAGGGGGAAAGATTCCCTCAGGATACTAAAACTATGGAAGATCATTATCAAGGACGATGGGATAGCCACATGATGGAGGACTACTGCTGGAGCCTTCAGCGAGACTGCGCTAGGAAACTCCATTCTAGAAAGTCATATAAAAGAAAATTTTTATGTGATTAGTGACTAATGTAATTTCGTAAATCAAGTTTTTGCAATAAATACTTAAATCCATGTGTCTTTGTTTTTTTAACTGGCAATAGTAATATTATGTATTATAACAGTTATAACGTAAAATATATACACAATTTTTTTTAACTAGATCTGATAGACAAAATCTGGGAACTTTTTTACATTCTGCATTCCAAAATTACCCAGGAACAGTTAAAAAATCGCAGGCACCAAAATGTGTGTTGGCCTGTGTAATTAATGTAAAAGATACTGCGTGTCTTGCATCAGTCTCTGGTTATTATAAATGGAAAGTTAGAGAATTTATTGAAATCATCAAGTACCCAATAGAGACGCGAGATACCTGCTACATCCTGGCTTGAATCCAATCATCAAAGTGGGTCGCGCATCAATAAGCGCAGGTCGCTGTTTTGAGCTTGTGCAGTGAAGATCCTTGAAGATGCCTCGAGCAATCTATGTGGAGGACATCAAAAAAGATGCCAAAACATTTGGTGATCTTCGTAATAGCCATAAGATGCTTTGCCACTTGGCCTTCCTCCTCGTGATGAAGAAATAGTTCCCCAGTTTCTTCAAGTCAAACATCAACTAAACCAGGAACATTTACATTTGCGCTGGCGTAGCCCTCGTAACTGAGAAGAGCAAGACTACTGGCCGTGATTTGGAGACAAACGTCCGTTAACTTCTACAGGTACACCAAAAACGATTTATTTTGAACATTGGACGGAAAAACTTTACCGACAGCAAAACAACAGAAAAAGTTCGAAACTCTGCGCAGCAGACACCAGCCGGTACAACCACTACAAAATCCGGTAATAAATGTTTCATCCATTTCATTAACAAAAGCAGAGGAATAGGTTCTCTCTAAAGAACATTGCTCCAAAAACCATTCTATTAGAGAACATAGTAGCGAATGTAGGAGATAGTATCCGAAAACTACCCCAAAAGTAGGTAGATTCAATCCAATATAAAACCATAAAAATACTTCGCAACTCTACACCACCAAAATACAACTTCTCTACCTCAGAAAAAAACAGCTGTAAATATCCTCAACTACAAAGAAGATGTTATAATTGTACCTGCAGATAAAGGAATTGCAACGGTGATCACAACCACATAGAGAAAATAGAGATATTGCTTCAAGATGACAGCTATAGGACAATACGAACGGACCCTACCAAGGAAATTTAAAGAAGACCTGCAGCCTTGTTAGTGCGTTGGATTTGCTAGACCTGAAGAAGACGAAATTGGATCCAAGCGGTTCGAAGATTCTTTCTTACAAAAATACATAAGGCCAATGTACCTTTTGAAAGAGTTAAATATTTAGCCAATATCTTAAACAACGATCTAATTCTTATATCAAAAACTCCAAATCTTTCGTAGAAGATCTAAAAGATTTCACTTTTCATCCTGTTGATATTTTAGTCAGTTTTGATGTTGAATCCTTTTATAGAAATGTACATATTGACGATTCAACCTTAACACGACCTTAATTGAAATAATAAGACAATGCTTAACGTCCACATATTCCATTTTTTAAGAGACTTTTTATGAGCAAAGCTCGGGCGCCGCCATGGGATCTCCGCTATCTTCTATGGTAGCGAACGTCTTTATGGGGGAATCAGCTTTAAGCTCTGCTCATTTACAACCTAAATATTGGTTTAGATGTGTCGATAATACCTTTGTAATATAGACACATTGAAAAGAAAATTTAACTATATTTTTAGATAATCTAAATCATAAAAAGTAATTTCAATTTCACACGGTCTAAACCAGGTATGGGCAAACGTTGCTTAGCTGGGGGCGTAACTTCGGGACTTAATCAGGTCGCGAGCCGTAGGTAAGAAATAAGTAGGTAGCGGTGAATAAAAAAACGATTTTTTATTTAGTAATTATAATCAAACATATAAAAAAACAAATTAACAAAAAACAGATATATAAATCAAATGAAAATTAATAAGAGACTTGAGTTTGAAGCTGAGAAACAATTGATCAATATTGGGGTTAATATACTAGTACATAGGAGCAAAGTGTTTTTTAAATTAATACGTGGAAGCCGAGTACCACGCTTATTTTATTAATTTTCATGATTTGAAAAAAGCTGTACATTCTGTAGCTCATTGTTTCCTATTGTACCCATACCACTAGCTTTAGAGTACCTAAAGGAACTACTTGAATTCAATAATTTGAAGAAAGAAATTATTGGTGAATATTTGCTTCTCACAAAATTTTGTATGAATTAAATTTTTTTTCAGTTCAACAATAAATATTATAAACAACTTGAGGGAACTGCGATGGGCAATGGTTTATCTCCGTTCCTTGCAAATTTATTTATGGGTAGATTAGAAAACCAATTAAAAAAAGATCTCAAGTATTTCCCAAGGGTGTGGAATAGATACGTAGACGATATATTTGCTACTTTTGATACTAAAACAGAAAATTTGGACACTTTCTTAGAAACGTTAAACAATAAATATTCTTCAATTAATTTTATGTACGAAAAGGAGAACAATAGGCAATTACGTTTTCTCGGCACGTTAGTTATTAGAAATAACGATTAATTAGAATTTGATATTTATAGAAAATTTACTAATACTGATAGGTACATAACATCCGACTCATTTCATTGCCGTCAACACAAAATGGCAGCATTTCATTTCTTAACTCACAAATTAGTCAATTTTCTATTAAGTAAAGAACGTTTTACCAATGAAATGAATCAGATTAAAAATATAGCTAAAAGTAATGAATATAATGATAATTTTGTTCATAAATTAGTAAATAGACATAAGCATAAAAAAACGTTTAAAGATGTCACTACTCTTCAAGCACCTGAAGCTCCCAATAAGTTCATAGTAATCCCATATGATCCCAGATATACGAGAGGTTTAGAAAAAGCATTTAAAATCGTAGGTTTTAGAGTAGTCTACAAAACAGTTTGAAAAATCTCCTTGGAAACCCTAAAGACAAAGTCGACTTGAAGGAGAGGAGTGGCATCTATGAAATTAGCTATAATGATTGCGATCTAAAATATGTTGGGCAAAATAAACGCTAAATAAACAGTCGTTTTAAAAAACACATGACACATTTAAGATACGGAAGAACAGAAAAGTCAAGCGTTGCCCAACATGCTTTGGAAAACAATCACCAAATAGGAATAAATAATCTTAAGTTAATTAAAAATGTATCTAATGATAGTTTATTGGATGCATTTGAGAGTATAAAAATTGTTAAATGTATTAAGAAAGCACTTAATAAAGAGAGAGGGCCTATTCCCTACAGTCTCCTCTATTGCTTACTTGACAAGGGTGCAGTCGGGTGCAACCAAATGTGACCACATTTACCTATAAATAGTCTCGGTTAGTATAATTTACTTTAGTCTATATCATCTGCTGATGATGCTAACTTGGTTAGCGGAACGCGCGTCTAGAACGTAACAAGTTGTGGTGTATTGTGGTTAGAACTATTGTATTTTGATCTATCTTCCACCACAGGTTCCAGTGTTAGGACAAAACCATGTTGAATCACAAATTTGCGGGAATGTTTTCTCTTTCATTTCCATAAAATCAGCTATTTCTTAATAAAAAAGGCCATAACATCTTTTTATCATTTTATCTTTGCTTAGCCACCTTACTTCGCAATAGTATGTCACATCATTGTGTTCTGAAGACAGTTCGTCCAAAACTGCTTTAAACTGGCGATGGTTAAGACCGTATGATCTAATAAAATTGATGGTACTTACTAACACATCCATAACGTTCTTCAGTCGAATGGACTTAGAACACAAGTTTTGTTGGTGAATAATGCAATGCAGAATTATTAAATCACATTCTTGAACATTTATAGCGGTTGCTCTTTCCTTCAGAATTCCGATAAAACCTTTTTGTGAACCGACCATTGACGGCACACCATCTGTGCACACTCCAAGTAATTTACACCACTGCAAACCGTATTGCTCAAAAGTACTTTGCACTTCGGCAAAAATATCTTTTCCAAAGTGGTCCCTTGTAGCGGACGTAAAGCCAGTAATTCCTCTGTCACTACGAATTCTTCATCAACACCTCGTATAAAATCTGCTAACTGGGCTGTGTCAGATAAATCGGTACTCTCATCCAAAACAATCGAATTGTCGAGATTATGTGTCCACTTTCCGCTTTTTTAAACCAGACATCTTGATAGATTTTTTTTCTTCTGAGCTGAATTTGCTTGAATATTTCCCGCGTCTTTTCGTATCAGTTGTTAAAAAGTAATGAGTTGACACGCGCGCTGAGCGGTTTATATATTACCCGCAATAAGCAACTAGAATACTCTCGAATCGAGAATCTCGATCGTACGCGAATATGCGATCCGAACGCTCAGAGACGACTGTTATTCCTAAAGGCCGTTTTACATGCCGCAATTCTTCTTGCAATATGCAATAGTTTTTATATCACCAACCAAAATAACAGTTCCTATAGAAGAATGAATTCTTGACGAACCATATTCTGAGGTTAGAAGTTATACTTCTTAACGGAGCCTACGTGATTTACGTAGGCCCCGTTCTTAATAATCACTAATTATTAAATCCCGTATTTGCTCTTTCTTGGTTTAACTATGTTCTAACCTACCATCTTCTTTGCCTTCTTTCCACGTTGTTCGTTTCCGGAAGAGCAACAGCAGCAGCAATAATTAAGGAAACTGAAGCAGCAATTACTTTTTTTCGATTGTATTTACTTATTTTACGGTCCATTTTAACTTGTATTAATAATTTAACTGGCACCACAAGTTTAAGTGAACTGACAATTATAAACAATTTTGAATCAAGTAGGCTGAAGTCCGAAAGTAAATTTAATTTTTAAAAGTTGGCTACATATTGCAACTGAAACACAATTGCCTCTTGTAAAACAACTTGCAAGAAAGATTGCGCGCAATATCTTGCAAGTGCAACCTCTTGCCGCAATAGACTTGCAGGTAACTCTTGCCGCATGTAAAACGGTCTTTACGCATCGCTCGGAGCGATTCAAGGTCATCTTCCCAAATGTTTAGCCTCTTTCTAACGACTATTTCTGACTCAATTTGTGACGTTCCACTGCGTATGCTTAATAAAATTATCTTTTTTAGTCTTTATGATTTGAAGGTTGGTTGACAGTACTTACAAATAAACTATATGTGCTAAATCTTTAAATTTTTTGTGCGTTATTTGAAATTTCTGAATGTCTCGTGGACCGGATTGGAACTGGTGGAGAACCGGATCCGGCCCGGAGGCCTGGGGTTGCCCATGTGTGGTCTACACCCAAGAACTATGTTTTTTTTTAATTGACTCCAGCCGTGAAAGCTTTAGTAAAATGGACAAAATAGGAAAAATGTTCTTATTAAGAACAACCAAAGAAGGCGATATTTAGCTTTGGATGGCAACTTTTACGTATTCCCTTTAATGGTCATTCAGTTTACTTTAAGTAAGAATTTTATATTAACCTAGTTAAAAAAAAATAAGACAACGGTAACATAAGCAAAAATGTTAAGCAAGCAAAAGAAAAAAAATAGTATGAAATATAAATAAAATGAAAGAAGGTAAATACATTTCAAGATTAGACATAAAACAATTAAAGTAAAACATAATCCTATTTAAAAAAAGACATGAAAGGAACACATTATTTCCTAGCGAGTAATTGCTGTTTATATTGATGTTTAAAAACTGCGGGACTTAAGAGCATACCTTCTATCAGAGCCGTAACTACAATAGTGCGAGTGGTGCGGTTACGCCAGGGCCTGAGCCTTTGGAGGCTCGGCGGTCTGGTTAAAGTCCACAGAAAAAAATCATATTAGAACTATTGATAGAACTAAAAACTATCGATTTATAAAAGCGCACATTTAAGTAAGGAAATTACATTAACAAAACTACGCGACTTTTATCGATAGGCGATAAAAACCTTGTCATCGTGTGTAAAGACCTTAACGCGCACAAAACAGGCAAACAGCCTTTTATTTTTACTTAGCCTTCGTCAGCAGGTTCATTTCTGTCGCGGCGGAGCGCTTTACGTCGGTAAAGATCAATCAACAAAATTTCTAAGGAGAATAGGGAGCGAAGATGCAAAATATTACTGAACTGATAGTTTAAGTTATTTGCTATTTGCTTTGGGCAGGACTGCATTACCCGTTAGGACCGGACCTAGAGCCCGCTGCCGCCTCGCTGCAACAAAAATCGTTAATATAATTTTCCTTGTTTCTTTTTATCGTAGGTAGGTATTTTTTTTATTATTATATTGAAGGAGGGGATAAGTTTCTCCTATATGGAAGAGAGAATTTTTTTTTTTGGTCGTCACTTTTTCACACGAGCTTGGGTCCCTTAAATGCGTTTTGGGTGAAACTAATTCATCCGGCACTGGCGGCAATGCTTTTTACTGGATAGGGCCGATAGGGGCCCATAATCTCAAGCGGGCCTAGGGCCTCAAAACTTAGAGATGCGGTACTGGCTTTGGGTGCTAATTGTTTGTATTCTGTGGTGCTAGACTAAAACAGACGTATAATTGCAGTGATACTGATTTTATATTTTGTTTTGTGAGTATTCAGCGTTGTAGTTGTGATAAAATTATATACAAGTACTAATCGGGAGCAGCTTAAAGAAGCGTGTAAAAACAGACATTTTTTTTTAAGTTATAGACAAAAGTAACAGCAGTCAGTCGTCTAATCGTAAGTCGGTGTAACTAGAATTATTATTATACTTTAGAATATTGTTTTGTTTATATGTTTCTTTTTTTTTGTTAAGTTTATTTAATTTTTGTTATATGTACTTATTGTAGAGAGGGGGGAGGCCTGGTTCAACGATTTGGCACCAGGGCCCCACGTTGTCTTGGTACGGCACTGCCTTCTATTCATATTAAGCCATTTCAGTTCAAGCAATGTATGAAAGACATGATCGTATTATCTTAAGGAGCAAACGAATCGGCATCATGAGCTGTACATGTTGTATTTTTTTTCTAAAATGTCGGGGAAAGGACCATACACAAAAGAACAATAATTGAACTAACTCAGCATTAAGGATCCGGACAACACGACTGAAGATTGTTTAAATAAAATATATCCATTGGCATATAATATCAACGTTTTCTTTAAAATAGGGTTGACCTGCTCTGTGAAAGATCAGGCATGACACAAGGGACTTCACGAGGTTCTTACTTGGAATAATCAGCAGATTTATATATATATATATATATATATATATATATATATATATAATGTTGATTCTTAGTCCTTCACGAATGGAAAAGTACATTGTGTTATCATTCCGGATGTACAACAGTTCACTACTGCCGTTCTGAAAAGAACAGTTTTGTTGACGTTTCGCCAAAATCACATTTGGCGTTTTCGAAGCTTTCTTTCTCGCGTCTGAATAGAGACGAATGATTATCCTTCATAGCAGCAAATTTATTTATAACATCCTCATAAAATGGATGAGTTGCTCTAATCTCCTCCAGAAATTCCTTTTAATTTGAAATATTGCCTAGAGAAGCAAGTCTTTCTTGAGATATTGTATTTCTTAAATAAGTTTTTACACATTTGAGGCAAGAAAAACTTCTTTCCACTGAAGCATTTGACGGTTATGTGAAAATAAGGGAAAACACTTTTTATGCTTTGGTTAAAATATCTTTATTTTCATTAATTTGTTTCACTTGCTCTTGCAGCGATATATTCCAATTACTGTCATTGGCAAAAATAAGACTAAGCTCACTTTTAAATCGTTAACTTTTTGAAAATATTTCCCCATATAACTGTAACAAATTTTCAAACGGGCTAGTCGGAAAATTTAAACTATATTCGGAAACTTTAGCAGAACCTGCCAAACATAAAAAGGTAAGTTTTTCACAGTCTTGAAAGCTTAGTGTCATTTCCATTAAAATATGGTCCAATATTTCATAAAAAAGGGTTCAATACTTAGCCCTAATTTCTTCAGGTGAAAGCTTAGCAAGCTCCCATTTGTAATGATTTATTTCTGTAATAGAATTCGCTTTATCAAACATGGTATTACAAAAATGTTCATTTCTTTTTTTACAGAGCGCCTCACGGCAGCATTTTATATCGGATATGAATTCAAAATCGTTCACCTCACCTAAAAATCCTCTCGCAAGACGGATTGATTTTTCATCAGATTTGTCACAGTTTGTGATAAATTCAAAGACGTCTTTTAATTTATTCCAGTCTTGAACAATCAGATTTACTAA
Organism: Kuschelorhynchus macadamiae; assembly: GCA_030620095.1. Lineage (NCBI taxonomy): Eukaryota > Metazoa > Arthropoda > Insecta > Coleoptera > Curculionidae > Kuschelorhynchus > Kuschelorhynchus macadamiae. Next base: position 730,801 of record JAUTXW010005205.1, on the reverse strand, counting down.
CTTCGAATTTGAAGACCAGCGAGTTTCTGTAATGGTTGGTATACGCGTCGTAGATGCAGATGTAAGAGCGCACGTTCGTATGGCTGAGTGATGAAAAAATGAGGTAAATACCACTTGCATAAGACTTGCAAGACCTGCGGCACTTTTTCTTTTTTTTTTTGAATGTGATTTAGATGGCCAGACATCACACTTGCGCCATCGTAACATTGCCCTAATAATTTATGTTTATAGTCAAATTGGTCCAAAATTTGATCCAATAAAAAACATAAATTCTCCGTCATTCTATCAGAGCTGACATTATAAAATCCTAAGAATCCCTCAACTGAACCTTCTGAATTAATTATCTTAAAATTATGGAGCACTGGGAAGTTTGCGTAATATCAGTGGTGTCATCCACTTGCACAGAAAAAGACTGTGTATTTATTATTTCATTTTTTACATGATTATTTAAAAAATCAGAAATGCATTCAATTATTTTGTTTTAAATAGTTTTAATAATATTAATAAACCTAAAAGCTTTTCTAAAATCCCCCTGCTCTCATCATGGCCGCAAAAGACTAACTCTTGTTTTGCAAGGTACAAAACAGCGTTAATTACCAAGCACATAAATACTCTATTTAATATGACGTTTTCGTTAAAATTTATTTTATATAGTTTAGCATTTTCTTTTAAAGTGTCAGCTATAGTGCTTTGATTTTTACAAATGTTTTTAGCATTAATTCGCATTTTAAATGCTCCGCCGAGTCTTCACGTTTATGTAAAGACCTTCATATATTTAACATACCTGCAAATCCTTCCTTATTCCACACTGAATATTTATTGGAAACTAGTAAACAAGGCCAGCAAAACAATTTTTGTAATATTTGACTACTACATAAACATTTGTACGCCGAAAACCAGGATGACCATTAAAACTCTGATCTTGTTCTTTCCATCGATTAAATGGAGTTTCCAACAAAATGCAAACCACATCCGTGATCGGATTCATCAATAATGTAAATTAATAAACCCGACAGCAACCACCCCAAACTGAACGACACGTGGGTGTAGTGTACTGCGTTAGCAATTCACCGAGAGCGTTGTATGGCGCTGGTTAAAATTATTCTTCCATGTGCTCGACGTCATCGCGAACGCGTTTTCATGGCAACGTAGTAGGAAAATCGTAAACTAAACATAGCACCTCCAGCAAAGTCGAAGCCGTTTGCGCCACTGTTATAGTTGTTATAATAAAGTTCGATTGAAAGTTTTAAAAAGATATGCCGCCAACCGTCAAGTAAAATATTTATTCGAGATGTACAGTTTATTTTTTGCCAATTAGGTGAATAAATGAATATAAAAACTTAAATTTTAAGAGATATATAATAAATGTAGTCAGATGTTTACTTGTTTATTTTTCCTGGTGAAGTAGCACTTCATGCGATATATATATATATATATGTATATATATATATATATATATATATATATATATATATATATATATATATATATATATATATATATATATATATATATATATATATATATATATATATATATATATATATATATATATATATATATATATATATATATATATATATATATATATATATATATATATATATATATATATATATATATATATATATATATATATATATATATATATATATATATATATATATATATATATATATATATATATATATATATATATATATATATATATATATATATAACTATATATATATATATATATATATATATATATATATATATATATATATATATATATATTAAATAACCTTATATATAAAATATTTTATATATATACATTTTTAAGGGGCAAACTATATATATATATATATTATAAGTTTTTGTCTCAATCGAGTACCTAGTATTTTGTTGGATAGCCATTGGCTTCAAGTACTTTTAAACACCTTCTAGGCATGGACTGTATTAAACTGATAAGCACAAAATGTCGGTTTTGTTCATGTTGGGGACTCTGGTGTAGTTTTCTTGTATTAAGTTTTGGCCTGATTTAACAAGCATAGATTTTTTTATTAAATCAACTACTTATCGAATACCAGCAAAAACCATAGACGATGTGAGACAAACAATCACACACGCCTTTCGAACAGTAACACATATTATAGTGACAACTTTAATCGCAGATTTTTTTTAATTTATTTCTTTATTGCCAACAATATCAATAATAATTGAACAAGCAACGTCACAATGCATATTATAGCGAATAAACTAAAATTATTTAAAGAAGCACATAGTAATAATTAAACATTTAACAAAAATGTAAAAGAATTATATAGTAATCAAACATAAAAGAACTACGTATAGAGAAAACTAATAAGGTTACACGCAAATAAAACACAGAAAATATTTAAATAAAACTTACAAGTACATACAGGTTCCAGTGAACATGTTAAAATTACATTTAAATATCAAACCCAAAAGAATAATAACACTTATCTTTGGAAAATTTTGTAATCTCCCGTTTGAACTTCTGTTTTCCCCTCAATATTCCAAATGTCAGCTGGTAACAAGGAATATGCCTTAATAGCCATATAACCTGGTCCTCTTTCAAAAAAGGCCGATCTGTGTAAAGGGATTCGAAAATCATCTCTGCCCCGCGTTGCCATAGACATGGTTGTGGCATATTGGTCCCGATTTACAGGAAATAAAATTCTATTTTTCCTTATAAACATTACAGGGGCCACAAAGTTCAAAGTTGGAATTCCTAATTCAGAAAAATGCCCTCTGCAGGATTCTCTAGGGTGAAGTTTCAGCATGCACCTAATAATGCGTTTTTGGGTTTTAAAAATATCTACAGAAAAGCGAGATGACCCCCAAAATATTAATCCGTAGTTGAGTAGGGATTGCATATGGGCAAAGTAAAAAAATCTAATGCTGTCACTTGAAACCATGAATCTAAGTCTACGTATGACACCGCAAGTGCTATTTAGCCTCGACTGAAGGTGACCGATATGGTTTTCCCAGCTTAAGACTGAGTCCATGTGAATGCCCAAAAATTTGATATAAGGAATAACCGGAATGGATTTATGATCTGTTCTTACATATAAGGATTGGTTATTTTCTCTGGTCTTACTAAAAGTTAAAAGTCTTGTTTTATCAGGATTCAGTCTGAGATGATTGGTCCCACACCAGGCCGCTACCCGTCCTGCCATATCCGAACAGACCGCCGATAGGCCAGTAAAGGTAAAAAATAACTGATGTGTCATCAGCATACTGGCATACAAATGCCCCATCCAGAACACTCGGCAAAGCATTCACATACCGCAGAAAAAGTAGCGGCCCCAGTATGGAACCCTAGCCTAGCTAACCTAACCACTATCCACAATAGACACCACTTGGTGCCTATTGTCAAGATACGAAGTTCCAGTTTTATCATCAGTATGTTGTGGTCTATTGTGTCAAAAGCCTTCGAGGGGTCAAAATAGAGACCAGCTACCTTTTCATTATTATCACTTTTGTCAATTATATGTGTAATTGTATGAAAAATGACAATTTCTGTTGACTTTCCAAGTTTAAAACCAAACTGGCTTGTATTAAGAATATTACACCTAATAATAAAATTTAAACTTGTATATATTGCCCTCTCGAAAACTTTTGACACTGAATTCAAAAGGGACATTGGTCTGTAATTTGTGGCGTGATGGGCATCATTCCTTTTATAGATGGGTACAACTTTGGCGATTTTAAGTTGGGGTGGAACTTCCCAAACTGAAACAGTTATTTATAATGTAAGTAAGAGGAGAGGCAATCTTATTAGCTATATGTTTTAAAAGAAAAATTGGAAAATCATCAGTCCCTGCAGAATATTTATTCGGTAAATTCATTATAATTTTAAAAACTTCTGCATCATCGACAGGATATAAGTACAGGGATAGGTGATTCCTAAAATTAATAACATTTATTGTAGTATTAGGATTGGGCGAACTGAGATTAAACTGATCTTTAAAGATGTTTAAGATTTCTTGAGGTTCTTCAATTAATTGACCTTGTGGCGATTTAAGTTTAATATTTTGACAGCTTCCACGTCTATTGGATTCTCTGTTAAATATCTGCCACATTGTCTTTTTTTGTTCCTTGAGTTGTTTATTTTACTATCGTTTATAGCCGTTTTCAATCCAGTAAGAAACTTTAAATATGTCTTTTTTCTTCTTTGTATCGCTGTAGTATAACGTCATTTTTTAGTTTGTCTATATTGAATACATAAATCTTTAACATGATTTGCAAAATTTCTTATCTCTGTGTTCACCCAGCAAGGTCTATCTTTGACCCGACTGGATGACACAGGAAAAAATATGTCAAAATACTATTTAGAATAAAGACATCATGCCAATTCTCATGCCTGAGGGCATTCTGAAACTTTGTTATGTTTAGTTGCGAGTAAAATCTTTTTTTTTAAATATGGGTGAATTTCTACAAGGTGATATTGAAATAATAATTTTTTGCCCAAAATGATCAGAAATATCTGTAAAAATTGTATTATAATCTATTAGGGAAGGTGGAATATTACTGATTCGACCTTGCATTGGTCAAAATGGAAGGGGTATCGAACAGCTTCTGTAATTTTAGTTGAAATATATATTTTCATTAAGTGTAAATTATTTTTGTAGTTATTATATTAGAACTATAATGTATTAATTTTCTACTTCTTAAATGAACAAAAAAACTGCGTTTGAAGAAACCCACTATCGCTTTGGTGAAAAAATAAGAAAATAAATCATAACTTGGCAACAGCGCAATCGATTTTTAAATCATTTTGGATTTAAAGAAACAATACAGTGACGGCAAACTAATTGGAAACAATACCTTACGAAAATCTGAACCGTTGCTAGTATGATATTGGTTTAAGACATTTCGAATATTATAATCATTGTTCCTATTATTAATTATCCCATTAAACAACCTTATTAAGTTTAAAAAATAATATATTCATTACAAAATTCGAGGAACACTACATTTTTAAGCGGCAAACTAATTGGAAACGTATTTCTGAATCAACATTTAGACCCATTTTAAAATTAAAAATCAACATTTTAGTAGGCTTATCTTAAAATTGACAATCGTTACCATTTAGTGGGTTGTTGACTTCCTTTCCTGTCAATAATTTAATGTTAATATTAATTCGAAATTTTGGAAAGTTCTTGAACCTAATTTCCTTTTAATTATCATCCAAAGATTTTCTATTAGGTTAAGATCTGGACTACAAGATGGCTATTGTAGACCATCTACATGATTATGCTGAAGCCAAACAGTCACCTTTCTAAGGCAGACCGTCACAAATCAGCAATTGATATTTGGAAAGAAATTTTTGCTGAAAAACCAAGTGAATTTAGTGTTCGAAGTGTTCGTAATCGTTTGAACGACGCACAACTTTTTGGCAGGGTACCAAGGAAGAGGCCTCACCTTTCTGTAGTGAATCGAAGGGGCCATTTGGAATTTGCTAGAAATAACCTTCCTTGGAACGTCCAACAATGGAAGCATTCTGATGGAAAACGTTTTGTTTGGCGTCCACACCAAATAGAGGATTTGACCCGCGCTAAACCATGAAAACAGTGAAATTTGGTGGTGGTTTGTATCATGGTATGGAGCTGCTTCTCTTGGAATGGTGTTGGCCCTCTTTATAGAATAATTGGTACTATGAATCAGTATGAATACATTTACATACTGGAAAATGTGATGCAACCATATGCAGAAGAACTTATCAGTACTTTGGAAATTCCAACACAATAATGATCCAAAGCACTCTGCTAAGAGGGTGACTGTCTGGCTTCAGGATAATCATGTAGATGTTTTACATTGGCCATCTTGTAGTCCAGATCTCAACCCAATAGAAAATCTTTGTATGATAGTTAAAAGGAAATTAGGTTCAAGAACTTTCCAAAATGTCGACGAAGTATTCGAGGATTGAATCAGTATTCCACTAGAGACTTGTAGACGTCTAATACAGTCCAGGCCTAGGAGGTGTTTAAATGTACTTGAAGCCAATGGATATCCAACTAAATATTAGGTTCTCGATTGAGACAAAAACTTATAAGTTGTGTTGTTAGAAAGTGTTCTTCAAATTTTGTAATAAATACATTATTTTTTAAACTTAATAAGGTTATTTAGTGCTACAATAATAGATCTACACCCTAACAATAGCAACAATGATTATAATATTCGTAATATCTTAAATCAATTTCTTACTGGCAAAGGTTCAGGTTTTCGTAAGGTATCGTTTCCATTTAGTTTGCCGTCCTGGTAAAGGCATCAATTCAGGGTAAAACATACAGGGTGTTCCATTTGAAAATTTTGAGAAAAATTCAAACAAATTTAACAAATTTTGTACTTGAATCTTTGACACCCGGTTATACATAACTCAAATTCAATATATTACAGCATTAAATTTACAAATTTTTGCCAAAGTCAGTATGCAATATAAAATAGTTATTAAAATATAGGTCCATTAAAGACATAACACCTACATTATTACATTAATTTAATAAAATAAAATGTAAAAAAAAACAATCCTTAAATGTTAAAATTAAAATCTAAAAATTGACTAATGTCATAAAAAGCATTATCCAAAAGAATTCGCTTGATATTTGAGCTAAAACCTGGAGAAAAGTTTTTCAAACGTATTGGCAATTTATTATAAAGCAAGGGCCCATAATAGTTAATAACATTGGTATCTGCCAAAACTCTCTACAAAATAATTTTTTAATGTAAGTAAATAATTATGAATTTTGTATTCAGCTCCAAAAGAATAAAAAAATCATAGCATGGCAACGTCGGAACCAATTTAAAAAATATTTTGGATTTGAATAAACATTGACATGGATAACAAATTTCCGATTTCAAAAGGTAGATCTTTTATTTAAAAATAAAATAGCTGTACCACTTTTGTGACACACCCTGTATATTCGATTTTTTTTTTAGAATATACAATTTTTTTAACTAAAAAATTTTTGTATAAGAACTTTTATGTTAATTGTTATATCTTACGAACTATCAAAGAATTACACACTAAATGTGCATCCTCTGATTTTTTTGGAATGACCACTAAAGCATAAAGAAAATATATTAAAACTAGCCTAGTGGCAGAACTTTAATGAATTCATGCGCTTCATTTTTTACGCTTTTCTTCTGGAAATTTTGCATCGCTGATATTTCCTGCACTATGTTAATTCGGACCACATCAAAACACGAAAATCAGGTAAGTACGCATTTATTAAGGACTCCTCCATTGCATAATACATCAAAGGCCGAAGCCAAAGAGTCATTAAAAAACCCGTTGGCTGCGAACCCCTCTCGCCCCTCGGTATGGTGGCAAGCTATAGCGTTGATTTAATGGTTGCTGCTGGGGTTGGGCCCTCACCTTTAGTTTTATGAGGGGCGTAGTCGGGCTATGAAGAACTGCTTGCGTCCCTCCTCGTCCCCCACCGACCACGGGTAACAGTGCAAAAAGTTCCGCGAGAACCGGCATATCTGAACAAGGCCTACGAGAGGAAAAAGGAGGCCGGAAATTAGAATTTCATTCGTCTCCGAAGTTTGGTATTTTTGCAATTTAATTTATTTCTACAATTATTAGCTAGTACGGTTACAATGACATTATGAGCAATTAGTATATTTCTTTTTGTCTCCAGATCGGATATAGACCAGTCACCGGAGGGTCAGGAAAATTAGAAAGCATGTGAATTTTGAATGAAAATTCTTTTAAAATAGCCAATATCTACCTAAATATTTTAGATAAAATAAAATTATGTAAAATAAAAAGTGAAGGTCAAGATTATAAACAAAAATGATCCTCACGATTTTGTGTGTTGGGTATGATAGTTTCTAAGATAAATTGATCGAAAACTAGCGAAAACAAGAGACGAAAGGTACAAAAACTCTACCAGAAATATTTACATTTTGGTGTTTTGAATTTGCCTGATATTTTTACGGTTTCACAGATTAAATCGTATTAAAAATAATTCTTTATTCACTTTGTATTGTACATTACTGCATTTAAATAATTTTCAAAATAGTAGAAGACGATATTGAGGGTATCCATTATCGAAAAAAATCGGTAATTTTTTTTTCTTGAAATTTCCCTCGTTATGAATCTTTCCTCTTATTAGGAATAGTGAAGGGTGACCCAATTTAGTTCCGCGCATAGTGATTTATTTACACTCATATTCTATCTTTTCAAATATTTTCGTTGGGCGCCATTTTGTTCCACCATATTAAATTCATAGTAATATTCTATCAGTTTCTACCTATACCCAGTGGCGGCTCGTGGTGAATTATATTGGGAGGTAAATAACAAATTTAAAAATAGGCATACTTAAAATGAAAGTAAATATCTTATAATCTATATATATATATATATATATATATATATATATATATATATATATATATATATTAAAATTTCAAATTTTGGGATTAAGGTAAGGTCAAGGTGTACTTTTTTTTTAAATATTTTCAACTTCCTGTCACTTCCGGTTTAACCGGAAGTTGGAATCAACTTGCTTATTTTAAATAGAACACCCTGTATTTTATGATATTTTTGGATTCTACGGAGAATTTTAATGTTATTTTATGTAGCATGTCCTGTACCTAGGTTCAAGCGTTCTTAAGATACTTGACCTTGAACCAAAAATGAGCCTTCGGGTACCAAATTTTAAAATCTCAAATTTTTGTTAGTTTTGAAGATATAATCTTCATATTTTGCAGACGATCGGTAAATAATCTTAGGTTTCTATTTTTTTTATTGAATTTGTCTATTTTTATACAGGGTGTCCTAAATTCAGCGGCAAACATTCACATTTTCAAAGCCGCTAAAGTCCGTTTTTTTAAATGGGACACCCTAAAACTGTATGCACTATCAAATGTAGAATTTAATTTTCTATCGAACTGTATTAAGGTTCCCTATACCTATTGGTAACCATTTTCGTAATAATCACCTTCCCGTAGTAAGCCATGGAAAAACAATTGTTGTGCTTTTCTATTCAACATGACAGCTGATTTGGAACTTTTAAATTAAAATAAAATAACACCCAAAAGCTGATATTCTCAATTTTTTTTATATTCGCGGAGAATGTTACAAAATATTGGAGAGAACGTGCCATGTTTTTAATGAAAAACATCCTCATTTATCGCCAATGAACAAGAAAAAATTGAAGAGGATTGAAACGAAATTTTTTCGTTTCGGAAAAGTTAAAGTTATAAAAAATGTAATAAATTGTTTACATTATTTTTAACCATATCTACTAAGTTCGAGACTGTTCTAAACTTGTTTTAGTGAACTTGAAAATTATAGCAATCTAACAATCAACAATAAATAAATAAAATAATGAAATTGAATTATAACAAATGTTCTATATGCTGTCCGTTCATTTGAAGACACATTTCAATTCTTCTTTGTACAGTTGCTGTGGCCCGTCGAATGTGTCCGTTTTCTAATTCGGCAAAAGCTGTTCGTATCCTGTCCAGTAAATCTTGTTGGTTATTTACTGGGGAAGCATAGACTTTAACTTTGATAAATCCCCATAAATAAAAGTCTAGGGGTGTTAAATCAGGCGATCGCGGGGGTCATCTCCAAGGGTCATTGGGACCAATTCAGTGATCTTCAAAAATTCGAGATAATTGGAGATAAACTGCACCGGAATTATGTGCTGGTGCCCCATCTAATTGATACCACTAATTTTGCAGCTCACCAATAGGAATTTCTTCTATAAATTCAGAAACCGTCCCTCGTAGAATTTCCAAATACTTATCACTGTTTAAATTGTCTTCATAAATACAGTACCTCACCTGATAATTTAATACTATACCGAAAACATTGAAGCTAAACCTCTCTTGAGAACGCGTTTCGCGTAAAGCGTGCGGATTTTTTGCTGCCCAGAAATGTTCGTTTCTTCTATTTGTTATTCCTTCTCTAGAAAATTTCGCTTCATCGGTCCAAAACATTTTTGAAAGGAATTGAGGGTCCTCTTGAATTTTCAAAAACATGAATTCGCAAAATTCTACTCGGCGGACGTCATCACCAGGTATCAAGGCTTGCACGTTTTGGAAGGAATAACGGTGCATATGATGTTCGCTCAAGATTCTTTGGACAGATGAAGAAGAAATTCCCAAATCGTTTTTTGCAGACGGTATTGAACTTTGCGGGTTTGCGTGGAAATAAGCTAATGTGTTTATTACGTTATCCTCGGCATTTGTCACTGGTTACGGAACATTTTTTGTAAGTTTAACCTTGCCAAAATGCAAAAAGTTCGTTTCAATCCTCTGGAATTTTTGTTCATTGGCGGCAAATCAGGGTGACGTTCATTAAACACACGACACGTTCTCTCCAAAATTTTATAACATTCTCCATGAATATAAAATAGATTGAGAATATCAGCGTTTGAGTATTCTTCCATTTCGATTTAGAAGATTTAGTTTATCACTGACAGCTTCTGATAAATAACGCATACTAATCATCGATAACACGTTTTTGAAGTTCATTAAAAAGTATTTCACAATGGGGCATTATAAGATGGAAGAAGTTCAACCAAAATAAAAAAATCTACATTTTATAAAAAGCCTTTTAAACCAAAGGCTTGGTTTATTGTGTTGGCATCTTCTTTCATTTCAATTAGTTTTTCTAAACATAATAAATTGTCTGCCTGATAAACAAACACAGTTTCTACACAACGTACATTGAAGTACCACCTCGTGGGAGCAGCTTTAGTTAAGCGAACTTTAACTAACTCATCAAGAACTGCTGTGCGCTTTGGAGATCGACCAAAGAATGTTGAGAAACATGCAAATTTGCAAATAAAACTTTTACATTTTTATATTGACCTGCTGCTTTCTGTAATATTAAATTGAATTGGTGGGCATAACAATGTATAAAATTAGCGGCAGGATAATGCTCTTTATTTTTTTTTGTACGCCTCCTAATTCTCCACTTATAGTGGACGCCCCATCGTAACTTTGCCCAATTAATTTCTCGGGAGTATTATTAATGCCTAGATTTTCTAATTCATGAAGAATTACTTCTGTAAGGTATGAAGCTGTGGTCCCTAAAGAATTTAACAAATCGTTCATTGACAATGCCAGACAAAATATAACGTATTATAATAACCATTTGGGTTTTGGTGGAACTGTCAGTTATTTCATCTACTTGCACAGCAACATATTTAGTTAACTTAATGTCTTGCTTAATTTGTTCCTGAGCCACAGCCAGCATACAGTCAAGTAGGTCATATTGAATGGATTTAGATGTTCCTTTAAAGACAGTTGCATTCTGCATTTACTCTTTAAAAATTAGATCCAACTCCTCAACAAAATGTATAAGCCCTCGAAAAACCCCTGGATTTTCAGACAAAGCCGTTTCATCATTGCCACGTAGTGCCAGCTCGAATGTCCCACAAAATTTTACACAATCTATAATTTTGTTAAAAATATTTTTTGGATACATTTTCCTTAAAATCTCTAAGGGATTTTCTATAAGCTGTGTCTAGCTGAGTGCAAATATCAACACTTCCGACCGTAGCATAGTTCACCGAACATTTCATGTGATCTGCAAAAGACCGGCTGATGACCCAAATCGCGATTTCATATTCCATTTGATATCACGTTCGGTTGCCGCTCGGTAGCTGTGAAATCTTCGGGTACTTTCCTCAAGCTTTAAGGCAATCAGGGCAATTCCTAGTATAGTATAGCGTATTTTATTATGTCTAAGGAACGCATTCATCATTCATCTGTCGGCTTTCTGCTTAATGGAGACACGCACTGTGAGGATATCATTGCAGTGTTTGCAATGAGCTAGGTTTTGTGTGTCCAACTATTATTCTTCAGATTGCAGTCAGCTCTCTTCTATTCATAGGTGGCATGTCTTTCGTGGATTGGTTGTATCTGTGAGAATTTGATATTTGGCTGTCTCCAGATACCCTGCCATTTATTCCAGACTGTTTGTTTGAAAGTATTGTTGATGTCTTTCTGGAGTTGTATTTGTTCTATTAGCAGGTCCAAAGTTAATACTTCTTTAGCAGCATGGTCTGCTTTTTCATTTCCAGGAATTCCAACATGTGAAGGCGTCCAAATAATGAAAATTTGTATGTTTTTGGATGAAAGCTCTTGGTAAGTATCATATATGTTCTGTACTAGAGGTTGTTTGGTGTATATGTTGCCGATAGAACGAATTGACGCTAATGAATCGCTACATATAGTGATAGTTTTATTCTCTCCTGTGATCATTTGAAAAGCTTTAAGGATGCCATAAAGTTCTCCAGTGTGAATGCAGCAAGCCTCCGGGAGTTTGTAGCTTACTCTGATGGAATCTGTTGTTGTGATCGAGCAGCTTACACTATTATGATCTTTGGACGCATCTGTGTACAAGGTGTAATCTGATTTGTTTACACTGATAAGGTCTAGGACAGATTATTTTAGAAAAACACTGTGGGTTTCATATTTTTTGTTTTCCGTCAAAGAAGTGTCTATAGGTAACATTTTTTAGTCCATGAGTGGAATGGTAGATATTAATGAGAGGTGGTTATCAATCAGGAGATTTTTGAGCGTTATTGAAATTGAAGGTCAGATTAGTTTACACATTTTGTGCAGAAGTGAAAATACGATGCACTGTTGTAAAAAGCTTTAGTGGAGTAAGGAAGAGGAAGCTATTCATGTCAAAGAGAAAGGTGAATTTCATGCGAGTCTCAATTTAAGGAGGAAGGGAAAGCCTACATTATTTGTATACATTTTTAAAATCGACACTACGTATTCAATCGGTATGGAATTATCTTACGTTACAAATAGCTAAGTTAGATGCAACGTTTAAGAATAGTTATGTTTACTGAGCCTAGCTGTTTATCAGCGAAGTTGCCGTTTTTAAGTAAGAATTTTTAATGTAAGATCAAATTGAAGATCCGTTTTTTATTTTCTAAATTTAGATTGTTGGGATATTGTGCTAAGAAAACAACTTTAAGGATGCTTAAAAATTAATAAAACAAAATACAACTTTATGGCCAATTTCTCGGAACTGGTAAGGATAACACCCTGTATATGTGGACATTCATTATATAAATGTCTGTTTGTGGTTAGGTAATTAAGGATTAGTTTGACGCCGTCTTTATAAAGTAAAATTTTCAATATGGAATAAAATATTATTTTTTACTTTTCAGTGGTTTTAATAGATTCTATTTTTTTTATAAAATTTTGTATTTGTTTTCTTTAAGGAGTTAACAAACTATCAATCAATCAATAATTTACTCTATTATCCAAATAACAATTAAATATTCTTGTTGACAAAGTATAGGTTACATTAACGTAGAGATATGTGATATAATATGAAAACTATACAACAAAGACGTCATTTAAGCCAAACTAATGTTAAAAATATATAAATGTATTCAGATGCATACAACACCTTATACACACCAAAGAGAAGACACAATGATATCAAACAAAATGCAAAAGTAATAAAAGGCATCTAAAAAACATTACAGAAATCACACAACATTAAAAAAGGACCATGATATAACATACAAAATAAGTAGATTTACAAATCTCATACTAGTCAAGTAGTAAAGAAAAATTAAAGAAGATTATCAGCATAATACTCCTGCAGACTGTAATATGTCTTATTTACAAGCCGACCTTTTAGATTATTTTTAAACAGCTTGAGAGATTCAATTTGGAAGATGATTGTAATTTTTTTTACTTTCGTAAATTACACTGGTTAACAAAATTAAACTTTTTTCTTGTCACACGAACTAAATAAGGTACACTATATAAAACTTTTTACGCTCAATTCAAATATGTTTTCAGATTTTTTCCATCACGCATAGTTTTATAGTGACAAGGCCTTTAATTTTTGAAATATATATATATATATATATATATATATATATATATATTTCATAAATAAGCATACAAGAACGTCAGTTGTACAATAAAAAATTGTCCTCAAAATGTAGTTATGTGGCATTTTCTCTTGTATTTGGCTTTAGGTATATCCCTCTTGAGTGTCCAGTAATAGTCTGCCAACATACTGGGACTCCACTTCCCCTGGTAACGCTTTTCCATAGTAGAGATATCCTGATGGAATCTTTCTCCATGCTCGTCACTGACTGCCCCAAGATTTTTCGGAAAAAAATCCAAGTGTGAGTGCAAAAAATGGATTTTTAAACTCATGTTACATTCCATTTTTTGATAGCAATTTAAAAGATCATTTACAATTTCCTGATAGTTTTCTGATTTGTAATTTCCCAAAAAATCGGTGCAAATCCTGGTAAACGATAGCCATGCTTTTTTTTTCAAATGCATTGAGTTCTGAAATAAATTTGTCATCCTTAAGCAGTTCTCTGATTTGGGGTCCTACAAATATACCTTCTTTGATTTTTGCTTCGCTGATTTTAGGAAACTTATTTCTTAGGTACGCGAATCCATTACCTCTCTATCCATATCTTTAACGAAATTTTTCATTAAGCCAAGCTTAATATGCAAAGGGGGTAGTAAAATTTTCCTAGGATCTACAAGGGGGGATTTACAATGTTCTTATTCCCTGGAATCAAAGATGTTCTTTCTGGCCATACTTTCTTTGTGTAATGGTTTTTCTTGTCTCTGCTGTCCCACTCACAAAGGAAACAACAATACTTTGTGTAACCAAGTTGCATTCCAAGTAGAAGCGCTACAACTTTCAAATCACCATATATGGCCCACCTAAAGTCTTTATAATTAATTTTGTCCAACAGAAACTTCATGTTGTCATATGATTCCTTCATATTGGTAGCATGAGCCAAAGCAACGGACGGAAACCTGTTTCCATTGTGCAGTAGAACCGCCTTCAAGCTGACTTTGGACGAATCGATGAACAATCGCCACTCATCTGTTTTATATTCATGCTCAAGTTCCCGCATTACAGATATAACATCATGACAGAACACTATCCCATCCTCAATGGAAAAGAAGTCACTGAATTGCTGGTGACGACTACGATAAAACGAAACTTTAGTTTCCTTCTGAAGGAGATTCCAATTCTTTAACTTAGAACCTAAAAGTTCGGCTTGCTTCTTAGACAAGTTTAAATCTCGTACAAGATCGTTCAGATCCCCTTGACTTAACAAATGTGGCTTATTTGAAAAATGACCTGGGTCAAATAGCAGATCAGATTGCAAATTTGTTTCTGCTCTGTTTACTTCTAAAACATCTTCCGACTCATCATCACTCAGGATCATATGCTCCGGAGGCTGTGGTACAGGTAGCTGATCACTGTGAGGTACTGGTCTTATTGCCGATGGTAAGTTTGGATACTTGACAGTGTGTTTGGATTTTGATGTTATTCCAGTTATATTTGTTAAACAGAAATAACAATCCGAGCTATGATCTTTAGGTTCTCGCCAAACCATAGGAATAGCAAATGCCATATGACGAGTTCCTTTTGCCCAAGCTGTGAGAGTTTTAACACAAGTAACACAACAAATATGGGGGGCCCAAGGTTTATCTTGATCTCCTATTTTACAGCCAAAGTACTGTTCATAGCATTTTTTAATCAGAGGTGTAAATGAACGTTTTTGGAATTTAAACGTTAACTCACCGCAGATATAGCAGAAACTGTTTGGGTGATTTACACAATTTCTAGGCATTTTGTGAAAACACGGTATTTTGGTATACACCGAAAATAAAACACAACTGAATAGTTCTAAATTCCGGATTGCACACGAGACACGATAAACGCGCTTGGTAAAGTCTAACAAACGACTAAGCCGTTGGACTGATTGACCGTCATAGGTGTATAAAATGGCTACGTGTCGTCGGCAGCAGCGGCGGCATAGACTATATTATATTACCTGTATAATAAAATGTTCTCTTATCTGAACTTTATTATGCTAAATATATAATAAAAACAGGTAGTGTACTGCAAAATTAAGTATTTGTGCACTATACTGAGCTGCTACCTGTATTATAATTTAATATACTAAATGTATTATATTTTATACTGGAACATAAAAACTGTGGGTGATAGAAAAATTCTAAAAATATATTTGGTTTCAGCGCACAAAAAAACACCAAAAACAGGTAATTTTTTTTCTGTGGCAAATTTCTTGTTAACCAGTGTTATTGATCTTTTTGTAGGATCAAATCTTGATATAGGCAGCACCACATCCAAATTTGAACTTTGCCGAGTAGCCCACACCAAATTGGAATCTTCAGCGCGAGAAGCAGGATAACATTTTGTATGGATCAAAACTGCTGTTTCGACCACAAAGAAGCATCCTTAGATTTATAAAAAGAGGCTTACAGTGGTCACGGTATCCTGCTTTGCAAGTATATCGCATGGCCCGTTTCTGCAGCACAAGATCTTGCCAAGGCCAAATGACCTAAATGATTATTTTATTAATATAAGCAAAAATGTTACCTCTAGTATCTCGATAAGTTTGGACCCTCTTTCGTTTCTCCCTCCATCGAAAAATGTCGCTGATAGCGTTTTCTTAAGCCCTGTTAGCAGCATGGAACTATTGAAAGAAATGAATAACATCACAAGCAAATATTCGCGTAGCACTGATGGCCTATCAATTAAAATATTCCTTAACCTGCCTCTCCCAGTCATAGAGGCCCTTACAACGCTAGTAATTGAATCCCTTATAAAAGATATATTCCCTGAATGCCTTAAAACAGCTATAATTATTTCTCTTCATAAAGGGGGCGAAAAAACTAACTCTTGCAATTATCGCCAATTGCTTTACTACCAGTGCTATCAAAAATCATCGAAAGGTTACTGAAGAATCGTCTTATGCCATTTCTCCTTAAACATCAAATAATACCCCCGGATCAGTTCGGATTTTTACCCAACAAGTGCACCAGTAACGCCATGTTCTCGTTGCTTAGCCACGTCTACTTATCCCTCAATAACAACCACCCCACCGCCTCAGTTTTTTGTGATTATGCAAAAGCCTTTGAGTGTGTTAGTCACGAAATTTTGATAAGCAAGCTGATTTTTTATGGAATCCGTGGTATTTCCTTAAATTGGTTTAAATCTTATCTCGGGAATAGGCAACAGTTTGTAAGGGCAAATGGTTCTGATTCTGATTGTAAATTGATTACAAGTGGAATCCCTCAAGGTTCGGTGTTGGAACCTATTCTTTTTTTGTTATACATTAATGATATCACCAACCTAAAGATTAATGGAAAACTCTCTCTTTACTAACAACACAAACATAACATGGAGTGACTTTGATACAACGTCTTTACATTCTAATATTTCCAACGACCTTGCTATGATTAAGGCTTGGTCCGATTCCACTCTGCTTGGCTTCAATGTGAATAAAACGGTGGTCTTATCTTATAAGAATATATATAATATATATAATATAAGAATATAGACACCTCTTTGACGAAAAACAAAAAATATGAAACCTACAGTGTTTTTCTAAAATAATCTGTCCTAGAACTCATCAGTGTAAACAAATCAGATCACACCTTGTACACAGATGCTTCCAAAGATCATAATAGTGTAAGCTGCTCAATCACAACAACAGATTCCATCAGAGCAAGCTACAAACTCTGGGAGGCTTGCTGCATTCACACTGGAGAACTTTATGGCATCCTTAAAGCTTTTCAAATGATCACAGGAGAGAATAAAACTATCACTATATGTACCGATTCATTAGCGTCAATTCGTTCTATCGGCAACATATACACCAAACACCCTCTAGTACAGAACATATATGATACTTACCAAGAGCTTTCATCCAAAAACATACAAATTTTCATTATTTGGACGCCTTCACATGTTGGAATTCCTGGAAATGAAAAAGCAGACCATGCTGCTAAAGAAGTATTAACTTTGGACCTGCTAATAGAACAAATACAACTCCAGAAAGACATCAACAATACTTTCAAACAAACAGTCTGGAATAAATGGCAGGGTATCTGGAGACAGCCAAATATCAAATTATCACAGATACAACCAAACCACGAAAGACATGCCACCTATGAATAGAGTTGGACACCCAAAACCCAGCTCATTGCAAACACTGCAATGGTGTCCTCACAGTGCAACACATTTTCATTGCGTGTCTCCACTAAGCAGAAAGCCGACAGATGAATGGAATTAGTGGTGATCTCAAAGACAATCTTAGTTCGACTAACAGTTTTTCTAAAATGATAAAATTCCTAGGACATTAATTTATTTAATGATCTTTAAGCTTTAAATTTAAGATTATTATTATTGTTCCAATTTTCTTTTTTATTTTTAGTTGTTCATTGCTTTGATTTACTTGTATGTATTGTAAATGCCTCTACTAGAGTTGACCACTTCAGCTACTTAACAGCAATATTAAAAACGTTGAGTCGGGTAAATTCCTGGATTTGAATATAAATAACAACCTAAAATGGTCTAAGCATATTGACACCTTAATTAAAAACCTTTCTACCGCCTGCTTTGCCATTCGATCAATTTCAAAAGAACTGGACTTACTTATTTCTCTCTATTCGAATGCTGACCCACCGAACAATTTCTTAGTATTTGTAGGCTTCAAAAGATAGCAATTCGCTATTTGTTTGGTCTAAATAATAAAGCGCACTGCCAATACTATTTCAAAAAACATGAAATATTAACACTTTCTGCATTAGTTATTTTAGAAACCGTCTGTTTGATAAGAAAACATATAAACACGTTCCCAGAAAGGCCACAACACGTATATTCTACCAGAAACTCTAGGCAAGACATATACCTTCCCACTCCTTCCACAGAATTAATAAAAAAATCAATTATTCACAACGCCCTAAAACTTTACAATCATCTTCCAGAACGTTCAAAAACAATCCCTTTGTTTGCACTCTTTCGAAAAAAAACCAAGCGTACCTCACTGAAAGAGCTTTTTACTGCGTTAATGATTTTCATAATGAATAAGTCTCATAAAAATGTTAAAATTCGATATAGATTGAAACACAAACGATTGGATTCACACCATTCTTTGGCCACACCCAAATCAGACCAAAATAGAATTCATCATCGAGCCTACGTCCTTATGGTTCCACACAACGCTCATATCATCTGCAAAAACAGTGAGCCTTCCAGAAAGATTGATGTTGCGGTACTGCCCACTTGTTTAAAGCTTTTCCCGATGTTCGATTTTCAACACAAACTGGTCGAGGCCTACCGGACAGATAGGACTGGAACCAGTTGTATGTTTTACCCCTAAATCCTAGTGTTCAAGTTTACGCATCCTAATTATCAAGTCAACAAAATCAAAAGCTTTGGAAAAATCGCAAAAAAACTGCTGCTACAGCCTCATTTCGGTTTAGTTTTGTGTACACAGTCTCCAAAAGATTAAAAACTTCGTCGCCATTGTTGCATGAGATCCGAAATCCGAATTGACTGTTATTTTGCATGAAATGATCTAATAATCTTCTCTTTACAATCCTCTCAATAGCCTTAAAGAAAGTTGACAATTGACTGTCTGATTGAATTTAGCTAAAATTATTGATTGTCCACTTCGCGCAGTGCTTACTGTAGTAGGCCCCATTGCTCTCCCGGAACCAGCATAAATCTCACACACATCCCGAATTGTATTCTACCAGCAGAGAGCCACTGCCGATAGGGTGCTGCTCCCCCTTCCCTTCCGGCATTTACATATTTTAGCATTTGAAAGGACCCGGCCATGCAATCTTACGTGATGGGCCGACTCATTTGAATATTTATATTTTGCGGACGGGAGAAAAAGGAAACGGGTACACATAATAATAGCTCCGTCCTTTTTCGTATCGTTCTCCCGTAGGCTCGTTTTGTCTTTGTCGTGCTCGGTCGGCTTCAGGAATAAAAGGGATATGGTAATTTTTTAAAGAGAGATGGAGTGTTGTGGAATAAGGTGATTTGGATGAGTACAGTCTGCGTCAAAAAATATCCGTTGTAAAGTTTTAGTAATGAATATATTGTCGGATTCGCTGAAGAAATTGCAATACCTACCTAGGTGATCCAGCTGGAGAATCCTGAAAATGAAAACAATTCCTGAGAATTTACTGAAAGTCTTTACAGTCAGCGTTGAATTCAGAGAGTTTCAAAAAATAAATATTGTGAACAAAAATAAAGCTGTTAAATTGTATAAAGATCTCGTAAAATCCGTAACATAATTGCTTATTAAACTACACCCGTATCGAAAAAAGTTCTGGTAATACTAACTTTTTTAAAACATAGGTCAAGGGCTGAGATATGCTGGTAATTTTTAGTCATTTTATGCCAATTTTCTAGGGAAAATACAACCGCTATTATTCAAAAATCCTAAATAATCGTATAGTGAATACCTACCTTAGTTTAGAATAGCATTTAATTATTAAATATTAACATAGGAATTAAATGAGCTTAAGAGAAAGAAAATTATCTTTTAAAAAGGGTAATTAAGAAATCATGGTTCTTGGGATTAGATCGTTTCAATCGTTCACTTTCACATCTTCAGGGATCTTCACTTCACGAGATCGGAACACTGAATGAGCTCGGACGCGAAGGGCCCAATGACCCAGAGGACCCACCATCCACCCGACCTCCCTCCTGGGAAGCCTCTCGATGATAGGTACTACCGGTTTAACGGGCCTAGGGCCTTAATAAACCATAAGTCATCGCTATCTTAGGTGTGTCAGCTCGAACACATCCGGATGTGTGTACTCACATCGCACCTCTTCTATATTGTCGCGGTCAATATAGGAGAGTTGACTGAAAACAGAGAGAAATGTGTATATTGTCAGTGTAATGGTGTGTGATCGCGTGGCCTACGGTGGTAGACCCGGTGTACCCGCCGCTCCTCCTGAGGGTCATAGTCCACTAGCATCCTGAGTTCTTCAAATGGGTGTGCTGCTGCCAGCTCTATGCCTTTTATGGCTTTCTTCCTGATTGTTGTCTGGAGAGGCTCCCAGTCCAGGTCCCGCTGGATCTGGGCATTTCTTACGTACCAAGGTGCATCTACCGCAGTCCTTATGTACTTATTTTCTGTAGCTGCCAGTTGATCTATATAGGTGGGCGCTGCATACGCCCACGCTACTGCTCCATATGTCAATTGTGATCTTGCGATCATTTTTATCATGGTCAGCTTTGTACGAAGAGCCATGGGGCTTCTTCCGTTCAAAAGAGGGTATAGCCTAGCCATAGCCTTATTTGTCTTTGCTCTTGTTGCCTCTATATGGGGTTTCCGTGTTAACCCCTTATCCATTATCAGCCCTAGTTATTTTATCGAGTTTGTCCATGGGATGTGATCTCCATCAATGCTTATAGCCTCTGAGGGTATCATCCTCCTCTTTTGGAAGAGGATGGCCTCGCTTTTTTGTGCATTTATTTTGATCTTCCAAGTGATACACCAGTCACTTATCAGATCAATTTCTTCCTGTAGTCTCCTACAAATGATTCCTGCATTTCTATGCTTTGCCGCTATAGCACAGTCGTCGGCGTATAGGGCTATAGAAGTGGTGTGTGTCTTGGGGATGTCATGTGTATACACGTTATATAAGTGCGGTCCTAACACAGATCCCTGAGGCACTCCTGCTTCTAGTCTTCTAGGTATCGATTTGGAGAGTTTGACTCTGACGCTTGCCGATCTATTATCCAGATAGTGATCAATCAGTTTGCATGTCTTTGCTGTAAAACCTGCGTTTTGCATTTTGTACACAAGTCCTTTGTGCCATACTCTGTCAAAAGCTCTGGCTACGGCTAGGAAGACCATGCCAGTAGCTTCTTTCAAGTTGAAACCACTGGTGACAGTTTCAACTATTCTCAGAGCCTGCAATTCTGTTGAGTGGCCGCTTCTGAAGCCGAGAGACCCAGGCCGGCTATTTATAATCGACCTGTGTTTACTGAAGCGTGACTCGGTGCAACGATCGGTTTCCACGTATGATATAGACTGAAGCCCGTATCTCTATTAAAATTGTTAGGATGCTTATAAATTTCAATAGATTCTCTTATTTTGCGTTTATAGAGTCCATAAACCGATGCAAGAACTTTGGTTTCTTTTACATTTATGACATGCCCAGTAAAATGTTAGTGTTCAGATACAGCAGATTGTACAACTTGTTTCTTTCTGATACATCGTTCATGTTCCCTAAGGCTAGTCGATATGGATCGTCCAGTTTCTCCAATATAGACAATACCACAGGAACAAGTAATTGCATATACTCCTTCCGTTTGAAAAGGAATAATGTCCTTTGGCGATCTCAAACATTGTCCAATTTTCTTGTGTGTGTTGAAGATTGTACGTATGTTGGACCGGCGAAGTAACCTTGCAATCTTGTCTGTGGTCACTAATCGCGAGGGCTCTGTAAACCAGCGAATTAATGACTGATTGCTTTTGTGCTGGATGATGATGGGAATTTGCATTTAAGTACCTGTTCGTATGCATTGGTTTTCTATATACAGAGTATCCTAAGGAACCATCCCCTTTCCTTAGTACAAGAACATCTAGAAAGAAAATCGTGCCTTCCGATTCAATTTCCAATGTAAATTTTATGTTAGCATGTTGTTGATTTAGATGATCAAGAAACCCGTTGAGGTTTTCTGGACCATGTGGCCATATTACAAAAGTGTCGTTTACATATCTGAACCATGATTTTGGTTTTAGTGGAGATGACTCTAAGGCTTCCTCCTCAAAAGCTTCCATGAAGATATTGGCTACCACCCGTGACAGTGGAGATCCCATGGCTGCTCATGGGGTTTGCTCATAGAAAGTTCCTTGAAAGACAAAATACGTTGATGTAAGACATGCTTCAATTAGATCTAAAAGTGAGTTGTCAATACTATTATGGTGAAATAAGTCTGATATTATGGAAATTGAATCATTTATATGCACATTCGTATACAGCGATTCTACATCGAATCTGACTAAGATATCTTTGTTTAAAAAGGGTAGTTTAGTGTCTACATCAATGTTTTATTTAAAATAGGCGTTTTGATATATACAGTGTGTCCCAGATTCGCTTCTCTATATAGAGATCTCGGCTCCTGTTATACCCACAGCACAAGTTAAATGGGAAAAGTTTTAGAGGAAACTTAACGCATTCGATATCCGGCTTCAGATTTACAATCGGTCGATTTGTTTTGGAAATATCGGCGAAAATGGCGGATTTCGTTTTTCGCCAGTAAATCGAAAAAGGTAAATTTGACACCTGTCAAAATGTGACATTATTCGGACAAATTTTTAAGACGAAAAATGTCCAGTCTAATGATGTATCACAAGTGCATAAAAGATTTGAGTATGATCGAAATATTACACTCCGTAGAGTTAGGTGTCAATTTTTTCTAAGGAGGCAATGATTTATTTGTAACAAAAGTGGGCTTTGACTTTGACATTAAATAATTGACAATAATAAACGCTGACATTACCTCAGCAAGGTATTTGGAGCAGTGGCGGCTCGTGGTGGATTATATTAGGAGGTCAAGAACAGATTTAAAAATAGGCATACTTAAAATAAAAATAAATATCTTATCTTTAAATTGAGCTTTAAATTCTCTTGAAGTTCAGGTCTACTCTTCGTTCTTTAGAATTGGAAAAATGCTGAAAATGACACGTTCGTTAAAATTGCACGCACATTCGTTTTATAAACGATTTCTCGATACTTAACATTGCTAAAGCGGATATTCTGTCTTGGCCCAACTCCTCAACAAAATTTATACGCCCTCGAAAAACCCCTGGATTTTCACACAAAGCCGTTCCATCATGGCCAGGTAGTGCCAGCTCGAATGCCCCACAAAATTTTACACAATCCATAATTTTGTTTAAAATATAACGATTTTTATATACATTTTCATTAAAATCTCTAAGGGATTTTCTATAAGCTGTGTCTAGCTGATTGCGAATATCAACATTTCCGACCGTAGCATAGTTCACCGAACATTTCACGTGATCTGCAGAAAACGCATGTTTTTTTTTATTTTTTCTTTTAAGTTTTTTAAGACTTTAACACTGGTTTTGCACCATAATGAGTCCACCATAATAACCTCCAAAAATGCGTGTTAATTATTTATTTATATTTCAATGATAGGTAGCAAGTTAGTGGTTTGCCAGGCAACTCATGGCACAGTTTTAGGTAAAAAGCTATTCTTAGAATCAGACATTCACAATGATATACTACATTTTAAAAATAACGGCTTGGACGAAGTTAAAACTATACTAAAATATCAAATTGTGGTATATTTGACTTAATTTTTTATATCTTGTTTGTCATTTACTGCATTTTTTCTTTTTTTATGTGAATCATTTCTTTGATAATTAATTTCTGATACAGGTTATCTTCATCAATGATTTTGGTTTCAGAAAAATTAAATTCGTGTTTTTTGCTTTTTTCATGTTTGTGTAGTACAGTGGATGCATTCTTTGTATACTTATGCCCTTTTATTCTATTTTCTAAAAGTTGGGTTGTCATACCAATATATTTCATAGGGCAGTTTAAACAAGGAATTTCATATACGAGATTGGATTTTTTATTTTTAGGAATTTTAGTTTTTAATTTTGTAAATAGGGAGCCTATCAGGTTCTGGGCTTTATCTCACACAATTATGTTATATTTTCCTAAGATATGTTCTAATTTTTCAGATAATTGAGATGTGTATGGCATTGCAATATATTTTTTTGTGTATTATCTTGTCTTACGTTTTCGTTATGATTGTTATAATATATGTACGTGCTTTGTTTGATAATTTTTTTTATCAGTTTTTCTGGGAAATGATTTGTATTCAAGGTCTCTTTAACTTTATTAACGGCTTCAGGACGGTATTCTGGTGATGTTAGAGATATGGCACGGTCAACTTGACCAATCACAACACTTCTTTTTTGTTTGTATGGATGGTGGGAATTGAAATTAAGATATCGTCCAGACCAAGTTTCTTTTGTAAACCATTTAGTTTTTAAATTATTTTCTTTTTGTCTTATTATAGTAAGGTCGAGAAAATTTATTTTGTTTTCTGTTCCACCCGAAACTCTTGAAGTTGAAACAGAAAACAAAATAAATTTTCTCGACCTTACTATAATAAGACAAAAAAAAAATAATTTAAAAACTAAATGGTTTACAAAAGTATTTAGTTATTATTAGTATAGTTTTAACTTCGTCTAAGCCGTTATTTTTAAAATGTAGTATATCATTGTGAATGCCTGATTCTACTCTAAGGTTTAAATTAAAAAATAGCAAAAAATTATCTTTAAATTCCTCAAAAAAACGTACTACGATAAGAACACCTTTTTACCTAAAACTGTGCCATGAGTTGCCTGGCAAACCACTAACTTGCTACCTATCATTGAAATATAAATAAATAATCAACATGTATTTTTCGAGGTATGTAACCCTATTTTATTAATTTTATAAGAATTTTATAATTAGACCACTAAATGTTTTTTAAATTAATTGTAGATAGGAAAGGAAAGCCTTATATACCAAAAAAAAAAAAATAAAGGAATGAGCAATTTTTGAGAAAGCCTACTATGATAAGCGAAACGTCAAGTTAATCCAATTGTTTGATTTTGCAAATAAACCTATACCCAAGAAAGAAGTCCAATTTATATATATATATATATATATATATATATATATATATATAAATATATGTATATATATATATATATATATATATATATATATATATATATATATATATATATATATATATATATATATATATATATATATATATATATATATATATATATATATATATATATATATATATATATATATATATATATATATATATATATATATATATATATATATATATATATATATATATATATATATATATATATATATATATATATATATATATATGCAGTATATATTGTTCTTTTATATATACACCCGGAAAGAAAACATATATATTTCCATACATATATATATATATATATATATATATATATATATATATATATATATATATATAAATATATATATATATATATATATATATATATATATATATATATATATATATATATATATAAATATTATTTCTTTTTATATATATTATATATTTGTCTCCGTTTACTTAGATAATTAGAGAAAAGTAGAAACGAAGCAACGGTCCTATTCACCAGGGAAAACTCTGCTAACGTCAACAAACTTAGGTGAACTAAGGGAAAACATCAGAAATGTCATCGAAGCTATATCACATTTTTTTTGGACGACGCATTTGAAAACCTACTAAAAGTTTCAAAAAATATATCAGAGTAAATGGCGGTCATTTTGAAATATTTGGCAAAATGTTGGAATAATCATTAATATCATTTATGTAATAAAATGGAAATAAATTATTTTCAAGTTTTATGTTTTTTTTATCATTTTAAATAAAGAAATTGTCGTATTTTGGATGAATATACAATGAACTTTTCTTTTTTCTACAAAAGATGCAACATATTTTTTATGGTAAAGTAAACTTAAAATGTCTCTTTGACAATTTTAATTTCTTAGAATTAAGAATACGTTATTTTTCAAGACCAGCGATTTATTGCTACGTTATATGCTCAGGTTGACTTCAGTTTTAAAGATAGACAGATTTTCTAGAAATAGCGAGTCGGAATACATCAAAATTAAAGTGAGACACCCTGTATATAGTTTTTATAGTACGCTGAGAATATCTGTTGGCGAGGAAAATATCTATCGGAAAATCGGCGAGGAAAAGTGACCATTTTAATAAATACAAGGCTGCTAAGCTTCTTAAAAGAATTATACCCTAGTCACCAGAGACAGTTTTGAGCTGTGTTTAAGAATGTGTGGAGTGATCACATGCAGGCCGTCTGGATCACAAACAAAATTACCAAAAATTGGCAAAAAATGGTATTTGACCAATATCTATTGGTTTATCCAAATTATAGCAAATAGGGCAAAATTGTCTAACTAAAAAATTTAGGATAGGGCAGGTTATTTCGTAAAAAAAGGTATTCATGTTTTTTTCGGCAGTCCTCATAGTTGTCGCAAAAGTTTGAAAAAAAAATAGTTTTCTGAGGTTATGTTATGTTATGTAGCCACGGATGTCTTCTTCCAAACGCATTTTGAATTATAAATGAATTTTGCTCCGAAAAGAGGGGAGAGGAAAATCAAAAGCTAATCGAAAGCTATTACATTTCAAAAAAAAAATTGCTATAACCTTTTTTGTAGATTTTAATAAAAATAGTAGTGGTAAGTAGCAAAAAAAATTGTTCTAACTGCAATATTTTGGAAGATATTAGACTAAATCCGCTTTTTTGCCATTTTTTTATGATCCAGAGATTCCATTTGCAAAAAAAAAATGCGCACTTTAGTATTTTGTACATCCCCAACTGAACTATTAGGTAACTATTTTATCCTGGAAGACACATGTACATTACTTTTTTTTAAACAAATTAAATTTAGAATATTGTCTTTTAGCTAACTCTGACTGGGTGCCTTTTAATGAACCCTTAATCCAGCAACTTCATTGTTTATTCACTTACATACTTATATTTTAAAACAATGGACCCATATCGACTCCATTGAATGGATATCGGCTCTTCAACGTACCTTTTGTTTTAACGGGATTATATAAGAGGTCGTGCGTTTTCGAAAATCAGTTGGCTACGGATATTTGGATCGTTTGTGCATATTTTATAGTGAATATCCAGGCATATTTTCGTCTAGTTAGCGCATACGTGTTTGTTAGTATCTTATTGTAGTGTACGAGATGATGAAAAGAAAAAGGAAATAAACAGTTTAAAGGCTGTGTTATAGTGAATTGATATAACGTGCGTTTTGGAAAATCACTAATAGTTGTAGTGGAATCAATCTACCGGAATTTTTCGTGAAAAAAGAATTACTCTACTCCTCGGATCTTTAAATTAAAAAGTATGAGTTCGATCGGGACCAAAAAGCATTCCAGTTTATTTGTTTTCAAATTTCCGACAAAACTGGAGAAGTTTCCGACGTCTATAACTTACAAGACAACAATAACCACGCAAATAAAGAATGTTTGCACTTTGTTCATAACTTTACTTGTATTTAATTTAATTAACTTTGAAGGGTACTTCTAGTGGTCACTACAGCTTGGTAGCACACAAATTTGAGGTCTTTGTACTCCAATTCAATTTGAAAATTCACTCGTCTGTAGTTTTTATGTAAATCTGTCAAACTGCTGTTTAAAATATTTAACCGAGCTTTCGGATTTGACAAGTTGCTTACAGAAATCTAGAAATTTGCTATCAAATTTAACATTCCGTTAAACATTCTAAACTTTAATTGAACTTTCTGCAACCGTTTTAGTTTTTAAAATGTAGGCTTTTATTTTCGTTAAAATTGCACCAAAAACTCATTTTTTTGAAATAGAGAATTTTATTTCATTTCTTTTTTTTAAATATTTATTTTTACAAATAACTGTTACAAACTCAAAATGAAAGCCAAATAATAAGAAAAAATAGAAATTTTGTTTTTAAATAAAATGCATTTTTTTACATTTAAAATAAATAATAATATATTTTTTTTATTAAAAAAAATAGTTAAAAATGAAATAAAATTTATTTTATTTAAAAATAAAAAATAAATATTTATAAAATTAAATTTTAATTAGAAAAAAACTTTTGTTAATATTTGGCCTTTCCTTTACAAATATAATAAAAAACAAAATTTTGACAAATAATAAAAAGAATAAAACCTCTTTATTTAAAAAATAGTTTTTAGTACCATTTTGAAGAGAGTTTAAATACCTACTTTTAAAAAAGAAACATCCAAATTGAATGGTGTGAACAAAAACTACACCCGGTTCAATTCTCAAATTGAATTGCATTTTTTAATCGTTCTATTAGGTAACTTTAATATGTCGTATTTAGTGACCACTAGAAGTATCTCTTTACAAGTTTTTATCAAAATTTATTGAAGACAAGTAAAATTCCGAAATCCTTTGGTATGTGCTTTTTGTTTTGTAAGTTGGACATAGACATATGATACCTGTGCAGTTTTTGTTGAAAAAAATGTCAAAAACGCCACTTTTTCTGTAAAAGTAAAAAAATAGGAACGTTTGTTAGTGACTTATTCTAGTTCTCGAGATGATGCAAAGAAGAAGCAAATATACAGTTTAAGCGCTGTATTGTAGTGAATTGATATAACGTATGTTTGCACCGGCATTTCGTGAAAAAAGAACTGTGCTTTCCCCGGATTTTTTGTATAAACATTTTTGTGTGAGTTTTGTAGTAAGATAGCGTTTTTCATATTTTGTCAAAAACATAATAAGTTAATAATCCAGTTTTTTTTTTCAAATTTCTAATAAAACTGCGCTAGTTCCAAAATTCTATAACTTCCAGATCAGCTTGGCCTAGCCGAAATTGCTCAAATCAATGGAAAGTCGAATGGAATTATCTGTACAATGAGATATTATTCGATTTTAAATATATCTAGTTTTTTAAGAAAAAAATTTAACTTAAGACAACAATAACTATACACATAAAGAATGTTTGCACTTCGTTCATAATTTTACTTGTGTATAATTAATTTTGATAAAAACTTGTAACGGGGTACTTCTAGTGGTTCCTACTAAGCAAACCAAATTTTAGGTCTTTGTATATAATAGGTTCTAGGTCTGTAGTTGTATGTAAATCTGTCTAATTGCATGTTTTAGTTTTTAAAATGTATTTTTTTTTATTGTCTCTAACTTTGCACTAAAGTTATTTTTTAAATAGGAGAATTTAATTAATTTGATTTCTTTTTAAATATTTACTTTTATAAATGACTGTAAAAAGCAATTATTCTCAAAATGTAAGCCTATTAATAACAAAAGCCTATTTTCAAATAAAAAAAGGAAATTATAATTA
Source organism: Kuschelorhynchus macadamiae (assembly GCA_030620095.1). NCBI lineage: Eukaryota > Metazoa > Arthropoda > Insecta > Coleoptera > Curculionidae > Kuschelorhynchus > Kuschelorhynchus macadamiae. The sequence goes on along the minus strand of JAUTXW010005205.1, from coordinate 701,039 downwards.
TTATACTAAAATTCGGAAATTCTTTGGTATGTGCTTTTTGTTTTGTAAGTTGGACATAGACATATGATACCTGTGCAGTTTTTGTGTTTGTGAAAAAAATGTCAAAACGCCACTTTTTCTATAAAAGTAAAAAAATAGGAACGTTTATTAGTGACTGATTGTAGTTCTCGAGATGATTCAAAGAAGAAGCAAATATACAGTTTAAGCGCTGTATTGTAGTCAATTGATATAACGTATGTTTTGGAATATCAGTAACAATTGTAGTGGAGCCAATCTACCGGCATTTCGTGAAAAAAGAACTATGCTTTCCTCGGATTTTAGTATAAACATTTTTGTAGGATCATAGTGCAAGGAAGTTTTTGTAGTAAGATGGCGTTTTTCATATTTTGTCAAAAACATAAATAATAAGTTAATAATCCGGTTTGTTTTCAAATTTCTAACAAAAGTGGGCTAGTTCCAGAAATCTATAACTTACAAGACAACAATAACTAAACACATAAAGAATGTTTGCACTTCGTTCATAATTTTACTTGTGTCTAATTAATTTTGATAAAAACTTGTAACGGGGTACTGCTATACAGGGTTATTCACGCAACCCATTCATTAAAAGTTTTTGATGATGCCATTTAGATAAAAATTTCAAATTTTGGGATTAAGGTAAGGTCAAGGATTACTTCTTTTTTGAAATATTTTCATCTTCCTGTCACTTCCGGTTTAACCGAAAGTTGGTATCAACTTGCTTATTTTAAATGGAACACCCTGTATTTTATGATATTTTTGGATTCTACGGAGAATTCTAATGCTATTTTATGTAGCATATCCTATACCTAGGTTCAATCGTTCTTAAGATACTTGACCTTGAACCAAAAATGAACCTTCGGGGTACCAAATTTTAAAATCTCATATTTTTGTAAGTTTTGAAGATATAATCTTCATATTTTGCAGACGATCAGAATTTATCAATTTTTATACAGGGCGTCCTAAATTCAGCGGAAAACACTCACATTTTCAAAGCCGCTAAACTCCGTTTTTTTAAATGGGATACCCTATAACTTTATGCACTATCAAATGTAGAATTTCATTTTCTATCGAACTGTATTAAGGTTCCCTATACCTATTCGTAACCATTTTCGAAATAATCAGGTTTTTATTAAACTATCATATGTATTTGCTAAATGCTTACACCTTCCCGTAGGAAGCCATGGAAAAACAATTGTTGTGCTTTTCTATTCAACATGACAGCGGATTTGAAACTTTTAAATTAAAATAAAATAACACTCAAAAGCTGATATTCTCAATTTATTTTATATTCGCGGAGAATGTTACAAAATATTGTAGAGAACGTGCCATGTTTTTAATGAAAAACATCCTCATTTATCGGCAATGAACAAGAGAAAATTGAAGAGGATTGAAACGAAATTTTTCCGTTTCGGAAAAGTTAAAGTTATAAAAATGTAATAAATTGTTTACATTATTTATAACCATAAGTTCGAGACTGTTCTTAACTTGTTTTAGTGAACTTAAAAATTATAGCAATCTAACAATAAATAAATAAAATAATAAAATTGAATTATAACAAATGTTCTATATGCTGTCCGTTCATTTGAAGACACATTTCAATTCTTCTTTGTACAGTTGCTGTGGCTCGTCGAATTTGTCCGTTTTCTAATTCGGCAAAAGCTGTTCGTATCCTGTCCAGTAAATCTTGTTGGTTATTTACTGGGGAAGCATAGACTTTACCTTTGATAAATCCCCATGAATAAAAGTCTAGGGGTGTTAAATCAGGCGATCGCGGGGGCCATCTCCAAAGGCCATTGGAACCAATCCAGCGATCTTCAAAAATTCGAGATAATTGGAGATAAACTGCAGCGGAATTATGTGCTGGTGCCCCATCTAATTGATACCAATAATTTTGCAGCTCACCAATAGGAATTTCTTCTATAAATTCAGAAACCGTCTCTCGTAGAATTTCCAAATACTTATCACTGTTTAAATTGTCTTCGTAAATACAGTACCGCACCTGATCATTTAATACTATACCGAAAACATTGAAGCTAAACCTCTCTTGAGAACGCGTTTCGCGTAAAGCGTGCGGATTTTCTGCTGCCCAGAAATGTTCGTTTCTTCTATTTGTTATTCCTTCTCTAGAAAATTTCGCTTCATCGGTCCAAAATATTTTTGAAAGGAATTGAGGGTCCTCTTGAATTTTCAAAAACATGAATTCACAAAATTCTACTCGTCGGACGTCAACACCAGGCCTCAAGGCTTGCTCGTTTTGGAAGGAATAAGGGTGCGTATGATGTTCGCTCAAGATTCTTTGGACAGATGAAGAAGAAATTCCCAAATCGTTTTCTGCAGACGGTATTGAACTTTGCGGGTTTGCGTGGAAACAAGCTAATGTGTTTATTACGTTATCCTCGGCATTTGTCACTGGTTTCGGAACATTTTTTGTAACTTTAACCTAGCCAAAACGCAAAAAGTTCGTTTCAATCCTCTTGAATTTTGACTTCTTCATTGGCGGCAAATCAGGGTGGCGTTCATTAAACACACGACACCTTCTCTCCAAAATTTTATAACATTCCCCATGAATATAAAATAGATTGAGAATATCAGCGTTTGAGTATTCTTCCAGTACGATTTAGAAGATTTAGTTTATCACTGACAGCTTTCGATAAATAACGCATACTAATCATCTGTCATATTGGATATTGGATCTCAATTGTTTTTCTACGGCTCACCATTGGCACATGTAAACATTTAAGCAAATACATACGATATTTTTATAAAACCCAATTATTTCGAAAATGGTTACGAATAGGTATTGGAAACCTTAAAACAGTTCGATAGAAAACGAAATTCTACATTTGATAGAGCATAAAGTTATAGGGTGTCCCATTAAAAAAAAAACGGACTTTAGCGGCTTTGAAAATGTGAATGTTTGCCGCTGAATTTAGGACACCCTGTACAAAAATAGACAAATTCAATAAAAAAATAGAAACCTAAGATTATTTACCGATCGTCTGCAAAATATGAAGATTATATCTTCAAAACTTACAAAAATATGAGATTTTAAAATTTGGTACCTCGAAGGCTCAATTTTGGTTCAAGGTCAAGTATCTTAAGAACGCTTGAACCTAGGTATAGGACATGCTACATAAAATAGCATTAAAATTCTCCGTATAATGTTTAAAGTAGTAGTAAAATGTAGTTTTTTTATTGTCTCTAACTTTGCCCTAAAGTTATTTTTTAAATAGGAGAATTTAATTAATTTAATTTTTTTTTAATATTTATATTAATTAATTACTGTAAAAAGCAATTATTCTCAAAATGAAAGCCTAATTAATAACAAAAGCCTATTTTTAAATAAAAAAAGAAATTATAATTATTATAATTTTATTTTGAAAATTAAATAAATTCGGTTTTATATTTAAACAACTAAAAATATTTCTCTTTATTAAAAAATAAAAAAAAAATTATATAAAAATAAAAAAATAATAATAAAGCTTTTGTTGATATTTGGCTTTCCTTTTGAGTAAAATCGATTTTTTTCTCCACATTTAATTATAATAAAAATATAAAAAACAAAATTCTTTAATGAACCTCTTTATTTTTTATTTTGAAGAGGATAAAAATCCGATATCCTGGGTGTTAATTAATGTCGTGGACATATTTCAGGGGGTGATAGTACTCACAAAATAGGAAAAAAATGCTAATATATACATGGTCAAAAACACACCATTTTCGTTATACAGGGTGTCAAAGTTTCAATTTTTTTCTCGTTTTTTGCGTTTTTTCCAGTTCCTTCTGAGACAATTAGTTTTAGAATTTAGAACGTGTATTATTTTTAAGAACCTCTACGATAAAATATCAAAATCGTGGAAGGTAGTATACAGGGTGTTACATTTTTTGCACCACCTACAAGTTTATCTTGCGGAACTTTTTTTTGGAGCACCCTGTATGAATGCATCTAAATTTGGAATCAGTTGTTCTTTTAACCACTTTTCAAACAGTTCACAATACATATTATCATGGTAGTCCATACTTTTGGATATTGAAGAAAACAGTAAACTTGCATCTGGGAGAAATCCTGTTGAAGAACCTGCATGCAAAATGATGAACCGTTTTCCCGTCCCACATCCCTTTTTTCTCTTGACACTTTTTAGAGACTCGTCCTGCCAAGATTTCGAACCACTTTCATTAGAAAGTCTCGTCTAAAAATACCACTTTTCTAAATTTTGAATTAACATTTTCTATGTATTTCTTTAAAAACTGGTTACGCTGACTTGCTATATGTGGCAACTCGCATAAAAATCTTCGATTACAGTCCTTTTTATATCGAAAACCCAACATTTTTATTAATTTTGACAACGATTTTAGTCCAATTTTCAGTATGCCTCGATTTTTTAAAGCTTCTTTTAAAACTGGAAGGGTTATATTAGTTTTTGGTATGTATAAATCGTCAATTGCATAACGAACATCCATTTTTACATTGTCACTTAAGTCTTCTGTCTTTGGCTTTTTTGATGTACTTCTTTTCTTTTCTTAATCTTCTTCGGTAATAAATTATGCTTTTTTTCATGCACAATTTTCTGCACAGTCCTTATACCGATTCCCAGAGCTTTTGCTACTGTCTCCTGGATATAGGCCGGTGGATGCAAAAAACCCGAAAATTGTTTTCATGTTGACATCGCTCAAAGATTTTTGCAACTGCTAGTATCGTATGACCCGCACGGTAACACTGCTTTTGACTATATAGCAACATTCCAAATTTGTATGTGTATAGATATTTCAAAAAACAGCTTGCGTCTATGTGCCCCCCTATATTTAATTATTTTATTTACCTTAGGCTGTTTGATTGTTTCTTGTGTCGCACATAGGGGCCAATAAGGTCAAAACCTGGCAAAAATGAAGAATACGCAAAGCTTCACATTGATATATTGATATGTAAAAATCATTAAAAGAATATACGGGCTACCCGACATCAATTTTTATTAATCCGAAAAACGACATGGTAGGCCATGGCAAGCTGTCAAATATTATCCCTGGAAACGGTAGATTTATTATTGACACAAGCAATTTTTGTAATAGTTGGTATTTTTTATGTATATTTATTAGCATTGAAGTGTTTTCAATTACTTAGTGATATGAATTCATTACCAAGAGGTAAGTTTCTCGTTTTTAGGTAAAGGGCACTATTTAATTGTAGTTGAGTTAGTTAAAATCACATACTTAAAATGGCCGCCAAATTTATTGTTTTTCATAATTTTTTATTTAAATGTGTAAAGTTTTAGTATCCATAGGTTGCAGTCCGAGCATTTCTTGTAGCATTATTATATACATAAAAGAGTAGTATTTAAACTAGTAGAGAAAAATCTTGCGCAAATTTGCGCCTTTTTGAATTACACGCTGAAAACTACACCAAGTTATAAGAAATCTACTTAATAAAGGATACCACACTAAACGTTAAAATAATATATACTATGTCTGTCCAATTTTCATTGCTTTTTTATATATTCAACTTTTAGTTATAAACTTGTGCAAGTTTAAATAAAGTCTTGCATTATGTAATTTTCGATATACCTTACAGGGTGTTAAATTAAAAATAACGTTTTTCATGATTATTTTAAACAGCCTTTGGCAGATTTTGTCTAAGTTCTGCATTGTTATTACAGTGATAAGAGGCTAAATTAGCATTAACTGGACTTAATATTATTACATAAGTCCAGTGGCGTCCCAGAGGGCAGCCTACTGAATTGAATATTATTGACAACAAATGTACGTCACAGACTTTTTATGTACTTGCGAACCCGAACTAAATGTCCTAAAGTCAAGGAGGCCGATTTACGCACTAAAATGTCGCATTTTATTTCTGATTTTAAGAAATGATGGCGTAGTTCTCAAAGACAAAAGCAAAAATTTTTGGATAAAAACGTTGATTGGCTAGAATCATCCATCAGTTTTCCGAATTATGAAGTCTGCGATTCTTCTAAAAAAAAAGGAAGACCTCACATTAAATTTCAAGACGCTTCAGAGAGGACTAAGAGACAAAAAACAGAACATTTGAGGTCTTTAAATTCTACAGAAGAATTATGTTATGCAGCACAAATGAGTTTACGGTCTTCGGGGGCAAGTCATGCATCTAAATTACTTAAAGAAGTAACATCATCACCCAAACGTGCGGTTTACTACACAACAGCTTATAAAAAAATGAATAATTTTAAGAATATTGTCCAGCTTTCTCCCGAGGAAGCTTTATCTACATTTGTAGATGCTCAACTTACAAGGCAGCAGTATAATATAATACGGAGCAAAGATAAGCAACGTTTTCCTTCTTACAAAATAATACAAAATGCTAAAAAACGTTGTTATCCTGACACAGAATTTATATCAATAAGTGACTTAACAGCCGAAATTAAACTTCAAGCACTGCTTGACCATACAGCATCTCGCCTAATGCAAGCGCAAAACATAGTTTTTAAAAATGAAAAAAAAATAAGTGAACTGTTTTTAATATATAAATGGGGGTTTGATGGATCATCCGGTCATTCCGAATACAAGCAAGTATTTGCAAGTGGAGACGCCAGTGATGCAAGTATTTTTTTGTCGTCATTAGTACCTTTGCGACTTATACATGGTGATCCTGAAAGCCCAGTAGGCCAACAAATTGTATATTGGAGTAACCCACGACCTTCATCGACGAGATATTGCCGTCCAATAAAATTTCAGTTTGCACACGAAACAACGGAATTAGCTAAAAAGGAACGCGATAATATTGAAGTTCAAATTCGTAACTTGGTACCGACAGTATGTGAAATCAATGGTTGCCTAATTAAAATAAAACATAAACTTTTGTTTACAATGGTTGACGGCAAAATCTGCAATTCATTGACAGATACGGCTTCAACCATGAGATGCTATCTGTGTGGCTTAACGTCAACGAACTTTAATAACATCCAAAAGTGCATGGAAAACACGGTGCTAGTAGACGAATCCAGATTACAATTTGGCATTTCAACTCTTCATGCATGGATTCGATTCATGGAAAGTCTACTAAAAGTAGCCTATAAATTACCGTTGAAAAAATGGCAAGCTCGGGGAGAAGACAAAAAAATTGTTGAATCCACTAAAAACAAAATATGTAGAGAATTTAGGGCTAAACTAGGACTAATCATTGATAAACCCAAACCAGGGTTTGGGAATAGCACTGACGGGAACACCGCTAGGCGGTTTTTTCAAAATTCAGATGAATCGGCTAAAATAACAGGTTTAGATATTCATATTTTAAAGAGATTTGGCACAATTTTAAATACAATTTCTAGTGGGTTTGATATAAATATACTTAAATTTAAGGATTATGCTTTGGAAACAGCAAATTTGTTTGTGGAAAAGTACCCATGGTACTGTATGCCCCCTACTGTTCACAAAGTATTAATTCATGGGCCAATTATTATTGAAAAAGCGGTGTTGCTCATAGGGCAGTTGAGCGAAGAAGCTCAGGAAGCTAATAACAAAATGTTTAAAAGATATAGAGAGGGTTTTTCACGTAGAATTTCTCGTGAAAAATCAAATGAACATATTTTACATCTTCTTTTAATTTCATCGGATCCTCTGATAAGTAGTATGCATCAACCGTTAAAACGCAAATCCCTTTTTGATCCAGATGTGTTAAATTTACTAGAGTGTCCTGACTTCAATTTTTCATCTGAGGATATGATCCATAATGATGAAGGGAGCGATGAAGAATCTTCAGATAACGATGAAGATTGATTAATAGTATCATATTTAACAAGCGTACAATGAATTGCTCTTTCAGTGCTATTTTGGTCTTACCAAATCTGAAATGAGGTGTCAATTTTACAGATTTTACACACACGCATATTTAAAAATCATAAAATACACATCTCTTCTCAGAATGTACGCAAGTTAAATATTTAATTTATAGCTAAGGTTATACATATCAAGTAGTTAAAACAGGTTACTAAATCAAGTAACTAAATTTAGTTGCTTGTATGGTGTGAACAGCAGCGCAAGTACTAAATCGTACCAAATCAAGCAGTTTACACCATACAAGTAACTAAATTTAGTTACTTGATTTAGTAACCTGCTTTAGCTACTTGATACGTTTAACTCCAGCTTTATCTTCATCAACAAAATAAAATTATATCATTTGGCCCATGATATTTTGTGATTTTGAAGTTTTTTTAGTGGATTCAACATTTTTTCTTTTTTTTTTACTTGTAGTAATACAGGGTGTTTCAGAATAACATGCTAATAATAAAGGGGGTGATTCTTGGGCTCATTTTAAGAAAAAAAGTTCATATGAACGTATGTCCTAAACGCCTTAACTTTTTAGATACAGGGTGTCAAAGTTTTAAAAAATAAATACTTTTTTTACAATAACTTTGTCACTACTGTAGATATCTGTATGAAATTTGGGTCATGTATTTTAGGCATTAATACGTATTTTTTGATGCATCAAGAATACAATTATTCTGACCAGTGCCGTTCATGCGGGTTTTGCTTTGCATATTTTTTGTATAACTGTAAGTTTTATATCTTAATATACTAATGGTATTATACCCTGTATTTAAAAATTGGTAGGGACTTTTTGCTATAAAATACATTTGTAATATTGAAACCTAAACATTGTTTCTACCTCATTTATCTCCTGCCACCAAGAGCTACCCTCCTAATATAGGAAGGGGGTTTCCGGTCATATGTCATGTGATACCACATTTTAAAGGCCTTTCGACCTGATATTATAGTTTTTGCTGTGATTCTGTTTAATATGACAATTTGCTGGATTTAAGCTAATAAAATAACTAAGTATCCACAGTATCATATTAAAGGGGATGACAGTAAAAACTTCACAGTCATAATATAAGTGAAATGACCTTTAAAATGAGATACCGCACGACCGACCTCGACCTTCTATCAATTAAGGAGTTTTAAGGGGTTGGATCCTAGAGGCAGAGGGTTAAAGGTAGAGAAGCATCTTTGGCTTTAAAAGTTGTCCTTGATATATTTTTTACAAATTTGGGCGATCATTTTTAAATTTAAATTTTGAGAAATCCAATATCCAATGTATACGTTTTAGAATGAACACCCTGTATATTTAAATCCAATTTTATTGTATCTAAGAGTCAAATTACCATCTAATATAGATATTTAACTAACCTAAAATACAAAACCAACATTAAATATTTTTTGCCAACTTTTTACATCATTGGCCCCTATGTGTGTCGGTCAAATTCAACTCTAGCAATTAAAATTTTACACTCTCCCTGTTGACCGATTTATCTGAGATTTGGTACACACCTTTAGTTGTGATGACAACACAATTATGTATATTCAGTATCATTTCAATTCAAGATGGCCGTCGTCACAAAATGGCGTATTACACACATGAGTTCAACCCCCTCAATATGGGTATCAAATAAAAGGGCTTGACTAGTAGAATACAATATACCATGAAAAAATCCGAATCCGAGATGGCTGCCACCACAATGGCGGATTACATATTTTTTCAATCTCCTCAATATGGGTATTAAATGCTGGGCTTGTCTACCCATTTTGCTACCAACTATGTAATACCTGGTTTTTGTGCAAAATTTGAGGTAAATTGAATAATTAGTGGCCCACCAATAGTTTATACCACTTCCATAGATTGCCATTGATCTCATTGCAAAATTCTTTCTTTTCATTAAATTAAGTTTTATAGAAATTAGTTTGCAATTTTATGGCGGTAAGCGCAGCAGAGTTACATTGTATTTTTCTGCTATATCTTCCAAGGCATGTTTCATAAAATTATTTTTGTGTAAATTTGCTATGGCTAGAAGTTCTTTCTATATCAAATTGGGTTCAAACTCAATACCTTTGGTAGTTAGTCAGTCATTAATTTCTTGTTTTCTCCAAGATGAAGAGTCTTCTCTGTGTACCGTGAATCATAGCTTGCGTTATCCATAACCACTAACGAATCAGCCGAAAGATATTTTATCATTTCACCAAAATACTCTTCGAAAGCATCCGAATTCCGAAATTAGCAAACCTTCTTTTAAAAATCCCTTTTCTTTTCCAATGTGAGCAATTATTAGTATCTTCGCTTTTCCCGAAGGAACTTTAATACCCGTTGACAGGCCTTCGATAAAAGTTTGTCGGGTACTGGTTATATTTTTGTCTTGCCATATTTTTTGTACTATATAAGTTTCATTGATGCACATCTCATCAAGATAAGTTTTCTTTTTCTCCCTGCTGTATTGCTTTATACTTCGCAAGTATTTTCGTTGCCAGCAAATAATTTCATCGCTTTCCAGTAAAAGTGCTTTTCGATTATAAAAACCTGGAACCGATGCTAGAACCTTGGTTTCCTTTACATTTATGAAATGGCCAGTATTATGCTGGTGTTCAGCTACAGCAGATTGAACAATTTGTTTCTTTTTAATCCATCGTTCATGTTCCTTAAGTGTATATTGAGCGTCCTGTTTCTCCCCATACACTTCTCCACAGGATCAAAGAATTTTATATACTACTTCTGTTTGGAGAGATACAATATGGTAGCATACAATGGTGGCTCTGGCGGAGTTGGTTTACTATATCTTTTAAATGAACGCGTAATATCTTCGGTGCAATAGCCATTCCCTCTGAGAGCTTCAGTCAGTTTCGATGTTTCCGATGTTAAAGAATCTTGATCAGAACTCGAAATAGCTCTAAATACTAGTGAGTTAATAACCTATTTCTTTTGTGCAGGATGCACTAAAACCAAAGCACTGGTTCAGATATGTAGATGACACTTTTGTTGTTTGGCTTCATGTATAGGATAATCTCCTCATATTTCTAGACCATCTTAATCAGCAACATCATAATATCAAGTTCACGATGGAAATTGAATCTAATGGTGCGATTCCCTTTCTAGATGTATGGGTTCAAAGGAAGGAAAATGGTACATTAGGACGTTCTGTGTATAGAAAACCGACGCATACAAATAGATACTTAAATGCAAATTCCCAGCACCATCCAGCACAAAAGAAATCGGTTATTAACTCACTAGTATTTAAAGCTATTTCGATTTCTAATCAAGATTCTTTAACATCGAAACTGACCGAAGCTCTCAGAGGGAATGACTATTGTACTGAAGATATTACGCGTTCAATTAAAAGATATGGCAATCCAACTTCGCCAAAGGAGAATGATAAAAAGCCACCATTAGGTAGTGTTCTTCTTCCCTACATACATGGCACTACAGACAAAATAAGACGATTACTTTGGCGATCCAACCAGTAGCGTAACTTCAAATTTGGAGCCCCCCCGCAGGATTTTTTTGGGGCCCTTATATTAAAATAAAAAAAACACACTAAAAAACATAATATATGTATATTTGTTTAGGTATACGAAAATATCATATATTTTGATATAAAAACAAAAAATAAACTTTTTCCACATAAGAAAAAATAAAAATAAGGAAACATAAAAAAAAACATTACAAAATAAATCAACGCAGAAAACAAAACTTAATTATTACTAAAACAAAACTACCTAAATTATAAAAATAAGACTTTTTCTAATAAAAATATAATTCAAATTAAAATAAATTAATAGGAACAAATAAAATGTAAAAAGGAACAAATACAAATGAGGTAGAGAGATTAAACAAATTTTTTTCTCCTTGTTTTAAAATTGGCAAAGGCGTAAATCAAATCTTTCACGTCCATTTTTTTGGCTTCTTCAGCCTCAATCCACATAAGAAAAAATAAAAATAAGGGAACATAAAAAAACATTACAAAATAAATCAACGCAGAAAACAAAACTTAATTACTAAAACAAAACTACCTAAATTATAAAAATAAGACTTTTTCTAATAAAAATAAATTAATAGGAACAAATAAAATGTAAAAAGGAACAAATACAAATGAGGTAGAGAGATTAAACAAATTTTTTTCTCCTTGCTTTAAAATTGGCAAAGGCGTGAATCAAATCTTTTACGTCCATTTTTTTGGCTTCTTCAGCCTCAATAGCTAGCATTCCCAATGCATTTAGCCGAGACTGAGTCATGCTTGTGCGCAAAAAACTTTTTATAAGTCTTAGTTTGGAAAAAGAACGTTCGGCGCTGGCGACGGTAACAGGTAGAGTTAAAAATAAAACTATTACCGCAATAACTTCAGTAAAACTGGAACTTAGATCTGGATTTTTTACTATAATTAACTCTAACAAATCTCTAATATTATCTAATTTAAACAATTCAGATTGAAAGGTCTTCTTAAAAAGAACAAGTTGAAGGGCAAACGCAGCACTTATATCTTCTTTGTATTTATTTTGTACGTTATTTGCCTTTTCAATAATTTCTGTGTCAGATAATTTTATTAATGTGTGAGGTTCAAGAAATGAAAAAAAGTTATTAATCTCTGCCATTCCCTTAAACCTTGCAGTTAACTGTTGGATGAAAATATCCACTACTCTTATAAATACATTTATTCTAAACATTTCTTCCGCGCTGTTAAATCGATAATCTATTGAAAGCTCATCAAAGTGTTTTTTTATTATTCTTGTGCGTTTAGTTAAAAAGTTAGTATTTTCTATTTTCATTTTATTACAAAACTCTTTTGCTTCCGACATTATATTTGAAAATTCGTCTCTAAGACTGACTGCTTTGGTTAGACAGTTTTCTAAGAGTTTTGCAGCTTGACTAAGGTCTTGCCTAATAGCCTGCAATTGTTTTGAAGGCATATCAGTGATTTCCAGAACTTTAGTAACTAAAATTAAAGTCAGTATGAATTCAAAACTTTCTATTTTTTTCCTTTAAAGAAAATGCTTGGTCACGCTCTTCTTTTTTTAAGCTTTCAAAATTAATTTTATCTAAGGCTTTTATAATGTCAAGAATGCGCAATTTAAACCCAGTGCAGGATAGTACCCGACCTGCCCAACGAGTTGGATTTAATTTTTTTATAGTTACTTTGGACTCTCCTGTAATGTGTGTTAAAATATCCCACCTATTGATACTTAGTCCAAAAAATAAATATACTTCTTGCAAAATGGCAAAGAAATTTGAAATTTCCTGAACCCCAGTCATTGCATCATTTATTAATAGATTTAAATTATGTGCTGCACAATGAATATATAATGCATTTTTTTCAATTTCTTTTATTCGTGTTTGCACGCCTGAATATATACCACTCATTGTACTGGCACCATCATAACCCTGACCACGGCATTTTTGGATATTTAGACCGAAACTATTAATTATGTTTAAAATTTCGGAAGTTAATTCTTCTGCAGATTACCCTTCCACTTTGTAAAATCCTAAAAAAGATTCGACGATTTCTATTTCAGTCTTACATTTATTATTTTCACCTGATGCAAATGAAGAGTTATGATTGTCATGAATTTTTACATACCTAACAGTAAAACTTAATTGGTCTACCTTAGCGGTATCTTGGGTAGTATCTACAATTATAAAATAAAATGGACTTTTCAAAACAGGTTTTTGAAATTTCCCAAAATGTCAATTATTTCATTTTGAATTTGAGGACTTAAGTATTTTATTTTTCCTTGAGGCAAGTTCACAACCTGTTTTAAAACGTCATTATATTCTGCTAATAAAAAAACATCAGAAAGAAAATTACCATTGTACGTGTCATTAAACGTTTCCCTATGTCCCACAGTTTTTTGCCAATTTTAAAGTTATTTTTATTAATCTCTCTAAAACCTGCGCCCAAAAACTAACAACTTGCTTAGTTTCTGCTTCTAATTGGGCATCTATAATATTTCCTTGTTTCCAAGATTCTTTAATTAGGCATGCTGTCATATGGTTATCTGCCTTTTCATGTATCTTGATTTTTTTTGAAAGACCTTGCCAATCGTTAATACCAGTTACCCATCCTGATTGTTCAGAGTGGCGCTGGGTATTAAATAACCAACAAGGTTCACAATATGCAACATTAAGCTTCGGGGAATAACATAGCCAATTATTTTCAACCACAATGCCAGATTTCGAAACACTTTTATAGAACGATTCAGAAAAACAACGATTTTTTGAGTCTCTGGGATAAGGGCCTTTTGGTCGGCAGGACTTCATATTTATAATTTCTTTTTTTTGTTCTGAGGTAAGAGGGTTCGGAAAATTAGCTTTATCTGAAGGAAACAATTCTCCTTTATTTTTATTTTGAAAAATATTATTAATAAAACTGCCAATTTCTTGTTCATCGTCAGATATATCTTTTAAAACGGTAGGTTCGTCATCGTCAATATCAGTTACTTGTGAGGTACTTGTCGCAGTATGGAAAATTTCAGGTGCATGGACAGATGTATCTTTTAGAATTGTAGGTTCATCAGTATCAATTACTTGTGAGGTACTTGGTTTTGACTGATCTTTTGTCGCACTTTGGAAAAATGTTGTAAGTTTTGGAATTTTTTTTAATTGTTCATTAACAATTGTTTTTTTCGATTCTTGCATTTTTCGTTTGTGTGCTCCACTTTGATATCTTTTTTTTGCATCCATATTTGTAATAAAAATAATAAAATCCTAATAAAAATGTAACGTAAATAATAATTTACATTGTATATTGTATATAAAATGGCTTACCTGCAATTTTATACTGAGTACCTACTGAATAACGTAGTAGTATTGCACTAATAAAAACGTTTAGCGCGGGGCCCTTTAAAAATCTAAAAAATAACAATATGCGATGTATTGTGAAAACAAAACAGCGTTGAACCAAAACACACGAAAGGTACCCATCACACTGTTTTATAATAATTATCTAGGCGCCCTTTGCCATAGTGACCTTCGCAGTTCGCACACAAATCGCTTTATTCTGAAGTTTCCCGACGCGACATTCCATCGACAGCCCTTATAAATATGTGCTCAGTGCGCTACGTTTAAGTTATTATTCCAATGAAAGATAGAAAATTGTTAGTCAAATTTAATATTGCATGATTAAATTAACTTGGCTAAAAAAATATGTGTTTAAAATTAAAACTTATATTATTAAGATAACAATGTAATTAAAACATTAATACACAAAATACACATATTACATGTTTTTAGTAATAAATGGGGGCTCCTGCGGGGCCCCCAAAATCGCGAGGCCCCCCCGCCGTTGCGGGTGCTGCGGGGCCTACGCTACGCTACTGGATCCAACATACGTACAATCTTCAATACACATAAGAAGATTGGACAATGCTTGCGATCCCCGAAAGATATTGTATCTTTCCAAACAGAAGGAGTATATAAAATTCCTTGCTCCTGTGGGGAAGTGTATGTGGGAGAAACAGGACGCTCAATATCAACTAGACTTAAGGAACATGTACGATGTATTAAAAAGAAACAAATTGTTCAATCTGTTGTAGCTGAACACCAGCATAACACTGGCCATTTCATAAGTGTAAAGGAAACCAAGGTTCTAGCATCGGTTCCAGGTTTTTATAAACGAAAAATGAGAAAATCTATTGAAATATTTAAACATACAAAAAATTTCAATAGAGATACGGGTTACGGTATACATCACACCTGGAAACCGATCTTAACGCAGAGTCACAGTTTGGCGAGAGTCGGGTATAAAAGCCCGCCTGAATCTCTTCGAGCTCATTCAGTGTTCAGATCTCGCGGAGTAAAGATCCCTGAAGATGCCTCGTGCAATCGAAGGCGAAACGTCGGATAGTAATTCCAATTTGACACAGTCTAATCCCAAGAACAATGATTTCTTAGTTGGAGTGTTAACAGCAAATACTAACATGTTTAAAATACATTTAAGTATTTATAATATGTGTTTTATTACCTGCCTCCATTAAATACTAGCATATTATGTATGCATGCATTGAGTAATAAACGTAATCTATAGATTAATAAAACCCATTAGGTATACAAAGGGACAGGGATTTAGAAGTATCTTTATCATTATTTCTATAAACAAAGTTTACCTATGCCTAAGGAAGACTCCGAAATTCAGTCAAATTAAACCGAATTCCTTATTTTATTACTCTATACATTTCTGAAACAGACTATATCTACGCCACTAACTGACAGACAGACTGACGGAATTGAGAAAACATATTTTTTGCATTTAGGGGCACTAAAATGTAAAGATATGTTACAACACAATTTGTAATCAACCTATTAAATAGTTCGTACCAAAATTTTATTAGTTCATTCCTACGTAATATTTGACTTTTGTGCAAAATCTGAGGTAAATTGGATAAATAGTTAAATATTTTTTTTACATTTCACTAAGCCGCTATGTTATTTCGACATATTGGATTTTAATCCATGGGGTAAGTAGTTTTTTAGCTATGCCGCGAGCAAACAGACAGACAAAGCGACGCAATCGAGGAAACTTGAAATCTAGAGACCAAAATAATAATGAACCTAGGTCACAACACATCTGTCAAAATGTTTTGATGAAAAAGAAGGGACCTTGAAAAGTCAAGATCTGAAAAAATCTCGGAGGGAGATTTTTTCACGATTACAATATTTCCGAGGGAAATAAAAATGAAGCTGATGATAGTTCCTTAAAGACGAGACGTCAAATTTTAAATCTGATGTGATTTTGTAAAGGATAAAAAGTACCAATGCCAAAGTGTCATTTCTTATGCAATCCCTTTATATAATAACGTCAGGAAAAAATTAAATTATACATTTCGATTCTTAGTTTTTGCTTTGCCATAATTTAATTACCTTCATATATCTTATGGTTTCTGAGATCCCTGTGTTTTTAATCGAATTTGGGACACCTTGTACATAAATACCGGCATGTGAACGTATTTACCAGCAAACATATTACCTCTAATTTAAAGGAGGCACTGCAGCAGCCCCTCTTGAAAATCCAAAGGGTCCATTTTCAATATGATTGAGTGTTTTTCACAACAATATATGTCTCTCTTCTGTATGGTGCAATTATTTCGCGATGAGAGGTAAAAAAGCACGAGGCGCATAGTAATTTTCATATTCAGGCTGTGGAATTGCCATTATGCGCTCTGCCGCGAATGTATTATGTTCTCTAGAAATCACGGTAAATAGAAAACATGTAATGTTAAAAGACGTTGGTATTACGTAAGAGCAGAAAATTGAAAACTAGAAAATGTTATAAGACATTACAAATGTATGCTTTTCTGGTTTCAGAAGTGCTGCTACAATTTTTTGCTTTTGTTCAGTTTGCATGAGTTTTAAGTTCATACAAACATAAAATGTTAATAAGGAGTAAAGTTAGTCACAAAAAAAGACAAAACTTCAAGATCCGACCAAGCTGGAATTTCGTGGAGGCGCTTATGTTGATGTCCCAAACTTAGAGTAAGAATAAAAATAGAGTTCATTACTTACATATTTAGCCACTGCCAAAATTACCTCACAGTATAAGGGCGAACGTACGACGATGCCAAGCCTAGCCAGGAACTCCAATGTTTATATCAATTTATATTACCGTGAATATATTTAAACATGATGCAATAAAATTTTCATACAAAAAATAGTAATGTTTTACCACTATTAATTTCTAAGCAGTATAAAGAAATTACTTTTATTGGAAAATAGTAAAATACAAATTAAAATACTCAAAGCTTTAGATCAGATTACACCAGTAACAAGAGTTTTAGTTAGATATGGAAACCCCGAACGACAACTCCGCGTATTAGACCATCCCTCTTTCATTGACAACGGATCTTTATAGTAAAAAAGTATAATAGGCTAAAGATTGTTACAAGGTCACGTGACCGGCGTGGCTTAAAAGCAAATAGCGGGTCGTGGAACTATAAAAAAACTTTAACATTAAAGAAATTAATTTGCTGAAAAATAATTTAACCCAGAAATTAATTCAATTAAAATTGTCATTAAGTACAAAGCTTTTCTTAGCTTCACTACTGCCTGTGTTTTAATGTATTATTGTGTAATTGTTAATACGGTTCAAATCTTCTAATTATATGTTGCCTTACTTCAAGAAGCAGCGTTCTAAAGGTGCGGTGACATTAGAAGAACATTGATTTTTTATATATTTAATAAATAAGTTTTATTTACTTTATCCTGGACATTGCGAAACTAGGAGCTTTAGTTGACCTAACTATGGTGCGGCAATGTGAGTTTGTAAAAAAATGGCCGTTTAAGTTTGGAATTGTCTTTTAATCATTAAGTGAACAGCTAGATTTCGTTTTCCAGGGGACTTGTTCTGTCTAATAGAAAATACATTGATCATTTATTTTGGGTCACATGACGTATTGACCAATCCGGTTCAGGATAATAGAACATTTATTTCGTCGGGAGTCATGTGAGAATCCTTAGAAGCAAAATGATACAAGAAAGACTGAGGTGATTTTTTTGACGATTACCATAGTTTCTCCTATTTTGGATGAAATCTGGGGAAATAATAAAATTTTGGATGATTTCGGGCCTTTTTTTATAAATGCTGTGAAGTAAAGGAATTTAAATAGTGATTCTTTGAGTAATTAAAAGTAAAAATGTGTTCGTAAACATGTTCTAAACTGGTTAGAATTTAAGATTTAGGATATTGAAAATTAAAAAAAATCTTTTATTTTTTAAATTTAGCTATTAACATCGAATAACAATATGGCAATTGGCTATTCTATTTTTTTCTTATATCGCTCGCTTTTTTCTAGTTGCGAAAAAACAGTTTTCGCAGTTCCGTCGGTTAGTCTATAGGTCTGTCGTCAACAAAAACCTGCTTATCCATTTTAAATAAATTTTGCAGAAAAATTAGGTGTGACATGACCATCAACTGATAAGTTTTACTACAAATCTAAAATGGCGGCCTAATAAAATGTTATAAAAGTCAATGCAGAAAACTACTGCATCGATTATGTTCAAATTTTGCTCAAAGATCAAATATTATATAGGGATGAACTGGTAAAAATGAAAAGACAAATTCAAAATGGGGGAACAAAACGGTGGCCTAATTAAATGTTTAAAAATATCTAAAAAAAGTACTTATCGGATTGATTGATTGATGGCATCCCCCCACATATTTATTACTAAAAATGTATGAATTCCTCACTTAATATCGATTTTTAATCAAATCTGTATAAATATTAAAATTCGCTCGCATTCTAGGCATTCCTATTCTATTTTACTAAAAATGTATGATATGTATTCTCAAATACCCCCAGATGCCTACTTTCTTTCAGCCAAATCTCTACAAATGTTAAAATTCCGCCGCCATGTTGGCATTACAATCTTGAATTTTTAAAATGTTGACACAAATTCATGATGTGCAGTCTTAAATACACCTAAACGCCGAATTTTAATGAAATCTGCAAAAATTTTAAAATTAGTCTGCTATGGTGGTGCCGCCATTTTTAATTCTCAAATATTGACTAAAATTTCATAACTTTTATTCTCAAATACTTCTAGATACTGGTATTTCAGCCGAACCTGTACAAATGACAAAATTCGTTCGCTATACTGGCGCCACCATTTTGATTTTTGTTGTGCATTCTTAAATATTCCCCATAAATGTTAAAATTATCCGTCCGACCTGTTGGCATTGTCATTTTGACACCGCTATTTTGAATTTTTAAATGCTGGCACTTTTAAATTTTCGTAGGCACTGATTTTCAGTTTTAGCTACACAAGTAACAAAATTTGTCGACCGTATTGGCGCCGCCATTTTGGATTTCTAAACGTTTACTAAAAAAATTCTGATTTTTTATATCAGAAAGTGCATGCATGTCAAATTTGAAAATAATCCATACTGGAAGTGCTGAAAAATCCATTACAAGATTTGAACCAGACATACAAACATATAATCAGACGAATAGGAAGCATATAAAAGCGCGTTAAAAGCATTGATTTTAGTTTAAAACTTTAACACCCGTATTCACTAAAGAGGTTTAAATTAAAGATTAAAGGTCTAACTTGACTGTTACAGGTTTAAGATGACATTTTCAACAACTGAACAAAATTTTTTTCTAAATGTCACAATTACAAAATATCAGTGACATAAGGCAAACATAACTAAAAATTAAAGTTTAATAACATATAAATAACTAATTTCATTTTAAACTTACCTAACTTAATGGTTTGATTTAGATAGTGAAGTAAAGAACTATTATTTCTTTGAAATTTGTAAAAATACCTACTTGCCTCATTAAGGAATAGGTAAGAATCCTTCTTTTTGTCAACGATAATGAAGCATGGCCCATTTCTTCATTTTTGTACAGGGTGGCCCACATAAGATGACCCACTACCTTATCTCAGAATCTGTACGAGACAGGGAAAAAAGTTTTATACAAAAGTTTTTTAGGTTTATCTAGATTTTTTAAATATTATATTTTTATATATATAGGGTGTGTCATTTTGCGTTGACAGATGTCAACTTTGTTATTTTAAATGGAACACCCTGTATATTATTATGGATTTGAATAGCTCTCTTAGAGACGATTTCAACGATGTATTATAAGATGGGTCTACGAGGCACCGTTTCGGAGATATTTACGATCATCTTCAATTTTTGATATATTTTCAACTTGTTGTATCTCTGGTATTTATCAACTTTTTTGTTTCATTTTTGTGCAGGAAAAAACATAATTTTATGCTTTATTGGACGTGTAGGTAAAAATATTGAAATTGAAAAAAAATGTTACAGTGTTGTCACGTTTTGCGTACCATCAGTTTTCTCAAGATTTTTAAATGCAACCCCCTATATTTTATAACGGATTTAAATAGAGCATCGAAAGACGATTTCAACGATATATTATAACATAGGTTTACAAGTCACGGTTCCCGAGTTTTGGGGATTTTCTTCAGGAATCAATTTTAATATTAAACAATTTTTACTAAAACATAATATAAACTATTAAACGTGACATGACATGAACGAAGACAACAAAATTAATATTATATGCTAAAGAATATCTAAATTAGATTTTCTAATTGCTTTGAATAATTATTACCACGCCGTTTTCCAGATCAAACGTAAAACTCTCTAAAAATCAGTTAAATACATAATGTGTATTTTTGTTAAAATAGTGTGAATCTATTTAAAAATAGTTCTTTATGTTTCCTTCCCATATACTAAATAAGCCTTATCAATGTTATGATTAGCGATTACCGAAACAGACGGCCAAGGCGACTGTGTCGATAATGGTGCCGCAAAATGTCTTTGCTTACTAATCATTTTTGTTGTTTCGTTTTTATATAGAGCGTCTGAAAGTCAATCGAGTAATAAACGTCATCAAGCTAAGTATTGGCTTCGTGTTTTTTCTCTCACAATTATTTACCAACCTTTCCACAACCCTATCAACAATTTTAAGTAGGCTGTGCTTCAAAACCATGGAAACAAACGAAATATTATTTGCATGAAATTTGACAGCTTGGTTGCATTTCTTGATTAAATTAGTAAATTTAAGAAATAATTATGTCGAACTACACTATTCAACAACGTTTAAATTTATATGAGTGCTTCATTAGAAACAATAAGAGTCCCGCACTAGCGTTAAGGGAGTATAGAAGACTGTATCCAAACAGCAGAATTCCAAGTAAGAAAATCTTCGTAAGAATTACACGAGATGTGGAAAATGGCGTTGTGATAAACAATAAAAGAAACCGGCCTAGGACAGTTCTTACAGAAGAAAATCAATTTGATGTTCTTTTATATTTTGAGGAAAGCAATGAAAATTCCCAAAGGGATGCCGCACGGGACATACCGCATATTAGCCGAGCAAGTATTCAGAGAAAACTTAATATCAACGATTACCATCCTTTCAAATTCACTCCGGTACAAGAGCTATCCATAGCTGATTTTGACAACAGAGCTACTTTTTGCATGGATATGATGGACCGCCACTTTGATCAACCGATTTTTGACAAAATTCTTTTCACTGACGAAGCAATTTTCAACACCGCGGGAATATTTAATCGAAAGAAATGCCACTACTGGTCAAGGCAAAATCAACATAAAATCAAAGCCATCAGAAAGCAGGGACATCAAAGTGTATATGTTTGGTGCGGAATAATAAAGGACCGAGTGATTGGGCCGGTTTTTTATGATAGGACTCTTAACGGACAGAGATACCACAGTTTGTTGCAAAATGAAATACAACCTCTTATTAATGAATTACCGGATGAAATTAAAGATGGTCTTGTATTTCAACAAGACAGTGCGCCGTACCATACCGTAAGACCTGTAATTGAATGGTTAAATGAAAGATTTCCAATGTGGATTGGCAGATTTGGGTCAATACCCTGGCCAGCTCGGAGTCCCGATTTAACTCCACTAGATTTTTTTTTATGGGGAAATATTAAAGACAAAGTGTATAAGAATAAAGTTAATAACGTAGACGATTTAAGGGGGAGAATAATGGAAGAGATCCATTTGATCAATGAGAGTGGAGCAGTTCGTAGGGCAATAAAAAAATTAGACATTATTTATACAACATGTATAGCACAGGAAGGTGGTTATATAGAAAATTTAATTTAAGTAATGTTTATTTTTTTGTCTTTGTTCTTGTTATGTCATGTTTAATAGTTTATGTTATGTTTAGTAAAAATTGTTTAATATTAAAATTGATTCCTGAAGAAAATCCCCAAAACTCGGGAACCGTGACTTGTAAACCTATGTTATAATATATCGTTGAAATCGTCTTTCGATGCTCTATTTAAATCCGTTATAAAATATAGGGGGTTGCATTTAAAAATCTTGAGAAAACTGATGGTACGCTAAACGTGACAACACTGTAACATTTTTTTTCAATTTCAATATTTTTACCTACACGTCCAATAAAGCATAAAATTATGTTTTCTCCTGCACAAAAATGAAACAAAAAAGTTGATAAATACCAGAGATACAACAAGTTGAAAGTATGTCAAAAATTGAAGATGATCGTAAATATCTCCGAAACGGTGCCTCGTAGACCCATCTTATAATACATCGTTGAAATCGTCTCTAAGAGGGCTATTCAAATCCATAATAATATACAGGGTGTTCCATTTAAAATAACAAAGTTGACATCTGTCAACGCAAAATGACACACCCTGTATATATAAAAATACAATATTTAAAAAATTTAGATAAACCCAAGAAACTTTTGTATAAAACTTTTTTCCTTATCTCGTACAGATTATGAGATAAGGTAGTGGGTCATCTTATGTGGGCCACCCTGTACATCAAATATTTTAACAGGTCGTCATTTTGTTTCGCCATATTGAATTCATACCAATATTTTACCAGTTTTTTTTTGTATCAGACGTAATTGTTGTGTAAAATTAAAGTTAATCGGGTAAGTGGATTTTTTAGCTATACCGGAACAGACCGACAGTAATGGAAAAACATGAAGATCCGTAAAAACCCGGAACGATAATTTTTTCACGATTAATGATATTTCCTTATGCGGGAAGTGAAAACTCACTCCGTCACTGGCATTCGTCAACAAATGGCCACGGCTTGGGCATGGGCCATCCCCACTTCTTGTATTATCGTAAACATTGGTCGATAGAATGTGAAAAATAAGGGAACCATGTTGGCACATACCCCTAACGTAATTTATGAATGAATTGTGATCTCTACTTTAATTCTTACTCTAAGGTCCCAAGCGTATCCTAAAAGTACACTAGAAGCATACATTGTCCAATCAATTTACTTAAAAATAAAAATATTTTTAAAATATTAAGCTTTTTATAATCTATATTTTTATTATAAAAATGCAGTATGTTTTATATAAATTCACATTATTTCTATCAAACCTAGTGCCTTATATACTCAAAAAATAATAATGACTTAAAAGCATAGCGCGCTGAACACCTTTTCATAACAGCGACCCGTTGAGCAGCGGTTACAAATTCCGCATCAGACTCTCCCCGCACGTCAACTTTCGCGCTTAGATTTGTTTACGGCAGTTTCTATGGCAACGCAGTGTTGAATATCCGTAAGCCAAATGGAGATGGGAGCATAAATTGCTGCTGATGGCTGCAGGCGCTTCTTCGCTTGTTATAGAATTAATGTAAATTAGTGCGCTCGGATCATCGGAGGCGGAAGCAGTTTTGCATCCATCGAATCGAATCGAAATTAACTCTAAGCAAAAGTCTGAATAAAAATACAAGTTGCGGCACTTGAACAAGTGACTCGATTTACCTATTCCTCGCGTCCCGCCCCAGCTGGTACATTCTGGGTACCGGTCGGGTCTCCGGCACATACACAGTTGGTCATTGTGCTGTGCTATATAGTGAAATATGAGCCAATATACCTATTAGATTTTGCTCTGTAGACGGTTATAAAAAACATGTTTTATCAATTCCGTCGTTTCGTCTGTCGGTCTGTATGTCTGTCTATTAGTTCGCGACATAGCTTAAATACTACTTACTCGATTGACTCCGAATTTTGACCAAAAATTAAGGGTCATATGAGGATGACCTAGTAATGTGTTGGAAAAAATTGTTAAAGTGATGTATTATTTAGGGTTAAAATTCAATAAAAAAAGCAAGTCTATTTTTAAATTGTCGATGTTTCCCAACTTTGTTGTTGTATCCTCAGAACACATATAGATTCTATATCCTACATGGAACCAATATTATCAGTCTTTACCTACTGCGTTGGTCTGCAGATATTTCCCATATATTAAGTGTCTAAATGGTTTTCGTTAACGATCCTCTTGTTGTTATGTTAGAATGGTGTATTATTTGGGGTTGGGATCCAGTAAAACAACACACTGTCAACTGTCGACGTTTCGCTATTTTATTGTTCAATCCTCAGGACATATATAAATTCTATAACCCACATTATCAGTCTTTACCTATTACGCTGGTCCGCAGATATTTCCAGATATTAAGTTTCTATTACGCTGGTCCGCAGATATTAAGTTTCTAAATGGTTTTCGTTAACGATCCTCTTGTTTTTATGTTAGAGTGGTGTTTTATCTAAAACATATGAGTATTGCTTATATATTTGAGGCCCTAACACTGGAACGGTGGACGATAGATCAAAATACAAGAGTTCTAACCACACTACACCACAACTTGTTACGTTCTGGACGCGCGTTTCGCTAACCAAGTTAGCATCAGCAGATGATATAAACTAAAGTAACTTATCCTAACCGAGACTATTTATAGGTAAATGTGGTCACACTTGGTTGCGCCCGACTGTACCGTTGTCAAGTAAACAATAGAGGGGACTATAGGGAATAGGCCCTGTGTCTTTATTTAGTGCTTTCTTACCACATTTAACTATTTCTATACTCTCAAATGCATCCAATAATCTAACTCAAAGATTAGTCAATTTTCCATCAAGTAAAGAACGTTTTAGCAATGAAATGAATCGGATTAAGAATATAGCTAAAAGTAATGGATATAATGGTAATTTTGTACAGGGTGTTCCAGCGAGGACTGAACAGGGACCTATTTTCGACCTTCCTTGTATTTTGGAAAAATTCAAAATAGCCAATCGATGTATTTTTTCTTGTAGAATCCAAAAATGTCATCGAAAAAATATTTGAACCAGAAACAAAAGAGTTACGCTATGCATCAGGTGTTTTTTAAATGGAATGTATCGTTTTTTATACGATTTTTGGAAAGAGTGATTTTTTTTATGTCCATTCTGATTAAAAGATTTGATTTTGCGATAGCTGTTTATATTACATTTTAATGTTTTACAAACTAAAATTTTAGCTTCACCTGTTTAAAATATACGATAGGTTGGTATAGGTGATCAAGGTAAAATGACGTTTGAATGCTTTGTCAATAAAAATTGACATTATTTTAATTATTGTCGAAGTCTTCACCTAAAAAATATATATTTGACTCTGATCGAAATGAAATACTCTTTCGACGAGAGACTACAGATTGTTATGCTATTTTACAAGTGCCAAGAAAATGCAAGAGAAGCAAGAAGAAGATTTATTGCAAATTTTCATAGAAATATATCCATCAATACAATTCTAAGGATAAAAAACCTATTTGAGGAAAATAAAACTTTACATGATAGAAAAAGAATTTCAATAAAAAATAATTATTAAATAATAAAATAAAACTACTAATAATATAAGTTTTCAATGTGACCGCCGTTTTTCTCGAAACAACATCGATAATCCCTTTGTAGCCTTTCTAAACTTGCTGTTACAATATGATTTTCCTGGTTAAGGCGGTTTATTTCATCGACAATTTTTCCCATGATCTCTTGAATATTTTCGTTTCGTTGTCTGTATACGACCTTCTTCAAGTGGCCCCAAAGAAATGTATCCAAAACCGAGAAGTCGGGGCTATTGGGCGGCCAAGCATATGTTCCATTTCGCCCTATCCATTCGTTATGGCGCCGATTTAAAAATTGAACCACATCATGCACGGCATGAGGAGGCGCCCCATCATGTTGCCAAATTAAATTCTGATATTCTGCTAATGGTAAGTCTTCCAAAAAATTTTCAATTTCGTTTTCTAAAAACTCATAATATCTGTGCCCATTTAAAGTCCCGTTAAAAAATATTGGTCCCAAAATTTTACTGTTTTTTATCCCACACCAAACATGAATAGAATTCCTCCCTTGAAATTTAATAGTCTGGAACTTTTTTGGATTTTCAACGGCTCAGTGGTGACTATTATGTCTGTTGAGTACTCCCGATGTTGTGAAAGTAGCTTCATCGGTCCACACAATATTTTTGAATAAATCAGGGTCTTCGTTTTCTTGCCGAATTACCATTTGAGAAACAAATTGGAAGCGAAGTTCTTTTTGTGCCGGTGTTAGGTGCTGAAGTGGAAGGATACGAAAAGGCCTACATTTATGAATTTTCAGAGTCCTGTGAACAGTCCCTCGGGTAACTCTTCTGCGCCTTACACCGCCACCGTACTGAACTTCCCGAACTGCATCCGAAATAGATTTGGTTGGATTAACTTGAAAATAATTTATAATGGCCTGGTCTCGATTTCTTCTTCTTTGTATATTTCTTTTTCTATCATGTAAAGTTTTATTTTCCTCAAATAGGTTTTTTATCCTTAGAATTGTATTGATGGATATATTTCTATGAAAATTTGCAATAAATCTTCTTGCTTCTCTTGCATTTTCTTGGCACTTGTAAAATAGCATAACAATATGTAAATATATATTTTTTAGGTGAAGACTTCGACAATAATTAAAATAATGTCAATTTTTATTGACAAAGCATTCAAATTCATTTTACCTTGATCACCTATACCAACCTATCGTATATTTTAAACAGGTGAAGCTAAAATTTTAGTTTGTAAAACATTAAAATGTAATATAAACAGCTACCGCAAAATCAAATCTTTTAATCAGAACGGACATAAAAAAATCACTCTTTCCAAAAATCGTATAAAAAACGATACATTCCATTTAAAAAACACCTGATGCCTAGCGTAACTCTTATGTTTCGGGTTCAAATATTTTTTCGATGATATTTTTGGATTCTACAAGAAAAAATACATCGATTGGCTATTTTGAATTTTTCCAAAATACAAGGAAGGTCGAAAATAGGTCCCTGTTCAGTCCTCGCTGGAACACCCTGTACATAAATTAGTAAATAGACATAAGCATAAGAAAATGTTAAAACATGCCACTACTCTTCAAGCACCTGAGGCTCCCAATAAGTTCATAGTAATCCCATATGATCCCAGATATACGAGAGGTCTAGAAAAAGTATTTAAAAACGTAGGTTTTAGAATAACCTACAAAACGGAGAATAGTTTGAAAAATCTCCTTCTAAACCCTAAAGACAAAGTCGACTTGAACGAGAGGAGTGGCATCTATGAAATTAGCTGTAATGACTGCGATCTAAAATATGTTGGGCAAACTAAACGCTCTATAAATATTCGTTTTAAAGAACACATGGCACATTTAAGATACGGAAGAACAGAAAAGTCCAACATGCTTTAGAAAACAATCACCAAATAGAAATAAATAATCTTAAGTTGATTAAAAATGTATCTAATAATAGATTATTGGATGCATTTGAGAGTATAGAAATAGTTAAATGTGGTAAGAAAGTACTAAATAAAGACAGAGGGCCTATTCCCTATAGTCCCCTCTATTGTTTACTTGACAACGGTGCAGTCGCGCGCAACCAAGTGTGACCACATTTACCTATAAATAGTCTCGTTTAGGATAAGTTTCTTTAGTTTATATCATCTTCAGATGATGCTAACTTGGTTAGCCAAACGTGCGTCCAGAACGTAACAAGTTGTGGTGTAGTGTGGTTAGAACTCTTTATTTTGATATATATTTGAACATCACTGTAAAGTTTTCTGTAAAAAATATGCATTATTTGCATTTTTACTTCCCTCGTAAAAGGGAAGTATTGTGATCGTGATATAATCATCCTCTGAGATGACAACTTAAATATTTAAAACTTCCGGCTAAAAATCTACTTAATGTATTGATTTCGAATTATATGCTATAACTCACTGTAATATAGAGAAGAACTAGTAAAATTGTGATATTAAATAAAGATGGTGAAACAAAATGGCAGCCAAATAAAATGTTCGTAATCGTAAAAAAAAATCATGCTTTCAGGTCCTACATACCTTCATCGTTTTAGCGTTTCTAGATGCGAAAAAATATATTTTATGAATTTTATCGGCTCCTCTGTCGGTATGTCTATCTGTTCGCGGCGTAGCTAAAAAACTACTTACCCGATTGACTTCGAATTTTGGTTAAAAATTAGGGCTCATATGGGGATGACCTGGTTAAACATTGTGGTAAAAATCCAGTATGGCGTCACAAACTGGCGGCCTAGTGCTATGTTAAAAAAATATTTTTATGAAACTACTTATTCCATTTATCTGAAATTTTGCAAAAACCTCAAGTATTATGTAGGAATCAACTGGTAACATTTTGATACGAATCCAAGATGACGGAACAAAATGGCGGCTTAACAAAATATTTAAAAATTCAACCTGGAAAAACTGCGTAATGGTTTTATTTCAAATTGTGTGCCATAACTAATTGTGGTATAGGGTTCAACTGGTAAAATTGTGGTACTAATTCAAAATGGCAGAACAAAATGGCGGTCAAATAAAATGTTCGTAATCGTGAAAAATCACCGTCTCAGGTTTAGACAACTTCATGTTTTAGCGTCCCTAGATGCCAAAAAATATGTTTTACCAAGTCCGTCAGTCCGTCTGTCGGTCTGACTGTCAGTTCACGGCCTAGCTTAAATACTACTTACCTGATTGATTTCAAATTTTGACCAAAAGTTAAAGGTTATATGGGGATAAACTGGTAATATTTTGGTAAGGATCCAATATGGCAGAATAATGTAAAAAAAAATTTTAGAGTGGTGTTTTATTTTGGGTTAAGAGTCATTAAAAAAAACAAAAGTCTTTTTTTAAAATGTCGATTTTTTGCAACTTTATTAGTGCATCCTCAGGAGACATATATAGATCCTATATACTGCATGAAACCCATATATCATACCTACTCCATTGGTTCGCATATATTTCCCAGATATTAAGTTTCTAAATGGCTTTTGTTAACAATCCTCTTGTTATGTTAATGTGGTGTATTATTTGGGTTAGAATCCAGTAAAAAGCAAAAGTCTATTTTTAAATGGTCGACGTTTCGCAACTTTATTGTTGCACCCTCAGGACACATATATAGATTCTAAATCCTGCGTGAAACCCATAATATTAGTCTTTACCTACTTCGTTGGTTCGCAGATATTAAGTTTCTAAATGGTTTTCGTTAACAATACTCTTGCTGTTTTGTGCAGTGGTATATTATTTGTGGTTAGGAAATATCTGCAGACCAACGGACAAGGTAAAGACTGATAATATGGGTTTTATGCAGGATATAAAATCTATATGTGTCCTGAGGGTACTACAATAAAGTTGCCAAACGTCAACAATTAAAAAAAAACCTTTTGGTTATTTTTGCTCAATCTTAACCCCAAATAATACACCACTCTATCGTAACAACAAGAGGTCGTTAACAAAAACTATTTAGAAACCTAATATCCCGCAAATATCTGCGGACCAACGAAGTAGGTAAAGACTGATAATGAGCAGGATGTATAATCTATACGTACATCCTGAGGATGAGGATACGTATATTAAAGTTGCGAAACGTCGACAATTTAAAAAAAGACTTTTTAAACCTCAAATAATACACCACTCTAATTTAACAAGAACATCGTTAACGAAAAACATTTAGAAATTAGAAATTAGAATTAGAAAAAATTATTACTAAAAAAACTGATTATCCAACTTACCTCAAATTTTGCACAAATATCAAGTGTTACATAGGAATGAACTGGTAACACTTTGATATGAATCCAAGATAGCAAGACAAACTATCGGCCTAATAAAATATTTAAAGAAAAATCAGTCTGAAAATATTATTTATTATATTAACTTCAATATTTGTTCAAAAATTAAGTATGATATAGAGATGAATTAGTAAAGTTGTGGTACGAATTTAAGATGTCGGAACAAAATGGCGGCCAAACAATTTTTTTTTAATCAACGTAAAAAAAATTGTTTAATTGACTGATTTTGCAGAAAAATTAAATGTAGTTGAAAGAAACTGGTAAAATATTGGTAGGAATCCAATATACAGTGGCGCAATTAGGGGGGGGCTAGGGCTTAGCCCCCCAAACTCGGAATTAGCCCCCCCCCACCAGGCGATTGGTGAGGGTCAACCAAAACATGTGATGTGGTGTGATTCTGCGAGCAAAGCCGAGTAAGCGGAATGCCGACTATTGTCCATGGATCGTCAGGTTCTCATTTTGTGGCAGTGCACCATTGAGTAATGTTTTAAGCTTGTTTTCTGAGATACTTTTGATTTTGCTGTTACAATAGTTAATATTTACGATATAGGTAAGGTAAAAACTTGAAAAGAATATATCTTACTGTGTTCCAACGCCTTCTATATTTTTTTAAAAATAACACTTAAACTCCATTTTGTTTGTAAAAATCGGTAAAAAGGTATTCTTCCGTAGCGTAGTTTATTTTTCTCTTGCATCCTCCTTTTTTTTCTAATTTTTAACACCTTGTATAAAGTGCGGGACACCAAACCGGGCGGAGGCAATCGGTTTAGGAAGGTCGGCCAAGAAATCTCTTTAAACCAGTTGTGTCCCGTCGTTCTTTAAATAATATGACACTGCTTTTTGACTATCCGCACTTCAGATAATTAAAAAATGTAACTATGCTTAATGAAACTTTATCTATATATGTCTGTTTTCTTTCGTGTACCGTACTTCTATTCGAATTTTAAAATGATTTAATTTTGATTTTTCTTGATCGATTTACCTATAAATATATTTTTTCTTGAGTTCTGTCATTAACGGTTCCCGGGCTACTGCCTACATCCACTATTATTAGACCACCCAGTATAGTGATACACGATTTACAAGTCCAGATTTTAGAAGGGCAGCCAGCATCAGATACAGGGAACTGGATTTATCAAAATTTTAATTTATGCAGTTCGACTTTGAGCTACTCGGGTATGCCAAAAGTGGCCGTCTGCCTCCGTTTGTCATATTACTTTATACAGGGGCCGTCATTGTGAAGTACTATCTAACTGCGTGCTGATGTTAAAGGAAGTGTTTTTATGTCCTAAAAGTCTTAACTTTTGAGATACAGGATGGTAAAGTTTAAAAAGAAATCATTTTTTTCATCCCAATTCTGATGCTATTGTAGATAACTGCATGAAATTTGATACACGTCTTCTATGCATTAAGGAGCATACGGATTTACCCAGGTTAATTAAATATGCGCGCCACTGGTAGAAATTTCAAAAATTGATTGTTAATAAAAAATGCCCTTTTATGTATTAAAGACGTGTATCAAAATTCACACAGTTATTTATCTATAATAGCATCAGAATTAGGATTTAAAAAAATGTTTTTTTAAAACCCTGTATCTCCAAAGTTAAGACTTTTAGATTCATAATAAACTTTTTTCTTAAAAAGGTCCAAAAATCACCCCCCTTTAACATTAGCACGCAATTAGGAAACGCCCTGTATAGTACTTCATAATGACGCCCCCTGTACAAAGTAATATGACAGACGGAGACGAACGGTCACTTTTGGCATACCCGAATAGCTTAAAGTCGAACTGCATAAGTTAAAATTTTGATAAATCTTGTTCACTGGAATCAGTGCTGGATCCCCTACTATAACTACATTGATGTGTTAATTTTGGAAAAATATGAGCTCTGTAGTTTTTCAAATATTAATTGCAATATTAGATATTTTTTGACACCTGGTATTGAGCAGAAAATTAATTATTTTGAAGCAGTTTATTGACAGCTACTTTATGAACAATTTTACAAAATATATGAAAAAAAAACTAAGCCATTTTTGAGGTTGATGGCTGTGATTCTAATGGTTCGATTCCTTCTAAATCGTTGTCTTCCTCTGAAAATGATGAGGTTTCGTCGTCACTACTTGAAGATCCCAGTGTGATAACTAAATCATCAATAACCGTTTCAATTTTGTCATCTACTTCCCAGTATTTATCTTTAATGGAACGAACATGTTTAACATACGATTTCCAATTTTCAGCCGATATTGAGTCAATCGCTTCTAATGTTATTTTATTTAAATCTTTAATTGAAAGTTCACCGGTGTTGCGCTCTCGAATATATTTTTTTACTCCTGCCCACGCAAGTTCAATAGGGTTGAGGTCGCACATGTATGGAGGCAGCCTTAAAGGTGTATGACCGAGGTTACGTAAAAGACGTCAATTGTATACTTTTTTTTTCTCTAGGCTTGTTGGCTGATATTACTTCATATAATTGATATTTTCTCCTGTTGAATCGCATGCAAGATTATTCGATTTGAGCCACGATATCATATGAGCTTTTGTAGAGTATTTAGTTGGCACTTTATCTTCTACGTAAGAATGATAACATGCATTATCCCTTACCACGACTGATTTGGGAGAAATGTTAGGTAGAAGCTTCTCGAGCAACCACTTTTCAAGATATTTCACCTTCCAGTGAAAAATATTTAGTCTCTCAATGAGCAATTTTCGTTTATTTTGGCACTTGCGCCAAACAAAACCATTTGATCGTAAAAGCCGATTTAAGGTTTTATAGCGGTACGAAAAATCTATTTTGTTCTTTACAGCTCGAAGTGGGGGTTTGCAGGTCGGGACCTTCTTCAAGTTTATATAAAAATCCTCTATTGTTCGTCCAATTACTTGAAAATCACCATCGTGAGTTTTATCTTTGTATGATAATCGGGGTCTTTTTTTACCAGGAGATTTTAAAGGTGAAGTAGAACATGAGCGATCATTATGTTCTCTTTGAATTTTTCTTACACTACCTTCCGAAACACCAGTGTGAAATGCAGCGCGTTCTGTTCGATTTTGAATTGGAATAGTCAAACTATTATTTCAGCTTCTCTAGTACAGGCCTCTATAACGCTCGCAATAACTTCACGTGCACCGGTTCGTATTGTTTTTCCTCTTTTGCTCGCCATTGTTACTTCGAAATAATAATTCAAATTCAACGCAAAGCATTTATAGGCCCCACTGGAAATAGCTAGAACCTTCTAGCGGCAAGTGCATGGAGACTCTAGGCACATCTCAATTACAAGTGGACCACTGCGAAATTTACTAAATCCTCGATTAATTTTCCGCAACGCTTAGCTGGCGCACTTTATAGGTGAAGCGGCAAACTATTACAACAAATAAAATAACATAACATTTATTTGCGTACACACATTTTACTTTCCGCTTAAGACTATGAACCTTTATTTTAAGGACCGCCCGGTTTTCTTTCGTGTCCCGCACTTTACTTTTGACCAATTGAATTGGAGACTTACGAAAACGAAATTTACGGGCTCTTGGAGTGTATAAAATCATGCAGATGTGAGGGTGTTTGGAAGATTGTTAACATTCAAAATTTTTATGTTCGTATATAGGGACCAGGTTACGAGTTTTTGCTCAAGGTAGAAAGACAGCGGTGTCGAGGTCACTTGACGATCCGCGAGCGCGCTTATTTTGAAGTTATGGAATCTAAAAGTCTCAGAAAGGGGTATAAAAGAGTAAAAAAAGAAATCATCTTTTTAGGGCGCAAAACCGATAATAGTCACACTGAAAACAGAAATAGGTGGGATAAAACACTGAAAAATAATGAAAAAATATTTAGTTTTTCTCGAGTATACATATTTAAAATAAAATTGAGGTGATATTCCAAAAAACGGCGAAACTTCTCAAAGTTATTTAATTTTTTGTATCAAAATAATGTTTGTTTATTATACGGGGTAGACCAAAAAGGAGGAGGCACATTGGCAGATTTTCAGTTAACAGGTCAAGTAAAGCACATATTATGTTATACAAGGGAAGTGGGTAACTTTCATCGTTCTATGTAAATTTAAGTGTCGTAATTTATTAAAAAAAAAAAAAAAAAAAAAATATATATATATAGCCGTACGGCCATGGTCTAAAAAATAATAAGAAACATAAAAACTTAGATAATATCGAGAGTTTATAACTAAATTACAGCAGTACGATAAAATTCGGCCTAATAAATGGTAAAAAAAATTACTAAAAACTGGATGAACTGGTAATATTTTAATTCGTTTCAAACTTGTACCAAGAAATAAATTAGAACCGTGTCTCAACAATTTAGATTTAGGATGCCATGGGCGTAGATATTCGATTTTTTAAGGGTAAAAAACCGTAAATATTTTATATTTTGAGAACGCATTTTAATTCGTTTGAAACTTGTACCAAGAAATAGATTAGAAACGTGTCTCAACAATTTACATTTAGGATGCCATGGGCGTAAATATTCGTTTTTTTAAGGGTGCAAAACCGTAAATATTTTATATTTTGAGAACGCCAAATCAATTATCGTCAAATTGAAAATAGATATAGTTGGGGTAAATATAACATTAAAAAATTGCGGAAGTCCTTGGCGTAGATTCTTGTTTTTTTTTCGATTATACATATTTAAAATAAAAATCATTGTAGTGTTAAGATTAAGATAAAATTAACACGAAAATTTGCATGGCATTATTAACTCGTTAATATGGTGTACAAAAAATCATCGTTTCTTTAAAATTGATTTTATCCTCAAATCAATATTATCTTATAAATGTCAGGGCTTGAGCCCCCCCAAAAGTCGGTGTCTAGTTGCGCTACTGCCAATATAACGAAAAAAAATGGCGCCAAATAAAGGACAGTATATGTAACTAAATTGGGTCACACTTCACTATTCCTAACAAATGGAAAAAAATTATAACGAGGGAAGTTCCGGGTAAAGGAAGTTTTCCGATTTTTAAAGCTGTAATAGCAAAATCATATTGCTCTATTGTTAAACTGAAATATTAAGGAAGGATAGGTATAAAATATAATTAAGAACCAGTACGTGAAGAAAGTTAGGTCTACGTATGTCGCACAACTAACCTATCCATCTGCATTATATTTGTAGTTATTTTAAACAACTTTACTAGAGTTTCGATATTGCCTTTATCTAGATATTAAATTAACATTTTTTTGTGTTAGCCTATTTATATTTATATCTCTAGATACTAGAATAATGACTACCATATTTATATTTTAATATTTATTTAAAACATTCTCATTTCGAATAAACAAAATATTATTCAAAAACATGCAATTTAATTCACCGTATAGAATTTGTCGGTATATTTTAATGCACCACCAAAGCTCTTATTTTAAAAGCTAGAAAAAAAGTGGGCAATTCAAAAAAATATATGTACTGGGTGCAGTGGCGTAACTGCATTTTGGTTTTTTGGTTGCTCCAGGGCCCGGGGCTTTGGGGGCTCGGCGGCCTGGTTATAGTCTACAGAAAAAACTCATCATATTAGAACTCCCTATAGAACTGAAAACTACCAATTTATAAAAGCGCACATTTAATTGAGGAAATTACATTTACAAAACTACCCGACATTTATCCATAAGCGACAATAAACATGTCACGGTGTGTATAAACCTTAACGTGCACCAAACAGGCAAACAGTCTTTTTTTACTTGGCCTTCGTCAGCAGCATAGATTACCAAAAAAATTTTAGATTGGCGACTTCAAGCCTTCTGTCAAAACGCATTTGCAGCGCCGCTAGTGACGCGAGCTCGCAACTTTTGTTAGGGCGCGCTATTTAAAATATAGGTTTTTAAAAATTAGCCTTACAATTGAAATAGAAATCAATGTTTTATCAAATAATTTAGTTTTAAAGTATTTAATAATACGTTTATATTGAATTTAGTTGAATACTTTGAAAAAGAAATGAAATATTAATTTATTTCATATTTAAATCATCCAAAAAAATCTTGATTTGGGGCTTATATAACAAAGTATGCCTTTGATATAAAAACTTAGATATCAATGTTTTGATAATTAATTTGGCATTTGAAACTAAATTCAATAAATATTTAAGTTTAAATACTGAAAAATTAAATTATTTGACAAAACATTGATTTCTAAATATATTTGTATGAAACTACATACTGAAAGTTTAAAAAACTTAACGGTTAAAGGATTGTTTAGTTCAATCACTTTCACATCTTCTCCGAAACCTTGCTGTGAACTTAATGTAGCTTGCCTTTGAGGTCACAAGTGCATTTGAACATTAATAGCCATCATAACTAAATCTTATAGGCTACAGAAATAAAAAACAGTTTATAATAACAACATTTATTAAGCTAATTGCTTTATATTTTCAATTTTTATTTTTCAGGGATAAATGCCTCTGCCATGCCATTTTCTTTAAAAATTTTTTCCAAAAAAAAACTATTATCTAAATCTTTTTAGTGACTATAGGAGTATTTGATAAACAAAAATCTAAATTTATACCTTCACCAGCATATGAACAGGTTCCACTGCAGATGTTCCTTGGGCTATAACTGTATCACTTTTAGAAGCTAACATTGTACTGATTGTATCAGGGCAAACTGTAAATAAGGTAATTCTAAAAAATTATCAAACAATTACACAATTAAAAAATTAAGACTTTTATTCCTCCAGTCTGGTAAAAGAGTATATTTAAAAAGTTTAATGACATTCTATACATACCTTTAAGAAGTAAAGTTGGTACAGCATTGTATTTTAAGTTTGTTCGATTCTTTTCTGTGGGAAACGTAGCATCTTCTGCAAAATGCTTCTCGCAAGCTCTAAAGGTGTCTCGTGTTTTCCTATCAGATAAAATCTCCAGATCACTCCTACCAATAGCTTGGCACCACAAATGTCTAATCTGTAAAAGAAAATATAAATTTATTCATTTTTTCGAACACAGTTACAGATGGTAAGTATATAAAATTACAGACATAAATCAATTACTCTGAAATAAAAATATAAATATTGTAGACAAACAGAAAAATTTGTATAGTTTTCACAAAGCGCATAGAGGTATAAAACAAAATGTGGAAGTATTCGAAAGAATGTTTAAAGATAGACTTCATTTTTTACATAAAACAATCATATTTCTTATTAAATATCAACCTACATAGCTATTAGACGAAAAAGCAAATATGAGTTAGATATAACAAAATATAAAGTACAACTAGTAAAAAAAAGTGATGCTTACATTTATCTTTACACAAATCAGTGTTGGAACAAGTATCAACAGATAAAATTGCAAATTAAATCAGATTATGTATTGATTTAGATTTGCCCAGTAAAACTTTGTAAAATGATGGTGCAATACTCGGTGATTATTTATTTTAAATAATATTTATATAAAACTTACCTTCTCATATTTTGGCAAACAGTGCATTTTTACAGTATTATTGGTACTGTTGCACCTAAGTAGCGAATACTTAAAAAGCATTGTCAGTAATATATGATGCACTCCGTTTCAGAGCAAATTTAATAAAATCACAAGCACTTATAAATAGAAAAACTAACATATTAAAAAAAATCAAAGTCAAACGACCCTAAAGCATAACCAAAAACAAGTCGTCAACTTCAACTAAATTTGAATTTGACTGACGTGACAGGTAACTTCAAATTCTCGATACTAGCGACGCGAGTAAAAAAAAAATCATAAAATACAATTCTGTCAAATATCGAGAGTGCGCATGCCCTGGTCAGCAGGTTCATTTCTGCCTCGGCGGAGCGCGTTACGTCGGTAAAGATCAATCGAACAAAATTTCTACGTCGAATAGAGAGCGAAGATGCAAAATAATTACTGAACTGATAGTTTATTTTAAGTTATTTATTTGCTTTTGAGGCAAATTTAAAAAAATAATTTCGGCAGCGTAATTGGCTTATTTTTCCCACAGCGCGACTCTGGACTTAGCATAATTAATACCGAAACAACAATTGTTCGATTTTTCCCAAATAATTTTAATTGATTTGTCTCATTACTCTTTTACCTATTTTCGCGTCGGATGAAGCGTCGTTACTACTGCTTTTACGTTAATTAAACTCCGTACCAAAAGCCTCAAGGAGCGAGAATGACTTTAATGAATATTGACGCCTTAATTACAGATCTCAAACAGGGATTATGAATTTGCATTTAACGATAATGGGATTTTATTGGGACGAATTGCAGATTTAGCGTTTTTAAACATTCCAGTTATTAGCGAAATTTCAATCTGTTCTTTAATTGGGGGAATTTGAGTCACCAATCAGATCCGTAAAAGGCGCCTTAAACGGGAGACGTAATCCAGAAGTAGGCTGAAAAAATGTTTGTAATCGTGAAAAACTTACCATTTGAGGTTTTACATATCTTTAAGTTTTAGGCTCCCTAGATGCAAAAAATATGTTTTATCAAATTCGTTGATCCGCCTGTCGTTTTGTCTGTCTGTACGCGGCACTTTAGTCAAACATTAGCGCTCGTATGGGGATGACCTGGTAACATTTTGATAAAAATCCAATACGCCGGAACGAGATGACGGCTTAGTGAAAGGTTTTACCTCAAATTTTGTTACATAGGAATGAACTGGAAACATTTTGATTGCATATAAGATAGCGATAGAAAATGGCGGCCTAATAAAATATTTAAAAAATCAGACTGACAAAACTACTTATTAGATTAATTTCAAATTTTGTGCAAGCATTAAGTGTAATATAGAAATAAACTGGTAAAGCGTAAAAAAATCATATTTAATTGACTTATAGTTTTGCAGAGAAATTAAGTGTGATATATGGTTGTTTATTATAAAAACTACTTATTGATTTTATTTTAAATTATGCCCAAAAATTAAGTGTGACATAGGTAGAAAATGGTAAAATAGTGGTAGTAATCCAACAAAAAATCAAGTGGCGTAACTACAAAGGTGCGGTTGCGCCAGAGCCCGAGCTTTTGGGGGTCAGGCGACCCGGTTAAAGTCTACAGAAAAAACTATCATATTAGAACTATCGATAGAAAAAAAAACTATCGGTTTATAAAAGCGCACATTGAAGTAAGGAATTTACATTTATAAAACGACGCGACTTTTATCGATTGGCGACAAAAACCTGGTCGCCGCGTGTATAGATTTAAACGCGCACCAAACAGGCAAAAATCCTTTTATTTTTACTTGACCTTTACCAGCAGCTTCATTTCTATCGCAGCGGAGCGCTTTACGTCGGTAAAGATCAATCGAACAAAATTTTTACAGGGACTAGGGGGGAAGATGCAAAATAATTAATGAACTGATAGTTTATTTTAAGTTATTTACTATTTGCTTTGGGCAGGGCTGCATTGCCCATTAGGCCCCTGAGGCCCGGGCCTAGGCCTCGTCGAAAAGAGAGCCCACCGCCACTCCGCTGCAACAAAAATCGTTTATACAAGTTTCATTTTATCAGTAAATAGGTAATTTTTATATACTATTATATTAAAGCAAAGGATAAGTGTCTGCTATATAGAAGAGAGGACTTTTTTTTGGTCGACACTTTTTCCTAGGAGCTTGGGGCCCGTAAATACGTTTGGGCGAAAATAATTAATTCGGCACTGGCTGCAATGCTTTTAGGGAATAGGGCCGATAGGGGCCCGTAACCTAAAGCGGGCTTACGGCCCCAAAAGTTGTAAATGCGGTAATGGATTTGGGTGCTAATTTTTTGTGCTCTGAGTTAGGTGCTAGACTAAAAAAGACGTAAAATTGCAGTGATACTGATTTTATATTTTGTTTTGTGAGTATTCAGCTTTGTAGTTGTGATAAAATTAAATACAGTACCAATCGGGAGCAGCTAAAAGAAAAAAATTGCGGAAAACGAGGCAAAATTGAGGAAGCATATAAAAATAGACATTTTTTTTCAAGTTATAGACAAAAGTAACACCAGTAAGTCATCTAATCGTAAATCGGTGTAATTAGAATTATTATTATACTTTAATGTTGTTTTGTTTATTTCGTTGTTTTTTTGTTAAGTTTATTTAGAATTGTTTATATGGAATATATTATGGTTGATATATAACCTTATTTCATTTATCTGTAATACCTATCCGATTTGCTGGAGCTATTCTAAATGTTAAAACAAGATTTCAATATTTTTTGCGATTTATGAAATCTCCTAAATTTTTTTCATATATGTACTTGTTATGAAGAGGGGAGTAGGCCTGGCTTTACGATTTGGCACCAGGGCCCCACGTTGTCTTGTTACGCCACTGACAAGAATACCAATTAGCCCATTTAGATTAGGGTAAGTTTCAAGATTCTGCAGAGATTCATATTTCCTTCGTGCTGGCCAGGGTCTCTCCAATATTGAAAAAGTGAACCTTGCTAATTATAGAGAGATTGTAATACTCATCAATTTTTCGGTCTTTTTCGTTGATATTATAGGGTATAGGCTGAACGGTAAGAGATACAGAAAAACTAAGATACGTGTCCCGTTCTCTTTTTTAGGGTTTAGTTTAATGTGATGGTCAGATCTACACTAACTGGTTTAGAAAATACAGGGTGATTCTCAAATTCTCCCGTTTATTATTGTCTTTTATTACTTGGTTATTTATGGAGACAAAAAAAACTTTAAATACAAAAGTTTTGTGACTTTTTACGGAGAATCCAGCGGCGCACTTAAAAAAATATTATAGATATTTTAATTTTTGAGATATTATCGAAAGGAGCATTTTCTTAAATGGGATACCTTATATCTAAATATTTAGAAAAATTGCATTTTTCTTACGATTGCAACAATATATAATACTTAATATTTTGCTTTGTCCTAAATAGCTAAAACACCAAAAAAACATTTTTTTTAGTTGGCCGTGGATTGAATCATTATTGTTTTATTTTATAATAGGTATCTTAAAAATTCAATTACCAAGAATATTATAACATTGATAAACTAAAACATCTACACAAAACAACAAAAGTTTATAATAGCAACTCAACAATTATCTTAAATACTTAACGATTAGCATAGTTGTTTAATCACAAAAGGTACTAAAATTGTCTTCCATTCTGCTCGTGGCGTTATAAATATGAATATTTGGCACTCTTCCAATGCCATTAATAAAAGTTGCTCTAAGTTCTTCTAAAGTATTACTTCGGGTTTTATATACTTTATTCTTGATAAATCCCCAAAAATAAAAGTCTAGTGGCCTCAAGTCGGAGGAACGCGGAGGCCATTTGTTTGATCCATATGTACCAAGCCAATTTTTGCAAAAAATTGACAGTAAGTGCCTTACCATATGACTGTTATGGGCTGGGGCGCCGTCTTGTTGTAGATAAACCATTATTTCTTGCAGCTAATGGCATGTTATCGTTTATTACACATTCTTCCAAAATTTGGATGTATCCTTCAGCATTCAAATTTTCATTATAAATCCTGTAGTTAAGGACTCTATTTTTATATAGTGCCACCCACACATGGAACCCAAAGCGTCCTTGTTGTACCCTAGCGGCGCACAGTGGAACGGCTATATGAAGACACCGGGACGTTGTAATATTTTACAAACTACTCATATTTACATTGATGATTTAAATAAAAAAAAGTTTTTTTATTCATAAAAACATAATACTTTATATATTTTTTTACTTAAATTATAAAAAATATTTTTTATAAACGGCAAATGTATAGTTAATAACCTCAAAGCCCAATTCTTGACATTAATTAATTTTTCGATAGTTTCACTTAAAATAAAGTTAAATAAAACACATGTGATTGACAATGTTTTTCTGCAAAATGAAGTTTTTTTACACATTAGAGTGTGGCATATATACTGGGTGTTTTTATTTTTATTAAATGTACATTTTTTTTTTCACTATTATAATACTTTAAATATTATTATGTAAGCCTTAAATTAACAGCATGGAAGCACTAAGAGTAGGAAAGTGTACTAATAAATAACTACGTAAGTTGGTAGATTATATAATTTATATTAGTTTCTCTGGGATACTAATAAGTGCAAACTGCAGTCTGTAGCAAAGTTTAGTTTACTAATTTGGTTTTATTTTTTAGTTTTATTTGTTTAAAATCACTGTATAAATGTTAGAATATAGACAAAGTTTAAATATATGTTTGATGTAAACAATATTTGGCGGACTGGAAAAAAACATTAAGAGCAATTAATACTAAAGAGTGTGGAAAGTAAAATCTAATTAATAAAATTCTTGTAACTGAGTGACAGACAACCCAAAGGCTAAAATGAAATTTTGCATAGGAATAATCCGTATAAAACGTAGAGGTGAGAAATAAGAAGAAGTTTTATAAAGAAAAATACTATCTAAATAGATTTTTACAACCTATACTGGGTGTCAACGAAAGTATTGTTATCGGTTTTTTTAAAAACAGTAAGAATACTTAATACAGTTTTTTAAAAGTCCGTATGCAGTACTTTCGTTGACATTGGGTATACTGCTATCGGATCAATTCAAAAGAATTTCTCACAATGTCTTTCTACTACGCAACGACTTTTAGCGACATTTGCCATAATTTGCCTGTTTGAAGTAACATAAATTACTCCAAAAGTTCTAAAGCTTCAGGCAATAGTTCTTTGTGTTTATTGGTTTTATTTGACCGTAACTCGAAATTACTGGATCGGATTGCAGTAACATATTATGAATAATATCCTCGTTGTTTGCTATTCTTGAAATTTTTCTGGAATAATTCTCTCTGTAGTCTCGAATAAATTTATGATTGGCTTCCTGTGCGTCTTCACCCAGAAGGCCAATGGGAACGATAGCGTGTTGGATTATCTCTGCTCCATGCATAAATAGTTTATGCATCGAAGAAGGCATGTAATACCAGTTATATAAATTGACATATAATTCTGCAGTCTGATACGTGTAATTTTTAAATTTTTCTATATTTATTTTTTGTCCTGAAGATATTGATAGATATAGAAAGTTGATAATTTGAAAAAAATATTCTAGCTGTATTTCCATCATTGCTAGTACCCTTTCCTTGTTTCACAATATCAACTAATAAGCCTAACTTGCATCTAAATTTCTTTTGAATCTCTTTTTCTATTATCTCGTTGCAGTTTGGATTCAGAGTTTCGAACAGACCATGTTTTAAATGGAATATTATAAGATATATGTAGAAGACATTCAAAACACCGAATCCAAGCATGCAACGATGACATTCCATATGAGTAACAGTTTTCATTAATAACTCTAGTATTTGCTCATAAGTTGTTCATTTCCTTGGGCGAAAGCTTGCGTTTTTGAAATCGTATTGCAAATTTTTCCGTCATTGTCAAACAAAGTTTGTGGGTGATGCGTGTTTCACTGGTAAAATTAGATGGATTTAGTAATGCAATTTGAGAATTAAGATGTTTTATTATGTCATTGATGATTTCGTTAGTCTCCTTCGAAAATTGTAATGAAATTGGCCGGCACATTCTTGTTGATGATGGTTTATCATTATTCCATATAACTGTACCGGTGACCGAATCATATAATTTAATAGGAACCAAACAATAAATAAATAAACTTCTGTCATCACTATGTTCATTATTAAAAGAAATTTTGTACTGTGATTGGTCGGAAGCTCCGTCACAACCCCATTTGGAAATTAAAACCAAATTAGTATACTGTTTTTGATCTACAACTTGAAGAAGACGTTCAGAAGTTTTGTCTAATAAACTCTGTAGATTGATATCAACCCATGTATCAGTTATTTTTATTGCTTCCTTGCTGGGATAACATTCATTTTTAGCTTTTTGAACTTGGTAATAACTTGGAAAGCACTCACGTCCTATTTCTGTAGTTACATGCCGAATAAAATTGTATTGACATTTTGTTAATTTTGCCGTGACCAGGCCGTTTAATGCTTCTTCCTTGCTCATGCACCCTTTTTTCGTGTTTTCCTAAACTCTCACAAAATATTTTTATACGTTTAGTGTGTTCTGGATGTTTTCTTAAAAAATCTACGACAAACTGACCATTTTTAAATTTAAATTGTTTTTGCGCTACAAAGCTTATATGTTCCCTTGGAAAATTTCGCACGTATTTCGTGTTTATCCATTTTTGACGCTCACTTAGAGAATTGAATTATTTTCTTGAATTAACGCAGCCACCACCTAATAATATAATACCTTTAATATAATAATTATATAATATATTATATTATATAATATATTATATTATATAATATATAATATAATTAAAATGATTTGCTGAAACCTCAAAGGGCTGGTCTAACCATTTCTTATTTTGTTCTATAAAGCGTGACTCGGCTCTACAGGACATGGTCCACTTCGAATATAATTTCGCGCAGAAATTTCTGATTTTTTTTGTCTACTCCCAAATGTAAATGATCAGTATTAGCTAGCTCTTTTACTTTCTTAATAGCTGTTAAACCATTTTTAAAACCTATATTGACATCTTCTTTCAATATCAGAAATAGGTCACGATTTGTTTTAATGAAATCCATATCAATAATACCTTAAAGAAATATTGCAGTAATTATAATAGTAAAATTATTGAACAATATCTTAGTCTTACCAGAGAAAAACACTTTAAATTGATCTACACAATGAAATTATCAAAAAATTTACGATTCTAAAAGCATTAGAACATTTATTTGACAACAACTCTATCAACTATCAAAAAATAACGTTTGGTCTATACGCTCAACTTTTATTTAACCCATGGCCACTTTGAT
Source organism: Kuschelorhynchus macadamiae (assembly GCA_030620095.1). Taxonomy (NCBI): domain Eukaryota; kingdom Metazoa; phylum Arthropoda; class Insecta; order Coleoptera; family Curculionidae; genus Kuschelorhynchus; species Kuschelorhynchus macadamiae. The sequence goes on along the minus strand of JAUTXW010005205.1, from coordinate 656,166 downwards.
AACAAACCGTAGCAGATAAATGTTATCTTTTCGTGGTTACTATACTACAGCAATTATATGGATATTAATGGTAGAGCGAATCCTGTCGAATCTCAATATTTCTAGTTCCAAAACTTTGATGCTTGTGTGTTTTTATCTAGTTTGTTAATGTTATTAGCATTTTTCTGATAAACAAAACGATATGTTAATGCAAAAATTTTAGAAAATATTAACTAAGGTTTGGCAATTATGTAACAAAAATATTTACTAATTTCAAATTTTACTTAAAGTTTTTTTTATATTTGCAATTTGTTGGCAGCATATTTAAAAAATATCGAAATTCGTGATAAGTTACACTTGTAGCAAAAACGAATTAGGATACTTATATTCCAAAATTACAATAAGATAATAATAATTGGATTTTTTTCTAAATATATGTGCAAGTTAAATAGTAAAAATATAAACATAGTTCTGTCCTTTATGTCTCTGATTTTATACTAAACCGTTCCACTGTGCGGCGGTCTGATGAGGATTTATGTTTGACCACCGATTGTTATGTCGATTAAAAATTCATTTACTAGATATAAAAACTTCCTCAGTCCATATTACATTTAAAAAAAAATTGGATTTCCGATTAATCTGTTGCAAATACCAATGACAAAATTCTAAACGCCATTCTTCATCTCCAGGATGTAAGTTACGAACTTTACTTATTTTATAACTTTAGATATACTTATTTACTTATGTCAATGTCTTTGTCAATATTACGGCTAGATACTGTCGGATCAGCAGCAAAACAAGCTAATATATTTATTTCATCTCTTTCTCTATTTTCTTAGTGTATTCTTTCCTCTTGGTTTTTCGAATGATCCATTATCATAATCACGCACTTAAATTGTCATAAAATGTTTGAAATATTTGTTTGTCTGGCTGTTTCGTTCCGGGTAACGCTCAAAATACAGTTCTAAAGCTGCGTGTTTTTTTTTTATTACTCTGAATATAGATAGGACTCAACACGTTTAACTTTTCGTAGTTTTGAAAAACATTTTGGACACCTTTTTTTTTAAAAATATAATCGAAAACGGAATTTGACAATCAATACTTAATTGTTATTTAATTTTATGACTTGTAAACAAACAAAAACAAACACCTATAGAATTCATTCCATGGCCAACTAAAAATAAATGTTTTTTGGTATTTTAGCTATTTAGGACAAAGCAAAATATTAAGTATTATATATTGTTGCAATCGCAAGAAAAAATGCAATTTTTCTAGTTACTTAGATATAGGGTGTCCCATTTAAGAAAATGTTATTTTTGATAATATCTCAAAAATTAAAACATTTATATTTCTTTAAGTACACCACAGTTTTCTACGTAAAAAATCATAAAACTTCTGTATATAAGGTTTCTTTTATATCCATAAATAACCGAGTAATAAAAGATAATAAGAAACTGGAGATTTTGAAAATCACCCTGTATTTTCTAAACCAATTCAATTAACGTAGATCAGACCGCGCCATTAAACTAAACACTAACAAAGAGAACGGGACACATATCTCAGTTTTTTTGTATCGCTTACCGTTCAGCCTATACCCTATTATATCAACGAAGAAAAACCGCCCTGTACAGCCCCACATGTTCTACTATGCATCGACTTACTTCAACCGATCAAAATAATTTTATAACATAACAGTAACTAATTTTTGTTACTTCGCCCAGTTAATAAATAATAAAATGCGATCAGGTGGTACACCACGTACACAGACTTTTCAAAGGCATTTGATCGAATAGATCATTCAGTTATCCTCTAAAAAATATGCTCCTTCGGTTTTATTTTTTTAAATCTTATCTTACTTCGAGACTTCAATTTATTTCTTATAACGGCTTTCAGTCTAAGGTATATGGTGCACCGTCCGTTGTCTTTCAGGGGACCAACTTAGGACCGGTGATATTTTATTATTCATTAACGGTCTGTCTGAGGCTATTACATGTAATAAACTGTTCTTCGCGGATGACCTGAAACTGTTTAGTAAGGTTGGTAACACTAACGATTGCGCTCTATTGCAATTTGTGATAAACTGGATTTAAACATTTCCAAGGGCAAAGTTCTGTGTTTTACTAGTAAGCGTAATCCAGCTAGTTTTAACTATTCCATAAATAATAATAAACTCTCATAATGTAACAAGACTGGAGACCTAGGTGTAACATTCGACAGCCATCTAACCTTTGTATCTGCCTTATATTGAACCTACTGTGGCATCCGCGATCAAGTTCTGGGTTTTATTATTTGAAACTGTAAAAAATATAGTAATAATACAGCTCTTTTTTACTCTTTAGTATGCTTTAAACTTGAATACTTCTTCTTAATTTGGTATCATATTTATCTAATTCATGCCATAGCTCTCGAGAATGCCCAAAATAAAGTTCTTATCATTTAGATTAAACGATGTTTACCCGAAATGGGGTTTTGATAACATCTCTTATTGTCATAATGTATATTTAAATCGAGGAGAATGTTAAATTCCCTTATTTTTGTCTACAAACTACTTCACAGTTCAATTAACTCTCCTTATTTACTATCCTTGTTAAACTTTCGAGTTCCACGACTACCACGTCTTCATTATCGGCTTTTTTCCACGTTTTACTGTCAATCTAGGCGTACTAATATTTCAAAAAAAAAAACCACTAATATACCTTAAAACGGGGCTACTTAATAAAATTTTTTGGAAACTTCCCTCTATCAGCATCAAAATATAATTTTTTTCCTAAAATCAAAATTAGCCTGTTAAACTTTCGGGCCCAAAGAATATCTAACGGCATTAAACAAAAAATTAGACACCATTTTTTCCCAAAAAAAAAAATGTATGGTTACTTTCAAGCAGCCTCGCAACGGTTCTACTTGAAAATTAGCTTTTAAACACCTTAATTTGCAAGTAACACCGCTATAGGGGCTAGATGAAGAAGCGAAAATGAAAATATAGTACCATTCGCACTGTGTTTCATGAAAATTCGTTAAAAACACAATTTTTTTGTGGTTCTAAGTATTCTTAGTATCTTTATTATATCAAATAGGTAAAACTTAAAATTAATAAAGTAGTTTTTTCACAATCAACTACAAAACATTTATAAAACTGAAAAACGTTCTGCAAGCTTAAGATTAAATCTAGAACTGACCCAGACACTTTTAATTTAAGAACAAAAACCAGTAACTAGGTAGCAGAGGAAAAATTAAACATTTAATTCAAAATTCCCTGAATTTTAAATGACCTTTTCTTAGGGTTTCCCTGATGGTTAATTTTTTTTGTATTTCGTCTCTTTTTCACTTTGAGACTTGGCCTTATAAATTTGCATGTGTAGCTGTTTTCTTGAAGGTAAATTATTTCAGCTAAAAACTTCTTGGAAGTTCCACTTACTGTTTTCAGCTTCACAAAAACATAATCACCGCATTTTATTTCGGCCGCGACACTGTTGCTGTTTTTGACTAAATCTGCCGCTTCACACGTATTGTTGTTCTCAGAGTCGTCATCAACAACATTGTCTTGAAAAGACTCATCTTCAAAAACTTCATTTTCTAGATCAGTAAATGTTTCGCGATCATCATCACTGCCATCATTTGCAGTCCATACATTTTTGTATTGACTTATATTGGATGGTAATAGGTCTTCATCACTCTCACTCTCAGAACTTGACAGTTTTGACTTTCTCTTTGATTTCGTCTTAATTTTTCCTTTGGTTTAATTTTGGAGATTTGTGTGGACGATTTCGTTACATTTTCAATATCCTCTTAAAGAATACCCTTTCCAGGTTCTACTGAAAAATTTTTTTTGTCCTCCACTAGACGTTCCCGCCTTTCCGAATCTAGCCTCTTGAAACAGTTGTTTTATAGTCTCTCCTAGCATATTTTTTGCTTGTGCTGCTCTTTCAATATCTTCTATTATGGGAAGTTTACCAATAATTTTTTGGCGGTTAATCGGCACGATGCTAGTTGCTTCGGACCCAGCCTTAATGTTATTTTCGATGTTTGCACCAATACTCTCCAGACATCGCTTTAACAGTCTGGGAAATGTATCTTTCCTTATAATATATGTTTCTTCCACTTTCTTAGAATTTGTCGCCATTTAATTTTGATTGGTCTGAAAACGCTAACTTCGAAAGGCTGTGTGTGTGCTATTGGGAGGAAGGAAAACAGAGGAAATATTGTTATCTTCACAACTTTTATTAACTTTCAGGGAAAGATGGCTGGCTAAATTACCTCTTATCAAAACAGTCTTGGCAATTGAACACCCTTCCTGTTCAAGTAGTTTTCTATTTCTCATTTAGTTGCACTAAATTATCACGACCATACCTTGCAACAGCTTCATCCAAAACCTCTTTTCTATAGTTACGATATGGCCTATTTCCCACCGTTCTCGTATATGTGCGCACCATTATTTTCAAGCAGCCCCTGAAATGACATTGAAAAATTAAATCGGCGCCAATAGATTTGAGGCTATATTTGAATTAAGCGCTTAACACTAACATAAGAAAAAACATACTGTGCTAAGCTAACAGTTACTAGGATCTCTGGGTAATGAGAAGTATTCAACAAATAAAAAAACATGTTTTTTTACCTTATATTTGCTATTTTTCCCACAGAAAACGTAAGGCTCGATTTGAACGTCCGCAGTGTAAACAAGTCGACGAAAATCTGCGCTAACGGAATGTAAAACACTGGTGGTCCTAAAGAAAACCGTTTGGCGGCAGCACCAGTTGATGAATAAAGCTGCATACGTTTTCAAATAACCCCGCAAGTTTCAAGTAGCCCCGTTTTACGGTATATCATGACTACTTTTTATTTGTGTAATTTAACTGTGTGCCCTCTTTGTGTGACGTAAATGCTTGTTCAATCAAACAGTCATGTACATTTGCTAGGACAGTATTTTCTCCTAAATATTAGTAATTCAATATACATGTGTATATTTTTAAATTTCATGTCTCATTATTTTCTTTTTTTTACTATTTTAAATTTACCTATGTAACAAAATATTAAAAATAATCTGTAACACATATCGCATTTCAGTGGCCGATTGTTTTTTTTATCCATGAGCAGACCTCGAAGGACTAAGGCCTAAGTACTAGGTACCGTGGTTGCCTTAAGTGATGATAGGGAAAGTTTATTGATGGGAGATTTAAAGACTTGCATATTAGGTGATTCCTGATAACACATTCCGTAATCGAGACACTCTGGGAATACAGGAGAGAACATAGTGGGAGGTCCTTGGTAATTGCGGTTGGACGGTGAAGGGATGCATGTGGGTCGATGCTCTTATCTCCCTGGCAGGGATCAATCTGGAAGGCATATTAGCCACACTACCTGATAAAGTACCCTTCATCAGGTAGTATCTGTAAAACATAGATGTGTCACCCACAATTCGAGATGCTGTAGTGAGGCAAGCTACTTTGGGCAGAGTCAAGGGTGTTAATGATTGAAAAAGAAGCTGCTTCCCATATATGCAAGCAATAGTCAAGGCTGGGTCTGATTTGCGAAATGTAAAAGGTAACCAATTTGGCATAAGAAAAGTATTTTCGGGCTCGGAAAAGGAAACCAATTCCTTCGCGGCTGCCTTGGCAATTGAGATGTGGTCATACCGAAAATCTTACTGAAAAGTGATACCAGCTAGACTAAAGCAATCATTGGCTTCAAGCATTTGCTTGTGAATTCGAATGGTGCGGGTTTAATTTGTAAGATAGTAAACATGCTGTGTCATAGTGGCGTTAAACGGGACAATGTTCCTCCCCATTGTACAACTTTATGGAGGTCGTGAGTTAGAGATAAAGTCATTACTCTACGCCTATCATCAATTTCAGTCTTGGAAATAGGTTTTGGGAATTGTACGTTGCAGTGGAGGTAACTATCGTCAGCATAGCTGTAAATAGGATTGTTAGTAGAAGAAAGTAAATCAATGATATGCATGATGAATAGGGTATGTGTCAACACTGAACTCTGTAGAACGCCTGCTTTGATTTTATGAAATTCAGATGAACAGCCATCAGCCACTACGGAAATACTTCTGTTGGAAAAAAACTGGCAATCCAAGTACAGAAATTTGGAGGAAGGTCATATTCAGAAAGTTTGTTAAGAAAAGCATCATGCTAGACTTGATCAAATGCTTGGGCATTAATTTGGTCTTCTCCGTGGAAGTCGATGGATTTGATTCAGTTGTGAGTTACGAGGAAAAGAAGATCTTCTGTAGACTTTTAATGGCGGAAGTTTATACCTTTCAACAAAATAAACCGTGACTAAAGAATTAAATCCTCTCCAACCACCCCATATTCCGAAAATTACTCTTCATTTCTTGGTTGTATAAGCAAGGTGTGACTAAACGGTTTGAACAGATGCTGTCATTGAATGTCACTTATGTCAGTTATATTGACTAGGTTAGGTCAGAGTTAAAAATCTGGTGGTTGTTTATTTTTTCACAGGTAATTCTAAAGAAACTTTTTAAATGTAAAGTAATAATCTAAATCATATGTTTGGAACAGAAATGTGGATTTTTAATTGAGATAAATTATCTTATGATAATTACATTACTGATTCAGCTTGTGAAACTTTAGCCAGATTAGATGTAACATTAAACAGGCTATTTTCTATTGTACAGGGTGTTCCAGCGAGGACTGAACAGGGACCTATTTTCGACCTTCCTTGTATTTTGGAAAAATTCAAAATAGCCAATCGATGTATTTTTTCTTGTAGAATCCAAAAATGTCATTGAAAAAATATTTGAACCAGAAACAAAAGAGTTACGCTATGCATCAGGTGTTTTTTAAATGGAATGTATCGTTTTTTATATGATTTTTGGAAAGAGTGATTTTTTTTATGTCCGTTCTGATTAAAAGATTTGATTTTGCGATAGCTGTTTATATTACATTTTAATGTTTTACAAACTAAAATTTTAGCTTCACCTGTTTAAAATATACGATAGGTTGGTATAGGTGATCAAGGTAAAATGACGTTTGAATGCTTTGTCAATAAAAATTGACATTATTTTAATTATTGTCGAAGTCTTCACTTAAAAAATATATATTTGACTCTGATCGAAATGAAATACTCTTTGGACGAGAGACTACATATTGTTATGCTATTTTACAAATGCCAAGAAAATGCAAGAGAAGCAAGAAGAAGATTTATTGCAAATTTTCATAGAAATATATCCATCAATACAATTCTAAGGATAAAAAACCTATTTGAGGAAAATAAAACTTTACATGATAGAAAAAGAAATTCAATAAAAAATAATTATTAAATGATAAAATAAAACTACTAATAACATAAGTTTTCGATGTGGCCGCCGTTTTTCTCGAAACAACATCGATAACCCCTTTGTAGCCTTTCTAAACTTGCTGTTACAATATGATTTTCCTGGTTAAGGCGGTTTATTTCATCGACAATTTTTCCCATGATCTCTTGAATATTTTCGTTTCGTTGTCTGTATACGTTCTTCCAATGGCCCCAAAAAATGTATCCAAAACTGAGAGGTCGGGGCTATTGGGCGGCCAAGCATATGTTCCATTTCGCCCTATCCATTCGTTATGGCGCCGATTTAAAAATTGAACCACATCATGCACGGCATGAGGAGGCGCCCCATCATGTTGCCAAATTAAATTCTGATATTCTGCCAATGGTAAGTCTTCAATTTCGTTTTCTAAAAACTCATAATATCTGTGCCCATTTAAAGTCCCGTTAAAAAATATTGGTCCCAAAATTTTATTGTTTTTTATCCCACACCAAACATGAATAGAATTCCTCCCTTGAAATTTAATAGTCTGGAACTTTTTTGGATTTTCAACGGCCCAGTGGTGACTATTATGTCTGTTGAATACTCCCGATGTTGTGAAAGTAGCTTCGTCGGTCCACACAATATTTTTGAATAAATCAGGGTCTTCGTTTTCTTGCCGAATTACCATTTGAGAAACAAATTGGAAGCGAAGTTCTTTTTGTGCCGGTGTTAGGTGCTGAAGTGGAAGGATACGAAAAGGCCTAAATTTATGAATTTTCAGAGTCCTGTGAACAGTCCCTCGGGTAACTCTTCTGCGCCTTACACCGCCACCGTACTGAACTTCCCGAACTGCATCCGAAATAGATTTGGTTGGATTAACTTGAAAATAATTTATAATGGCCTGGTCTCGATTTCTTCTTCTTTGTATATTTCTTTTTCTATCATGTAAATTCTTATTTTCCTCAAATAGGTTTTTTATCCTTAGAATTGTATTGATGGATATATTTCTATGAAAATTTGCAATAAATCTTCTTCTTGCTTCTCTTGCATTTTCTTGGCACTTGTAAAATAGCATAACAATCTGTAGTCTCTCGTCCAAAGAGTATTTCATTTCGATCAAGTGTCAAATATATATTTTTTAGGTGAAGACTTCGACAATAATTAAAATAATGTCAATTTTTATTGACGCATTATTAAAGCATTCAAACGTCATTTTACCTTGATCACCTATACCAACCTATCGTATATTTTAAACAAGTGAAGCTAAAATTTTAGTTTGTAAAACATTAAAATGTAATATAAACAGCTATCGCAAAATCAAATCTTTTAATCAGAACGGACATAAAAAAAATCACTCTTTCCAAAAATCGTATAAAAAACGATACATTCCATTTAAAAAACACCTGATGCATAGCGTAACTCTTTTGTTTCTGGTTCAAATATTTTTTCGATGACATTTTTGGATTCTACGAGAAAAAATACATCGATTGGCTATTTTGAATTTTTCCAAAATACCAGGAAGGTCGAAAATAGGTCCCTGTTCAGTCCTCGCTGGAACACCCTGTACAATTTTTAGTTGTGAACAATTTTGTATATTTGTATATAACATTGTTTTAATTAAAAAGAACTTTTTTTTCGAAAATATAAAAGCAATGAATTATTTTAATAGATTATCTCTTCGCCCATTTCTGAGTTAATTGGGAGCATTTTAGACAATAAATCTATTAATTTTCTCGTTCTGCCCAAATTCAATAAAAATAATGTATAAACATTTTAAAGTATAATTTTGTTCATATTCAAAATTATTCTGTTTAACAAAAAAGTTTTCCAAATTGTGATATAGTTTTCATACATTTTCTCAAAAAAGTAAATAACAATAAACTAATTATACATAATACATTTGTTCATTTAGTAAATTAAAACTACCCGGAGTCTAGTTCTGGTTTTAAAAATTTAAGAGAAAACCACAAACCATTTAGAACGGTGTGGATCACGTGCGCTGAAGGACTTTAGAATGCAAACATATATAACTCTGCAAAATTTTGCTTAGATTTTTCTATATTTTCAAACAGAGGAGAGGCATCAAACTATGAAGAGTATTTGCTGTCGCATGTCGTATAAATAATTTGATCTTAAAAACTATAACAATTTCACTAATTTTCAGGGTCGCGTGCTTGATTTGATTTTGTTTAGTAACTGTTGTAAGGTACGTGAGGCTATCGATGCCGTACTTCCTCAAGATCGGTACCATCCTGCTTTGACAATTGAATATTCTTTCTCAGCAGTCGATAAACCACAAACTTCAAAAGTCAATTGCGAGTTTAATTTTAAAAAAAGCTAACTTCAGTGCTCTTTATGTAGATATATCCACGGTGGATTGGTCCTTTTTGGAAGCTTGTGTTCATGATGTAAATTTGATGGTGAAAGTATTCACAGAAAAAATACTAAACCTGTTTGAATTTCATGTTCCTGTGAAGAGGTATCCGCCTTGGTTTAACTCTAATATAATTTATAAAATAAAAAGAAAGGATAAATTAAAAAACAAATTGAAGAAAACCGAAAATCCGCTATTTCGTGAGCAGTTTATTAAAATTAGATCTGAGATTAAACGTGAACTAAAATTTTCTCGTACTAATTATGTTCGCAACATAGAAGATAATATATCAGAGGATCCCAATAGATTCTGGTCTTATTTACATGTAAAAAATAAATCATTAGCAATTCTTTTATCTTTAACGTATATTAATAACGAAGTAATACAAAATCCGCAAACGATTGCCGACAGTTTTGCGGACTTTTTCTCTTTGGCGTTCAGGGTGGTGGTGCGTCTTTGGTTTCAGGTAATCCAGGACTCTATCAATATCCTACCTGTATTTTAACCTCTATTATAGAACCAGACATCGAAATGGCTGGTCGTAAGTTAAAGCCTAATATGACTATGGGTCCTGATCTTGTTCCTGCATTCATAATTAAAGATTGTTTTTCCGTATTTCTCAAACCACTGACTGAGATATTTAACGCGGTGATTTTGACGTCATGCTTTCCAGATTCTTGCAAAGCTTCATGTGTTTGTTCGGTTTTAAGAAGGGCGAGCGCAGCGATGTGGATAACTATAGACCAGTGGCTATTGTGTGCAATTTCAGCAAGCTATTCGAGATCGTGTTGCATAAATATATAGCTGCGCACACCTCGGGGATGATGTCTGATGAACAGTATGGTTTTATGCCCGGTAAATCAACAGTTATTAACCTTGTGTGTGCTACCCAATACATCCCTGAGAAGCTTGACGAACAAAGTCAGGTAGATGTGATCTACACAGATTTGTCTAAAGCTTTTGACAGGCTTGTTCATGAAATTTTGCTAAAGAAACTCTTAACATTTGGTATTTCAGATCCGTTGGTTCAATTAATAAAATCCTATTTATCAAATAGGTATCAATATGTACAGTTCCGTGGATACAGGTCTGAGAGATTTGTACAGTCTCTGGAATGGACGTCGAATGTTTGCTGTATGCGAACAACCTTAAAATATTTTGTCAGATTCGCTCTCTTGACGATGCTTATAGACTATAAAACTGTTTGGACTTGGATGGTAGGTGGTGTACTGAAAATAAACTTCCGTTAAATCCTTTAAAGTGTAATGTCATGTCTTTTTCGAGAAAATCATGACGAATTGAGCATAATTATGCCATAGATAAACGTTTGCTTGTTAGGTTCGGCCTTACTGAGTTAGCGGCTAAACGATCATGCAACTCAGTTATTTTTTTGTATAAATTATCAAACAATAAGATTAATTGTATCCGTCTGCTCGATTGTATTAGATTTAGAGTGCCTAGATCGGAAGCTTGAGCTTTATTCAAACCCCAGCTCCACGAACAAACATCCTTATATCTTCTCCAGTTATACCAGATTTCACAAAAATACAATAAAATTGAAAATAGTATTGACATATTACACTGCAGCATTCAACAGATTAGAAGGATGATGTTTTAACTTAATTTTTAAGATTCATTGTTCAACCCCTTTTTTTATTTAGATTCTAATTTTAGCCGTTACTTTTTCTTGCCCAAAAAGTGTAAATTGTGTCATTATGTATGTGTGTACTGTTATTGTAGTTATATATTTTATATTGCATGTTATGTTTAGTATATCTTTTTCTTTATCCTGTTATTGGCTAGCGTGTTGGGTATTGTATTTAAAATAAATAAATAAATAAAATAAATAAAAATAAATAATATAAACATTTAGGTGATTTTGTTTATTCAGTCAGTCAAATGTGAGAAAACATCTCAAAGTTTTGAATTTAAAGTGTTTTTTTTTACTACAATATTCACCCCAAAATTATAAAACGACAGACGTACTAAAAGATAAAAAGTACGTTGAGGCATAATTCATCATGACTTTTTGATCAACCCTTAAAAATTTTAAACAGGAAAGAAGTGATACCTGGTTTAAGTTAAGTTAAGTTTTCAACAGACCTACATTTTGTCATCAAATTATATAAAACTAAAAACGTTTCACACGAGGTCTCACTTGGCCCGCCTTCCCGTTTGATATTTTTAAGGGGTGTAAAGGAGTGTATCCAAGACTTCTTGTCCCTCGTTCTCCTCCTAGATAACATTTCCATACCTATTTTGGAGATTTTTTTAGAAGACTTTGTAACCCAATAAATTAGAATTTTTAATTGAACACTCAGGATGTTAATTTAACTATTATAATCGTACTGTTTATCTAATATTATATCGAAAAACCCGAAGAATTAATCTGTCCTTCGAGATCTGAAATTATAAATAATAAAAATAATGTGTGTCCTTAAGTAAGCAACCCCGCTGAGCTTGTGCTTGAGTCACAACACTTAGTGCATTTGCTTTAGGCGTTATGTATATTCCTGTGTAATTAATCTATGTATACACTTCTCCATTGCCTTACTCATAGTTGGAAATAAGGATTTGAGTGTCTGTAATTAGAGGTAAGAGTTTTGGATCCCTTTTTGGGTTAAAACTGTACATGACTAGAAAAAATGTCCCTGTCAAAGGATATTTGGAATAACCCAAAAAAAGGCCTAACGAGGGTTAACCAAAAACACAGTTCGATGTTAATACAGTAACATACACAAATGTGGGTTTTAATAAAAAAAAGCATCGCTTGTCGCAAACGAAACCTAAGACCTTTAGTCCTACTGTCCTACTGTCAAGCTAGTAGACGTCGCACCAAAAACTTAACGAACTTTATTTATATTCCTATCCACTCCAAAAAATGTGTAAACCGACTTAAGTCTTTGTAGATTATGTATGGATTAGTTGGTTGAATATGAATGAAAGAAGACTGTTTCATAGTTTAGTTTTATTCAACAAAATAATTTTTGAAAAATGCCCAGACTATTTCTAGCAGAAAATTAAATTCAGATAAAACGCTCATGCATTGGATCTTCGAAAATAAGCATTAAGGAAGTAGCGAATAAAATTTTATACAATAAGACCCAGCTGGAAGTCTCTTGCAGTGCTTCAACAGTGACAGAAACATTGGTTAGAAATTAAGGATCTGTGGAGTCAGAAAACGTAATACACATCGAGAAGAAAGGAGAAAACGTGTTTCCAAAATTTGTGAATAATGTGAATAATTGTAATAATTGTACCATTAATATTCATTTCAATTAATATCACCGGATTTTTGTAATATGTTGTTGAAATCAAAAATTAAAGCACTTATAATAATTTTAGATTATTATTTCCCTAGAGATGTAAGTTGACTTACATCCTGTCGTTAAGGGCAACCAATACCTTGTTGAGTAACTTTCACTTACGTCTGTCAAAGTAGTGTGAAAATAGGTTGCTTACAATACAGGGAGGGGGACAAATTCATTGCTGTCCTAGGCAGATATCTTAAATGTTTTCTGTCAGTGCCACTTGCCCTTGTTCATTATATAACACACCCAAAATAAAACTGTCAGATAATTTAAATATGACATCACCTGTTATTTTGAAAAATGTCTTACAAACAAAATAACGGTAGGTACCTATTTATTTTTACTCTAGTAGTGAAAAAAAAATGTATAAAACACGGTAGCGAAGATCTTTGATATCTTAGCGCATTGTATCGCCCTATACGTACATACGAGATGCTTGGTACTGTTTATTATGGATATGGACAACATCAAGAAAAATTCCCTATTCAAATTTATTGATGTAATTTGTGAGTAATATAACATTATGAATTAAAAAATAAGGATAATTTTGTTATTTTAATTGTATATTCAATCGTTTTCTTAAAAAATTACTGAAGAAAAAAGGTGAAAAACGGTGTGTGTAAGATTGTGAACTTTGATGATGGATAACTCGGAAACGAAACGAGGTCGAAAAAAATTACTTCAGATTCGTGGTTAGCGCCCCAAATTCTACCTGTGTATCAAATTTCTTTAAAATCAGTGATGCATCGTAGGCGATATTGAACATTTACCGAATATTTGCCTTATGTTGATGCAAGACTGTTTTTCGGTAATTTTTCGATAGCGTTCTTTCTTTAAGTAGGCTCAATACAATAAAAATCGTTTCTCCTTAAAAAAAGTGTGACCCAATTGAGTTCAGAACATAGATTATATACTCGTTTGGTTACCAAGACCATTCAACAGTTTTTTTTGTATTGTTTTATTGCGTATTTTTTCTATAAAACCAATATTATTTATTTCAATAACATTCTGGACAATGTGGTGGATGCGCCCCATATTCTTATAATTCCACTGGAAATTCATCGCGCCATCTAACAGAAAAGGCACAACAAGGTCAGCCGGGCCAGCTAGTTTGAAATACATTAAACAAGTAGTTTTTATATTGACACACACCCCGATTTTGTTACGTCATGTTAAATTCGTACCAGTTTATCCGTATTAATTAATTTTTCTCCAAAACTTAAAGACAATTGAATAAGATTTTTTTGTTTGGCCGCCATTGTGTTCCGCTATTTTGAATTCATAACGCAACTTTACCAATTGAATTCTATGTCACACAAAATTTGAAATTGATTAATAGATAGTTTTTCAGGCTCATTTTTAAATATTTTATCAGGCCACCATTTTGTTTTGCATTTTATATTCATACCAAAATGTTACCAATTCATTCTTATATAACACTTGATTTTTGTGCAAAATTTGAGGTATATTGGATAACCAGTTTTTAGTAGTAATTTGTTTACATTTTACTAGGCCGCAATTTTGTTCCGGCATATTGGATTTTTAGCAAAATATTACCAAGTCATTTCCATATGATCCTTAATTTTTTACTAACACTTGAAATCAATCTGATGAGTAGCTTTTAAGCTATGCCGAGAACTGACAGACAGACAAACCGACAGACAGACTGAGGGAATTGATAAATCATGTTTTTTGGATATGTAAAACCTTAGAGGGTGATTTTTTCAGATTACAAAAAATTTTATTTGGCCGCCATCTTGAATTAATACCAGAATTTTACTAGTTCATCTCTATACCACAATTAGTTATGTCACACAATTTGAAATCAGTTCATTAAGAAGTTTTTTTAAGCTAAATTTTCAAATATTTTATTAAGCCGCTATTTTATTACGCCATCTTGCATTCGTACCAAAATTTTACCAGTTTTTTTATTTCATAATACTTGATTTTTGTGCAAAATTTAAGAGAAATTGGAGAATTCGTTTTTTAGTAATTTTTTTAAGGTTTCACTAGGCCGCCATCTTTTTCCGGCCTATTAGATTTTTACCAAAATATGACCAGATTATCCCCATATGAGCCTTAATTTTTGACTAAAATTTGAAGTCAATCTGATGAGTAGTTTTTAAGCTATGCCGCGAACTGACAGACAAACAGACAGACAGATAAACCGTCAGACGGACCGACGGAATTGATAAAATATATTTTTTGGCACCTAGGGACGCTACAACGCGAAGATATGTAAAACCTGAAAAGATGATTTTATCAGATTACAAAAATTTTATTTAGCCGCCATTTTGTTCCGCCTTCTTCAATTAGTACCACAGTTTTACTTGTTCATTTCTATGCAATACTTAGTTATTGCACACAATTTGAAATCAGTTCATTTACTAGTTTTTTCACTAATTGCAGAAAAGAAAAACAATGTCTCGATCTCAGTGGCGGCTCTTCTATAGGGTCATTTGGTCAATGACCCCCCAAAAATATTTCAGAAAATAAATTATTCGTTTGACCGTCCCTCCTAATAGTTGTAATAAAACGCGAACCTTGGGAAAAGTTAAATACGTTACACTATTAGTCGCGCGCGGCGGTTCGAATGGTCTCGTTGCGTTCCTTAGGCATAATAAAATACTCTCTGTTTTTTGTAATATATATTTTTTTATTTTTGTGATTCATGTATGAGTTGGAAATATACAGGAAATAATATGTTGGTAGTGACTAGTGCAAAAAAATAAACAACTAAAAAGTGCTTACGAACTTAATTTTGCAAAAATAACCAATTTCTAGGTGGTCTATGTTTGAGTTGCAAATGTAGATGAAATAAAATGTCGGTAGTGCAAAAAATTAAACAACTAAAGAGTGCTAACGAACTTAATTTTGAGAAAATAACCGAATTTAACGTAAGTGGTCGCAATTTGCCAGAACATAGTATACGACAAACTAGTAAAGACAAAAATAAAGAGGTTCATCGAAACTTTTGCCAAAGTATGTACGATTTAGCTAACTGGATATGTGGTTGTGAAGTCTCATTTTACTGTTACGTTTGTTCTAAGGACTCCTCGGACTCATTCTGGTGCAAAACCGGTATTAAAGAGTTAAAACACTTAAAAGAAAAAATTAAAAAACATGCGTTTTCTGCAGATCACAGTGTTGATATTCGCACTCAGCTAGACACAGCTTATAGAAAATCCCTTAGAGATTTTAATGAAAATGTATCCAAAAATCGCTATATTTTAAACAAAATTACAGATTGTATAAAATTTTGTGGAGCATTTGAGCTGGCACTACGTGGCCATGATGAAACGGCTTTGCCCGAAAATCCAGGGGTTTTTCGAGAGCTTATAAAGTTTGTTGAGGACTTGGGCCAAGATATACTATCCGCTTTAGCAATGTTAAGTATCGAGAAATCATTTATAAAAGGAATGTGCCTGCAATCTTAACGAAAGTGTCGTTCAGCATTTTTCCAATTCTAAAGAACGAAGTATAGACCTGAACTTCTAGAGAATTTAAAGCTCAATTTAAAGATAAGATAGTTATTTTTAATTTAAGTATGGCTATTTTTTTCTGCAATTATTAAACCAGGCCTCTTAGAGATATTATGGACGAATTACTTCTTAGTTTTTTCAGGTTAAATTTTTAAATATTTCATTAAGACGCCATTTTGTAATCGCGCCAAAATTTTACCAGTTGATTCCTACATAATACTTTGAGATAAATTGGATAAGAACTTCTTTTAGTAATAATTTTTTTAACATTTCACTAGGCAGCCATTTTGTTTTGCCATATTGGATTTTTACTAATATGTTATCAGGTCATCCCCATATGACCCTTAATTTCTGACCAAAATTGGAAATCAATCGGGTAAGACCGACGGACAGACAGACAGAGACAGACCTGCGGAATCCAGAAAACATGTTTTTCGTCATCTAGGAACTATAAAACGTAAAGATCTAAAAAAATCTCGGAGGGTAATTTTTTCACGATTAAAATACTTCACTTTTACGAGGGGAGTAAATACAACTTTCAGTTTGATCTGTTGGTAAAAAATCCAGTCAAAAAAATTTATACAAAAAAAAATTGGCATATCGAGAATCTAGCACCAAACGCTAAAAATGTTAATTAAATCCAAAAATCTGATTTAAAAGTAATTGGCCCTTAAAATAAATAATGAAATTTGGGGACATTTTTCATTCACATTTACCCGAAATGAATTCTATATAACCAGTATTAAATTCTTAAAGACCAATAATACAATCACCACGCATCTCGAAACGAAACACAATGCAAAGATTGACACACTAATAACGTTTAATTGTGTCGTGAATCTGTTGTGGTCAATGCCAAGCAATAAGATTCTCACAATACGTTTACAACAGGTAAAAACCTATTCTTCTTTATTTTCTTTGAGGAGAATAGCGTGGTGACGTGTTGTTTGACAAGTACTTACGCTGTCCACACCTCGGTGAATGGATGTCAGCCGCAGATTCCAATTGGACTGGACAGATCGACAAAGGGCCCCGAATAAACATTCCTTCGGTCGACCCACTTGAAAGGTAATACTTTTAATCCAGTAAACAGTCAAAACACCGGGCCTATCAAAAAGGATAAAGGGAATATTTATTTAATAGGATTTATTGAATGGTAGCTAGAGGTCGGTGGTTCCTTGTCGCCCTTTTCATGATATTTCTATTACTATAGTCGAGGAAAATAGTACATATTAAAGTATTTTTTTCCGGGACGTATATGAGGAATCTGATTGCTCGTGTTGCTTAAGAGTATTTAAATGCTGCTATTTTTCACAAAACTAACCAAAAAATAACTAAGGAACATATACAGAGTGTTTTTTAATAAGTGTTCGATATTTCACGAGACAATTCCTCCAGTATTTCTAAAGTAAAAAGTTCATATGAAGATGTGATCAAAAACCCTTCGTTTCCTTGATACATTTCAAACACTAATTTTTAAACAGCAACACACAACCAAACACTAGACAAGAAAATTAAATAAAATTCGCAATAAATGTTGGAAATGCTCACCTCCTGCCAATATGCATGCATCCAATCTTTTTCTCATTGATTCGCGCACTTTTTGGAAAACTCCTAGAGTATTTCGAATCGTTCGACATGAATGTATTTTTCGATAATTTAGTTATTGTTTATTTTAAATAGGTGTTTGGTAAACTAAGATCTTTATATGTCCCAAAGGAAATAATCCAAACAGTTAAGGTCTGGTGGCCTAGGGGTTGAGGCTCTCGCCGACCTATTCAACGGTTACTGGAAGTTCAGGTTTTGACTTTCAAATAAAGGATTTCGATAAAGCATTGAAGGAACAAATGACAGAAGTTGGTACCTACTGGAAAGTCTCAAGGCAGATAGTGGCGGCTATTCAGGTGAAGTAGGGGAAGTGCTACTTCACCAGGAAAAATAAACAAGCAAATATTTAACTATATTTATTATATATCTCTTAAAATTTAAATTTTTACATTGATTTATTCATCTAATTGGCAAAAAATAAACTGTACATCTCGAATTAATATTTTACTTGACTTGACAATCGAACTTTGTTATAACAACTATAACAGTGGCGCAAACCGCTTCGACTTTGCTGAAGGTGCTATGTTTAGTTTACGATTTTCCTACTACGTTGCCATGACAACGCGTACGCGATGACGTCGAGCGAACGAAAAGAATAATGTTAACCAGCGCCATACAACGCTCTCGTTGAATTGCAGTACACTACACCCACGTGTCGTCCAGTTTGGGGTGGTTGTTTACTTTTATTTTCGCGGATTTCGCTGCAACTGGTTAGTTCCTTTGCAGTTTGCTTGACTGTTTTGTGTTATATTTATTTATGGAGCTGTTACAACTTTATTTGGTGTCAGGTTTATTAATTACCTTTAGGATGTGGTTTGTATTTTGTTGGAAACTTCATTTAATCCATGGAAGGAACAAGATCATAGTTTTAATCGTCATCCTGGTTTTCGGCGTACAAATGGTTATGTAGTAGTCAGATATTACAAAAATTGTTTTGCTGGCCTTATTTACTAGTTTCCAACAAATATTTAGTGTGGAATAAGGAGGGATTTGCAGATATGTTAAATATATGAAGGTCTTTACATAAACATGAAGACTCGGCGGAGCATTTAAAATGCGAATTAATGCTAAAAACATTTATAAAAAATCAAAGCACTATAGCTGACACTTTAAAAGAAAATGCTTAACTATATAAAATACATTTTAACGAAAACTTCCGATTAAATAGACTATTTATGTGCTTGGTAATTGACGCAGTTTTGTACCTTTCAAAACAAGAGTTAGTCTTTCGGCGGCCATGATGAGAGCAGCGAGTCAATAAATAGAGGGAATTTTAAAAAGCTTTTAGGTTTATTAATATCGAGAAATTCCCAAAAACTAAAAGATCATCACGAAAAAATTAAAAATGTTTTTACTGGCGACTCGAAAACTATTCAAAATGAAATAATTGAATGCATTTCTGATTATTTAAATGATCATGTAAAAAATGAAATAATGAACACACAGTTTTTTTCTGTGCAAGTGGGTGACACCACTGATATTACGCAAACCTCCCAGTGCTCCATAATTTTAAGATACGTTAATTCAGAAGGTTCAGTAGTCGAGGGATTCTTAGGATTTTATAATGTGAGCTCCGATATTGCATCAAATTTTGGACCAATTTGACTATAAACATAAATTAATAGGGCAATGTTACGATGGCGCAAGTGTGATGTCTGGCCATCTAAATCACCTTCAAAAAAAAAAAGAAAAAGCGCCGCAGGCTGTATTTGTCCATTGTCTTGCACATCGTCTTAACCTTATAATGCAGCAAAGTTTAAAAATATTTCTAAATGTCGATTTTTTTTGCAAGCCTTAGGGTATTCCCTCATTTTTTCATCACTCAGCCAAACGAACGAATGCTCTTACATCTGCATCTACGAGGCGTATACTAACAATTACAGAAACTCGTTGGTCTTCAAATGCGAAGTTAGTAAATGTGATTGTTCAAGACTAGAATAAATTAAAAGACGTCTTTGAATTTATTACAAACTGTAACAAATCTGACAAAAAACCAATTCCGGCTTGCGAAAGGATTTTTAGGTGAGATGAACGATTTTGAATTCACGTTTCTGGCATTAGTGTTTAATGACATTTTCTCAATCACGGACATACTATTTGCGTTTCTTCAAAAAAAATCGCTTGACATTCATTTTTGCTTATCCAGTATAAAAAGCTGTCGCGAGGAGCTCTGTAAAAAAAGAAATGAACATTTTTTTAATACCATGTTTGATAAAGCAAATTCTATTATAGAAATAAATCATTACAAACGTGAGCTTTGCTAAGCTTTCACCTGAAGAAATTAGGTCTAAGTATAGAACCATTTTTTATGAAATATTGTACCATATTTTAATGGAAATGATACTAAGCTTTCAAGACTATGAAAAACTTACATTTTTATGTTTGGCAGACTCTGTTAAATTTTCCGAATATAGTTTAAATTTTCCGACTGCCCCGTTTGGAAATTTGTTACAGTTATATGGGGAAATATTTTCAAAAAGTCAACGACTTAAAAATGAGCTTGGTCTTATTTTTGCCAATGACAGTAATTGGAATATATCGCTATAAGAGCAAGTGAAAAAAATTAATAAAAATAAAGATACTTTAACCAAAGCATATAAAGTGTTTTCCCTTATTTTGACAATACCGTCGACAAGTGCTTCAGTGGAAAGAAGTTTTTTTTCCCCCAAACGTGTAAAAACTTATTTAAGAAATACAATACCTCAAGAAAGACTTACTTCTCTAGGCAATATTTCAATTCAAAAGGAATTTCTGGAGGAGATTAGGGCAACTTATCCATTTTATGAGGATGTTATAAATAAATTTGCTGCTATGAAGGATAGGAGAATTGATTTAGTATAAACAATTTAGGTAAGTCGTAAAAAATATTCTACCCCTTCCACATGTAAAAAAAATTATTGCGATATTTTCTTGCTTCATTTGCACTTCACTTACTTTTTCACCCTCGAGCCGCCACTGGAAGCAGAAGTACCTGAACTCCCTGATTGTAGTGGGAATATATCAAATTATCGACTAAAATTTCCAACCAGAACATAGGGAATATTTAACGTTAGCTCCTACCAGATTAAAAACTGCTTTCTCGATTTCTGGGGTTCTTACCGTCCGATGTGCATGTGCAAATGTGCACTCGACTGGCTTTGTCAAAAGGTCCCTTAACCCTGAAAATGTGAAAAAGTAGGAGTTGTCTACTCTCATATGCATGTGTAAAACCTGTCTTGGCCCTAAAAAAACCATCGACCTGTAGATTATATTGAAAACTAATAAAGCTGCATTGTAGATATTGTAACAATTATTAAGTACACTAAATTTGGTTTACTTTTCTTAAAAAATGAGAGACATCTATAAAATGAAAATAAAAATTTAATTTTAACACCCTGTATAGTGAAAACGAAGCATTTTTGACCACATCTTTATAGAATATATATATATATATATATATATATATATATATATATATATATATATATATATATATATATATATATATATATATAAACCTTAGGTTAGTGGGGATGCAGTTTAAATATATAAAAGGCCAAATAAAGGAGTAGAATCCTGTATCGTTTTATCAAGCTTTCGTGATTAATTTATCCCTTCCCCAGGACTTTTCTACAAATAATTTAAAAAAAAAGAAACAAATTAGAAACTAACTAATAAGTTTAAACTCACCAATGTGGGTTGCTATTAAAACAAAAAACATACTCTGAAGGAGACACACATTTAGATGCACCAAATAAATGGCTAGCGAAAAATAAATTTAAAAACTCTTAAAAACATGTCCATCATGGGACTTCATTTTGTTAACTAGCAAACACGTTTTTTAGAGAAATTTTGAACACGAAAGTAGAGGGGGCATGAGTGAGGGAGATACAAATATTATTCTTAACAAGAAGAATGAAATAGAGAGAGTATACTAAATTGGTAGTTTGAAGGCACAACACAGAAGGATGACGGGTTGCCTATCTTACAGTGGTGTGTATACAATGCTCAACCTAATTCGATCTAATTTTTATAAATGTATACATAGTAATATGTTTATTTTATAATGGAAATTAATTAAGAGGATAGGTGTGAAAGGTCACGAAAAACCATTAAAAGTATAATAGTTGGCCTGTAATAGATCTAAAATAATTAATTATCCAGACAATAACAATATAAAGACAAAATAGAAGATACTTTATGTAATACTATTAGTTGTAATGGTATCTATGACATTTATAATATGTAAATTAATAAACTAATGTTAAAATATAAATGTATGTGGAACTGAGGTTTTGGGCGTCACTCTTTTTGTTTATGAATGGGTGTTGGAGGGTTATATGTGTCATTTCTAGAAAATAGAAAATCTCAGCGCCACCCCAGTTGAAGGAGTGGTTTTCTTTAACGAAATGTTCACTCAGTGCACAGGTCAGAACCCCTCTCTGACAGTCGCTCTTATGTGATGTAATTCTACCTTTAAAGCTTCTAGAGGTTTGTCCTATATATGATAAATCACACTCGTTACATGGGATTTTATGAACTATATTGTAATTCTCTAGCAGTGACAAGGGTGTTTTCATTTTAGTGACATAGAAAGCTACAGTTTTTTGTGGTTTTCTCGCTATCTTAATCTCAGTATTTTTCAAAATATTAATAGGTCTATTAGTAAGGTTCTCAATATGTGGAAGAGAACAAAAGAACAGTCTACTGAGAGGAGGATCCTCTCTGAATGATAATTGCCTGGACGAGTCCAACGGCGTATTAGTGATAGATTGAGAATGCATTGAATTTGGAGGATCAATCTCTGCAAAGTTGTCTATAATATTATGTTCAGTTTGAAACAAAATTTTTAATACTAGTTTTAAAAGGTAAGGATTTTATAGAAAAATGTTTTCCGGTTGTAAGATCAACTCTCTTTTAATTGGATGAGTGAGTCTGATAGCTCGAGTTTTCATGCCCCTAATGAGATTAGTTTTTATGCGCACAAGGTGACCTATTAGAAACAGTAAAGCTTTCTGTACCATTGTGTTTGTAGATTATTGTCATCGGTACGAATAACTAACATGTCGAGGAAGGGGATGCTGTTGTTAGTCTCCTCCTCGCATGTCAATTGAATATGTTCATTAAACGAGTTAAAGATCCCAAGACTAATGTCAATTTTACCCTCGGGGAATATTACAGACATCTTTAGAGAGACTGATACTCCAAATTCAATGCTTTCTCAATCTATCACTAATATGCTGTTGGACTTGTCCAGGCAATTATCATTCATAGAGGATGCTGCTTTCAACAGGTTGTTCTTTTGTTCTCTTCCACATATTGAGAACCTTATTAATAGACTTGTTAATATTTTTAAAAATACTGAGATTAAGATACCGGGAACACAACAAAAAACTCTAGCTCTCTTGTTCACCAAAACGAAAACACCCTTATTACTGCTAGAGAATTATAATATAGTCTATAAAATTCCATGTAACGAGGGTGAGTTATCATATATAGGACAAACTTTAAAAGGCTTAAAGGTAGAATTACGTTACATAAAATCGACTGTCGGAGAGGGGTTCCCTCCTGTGCACTAGTGTATTTTGTCTTTATATTGCTATTGTCTGGATATTTAATTATTTTACAACTATTACAGGCCAACTATTATACTTTTAAAGGTTTTTCTTGACCTTTCACACCTATCCTTTTAATTAATTACCATTATAAAATAAACATATTGCTATGTATACATTTTTACAAATTAAATCGAATTAGGTTGAGCATTGTATACATACCACTGTAAGATGGGCAACCCGTCATCCTTCTGTGTTGTGCCTTCAAACTACCAATTTAGTATACTCTCACTATTTTTTTCTTATTGTTAAGAATAATATTTGTATCTCTCTCACTTCCGCCCCCTCTACTTTCGTGTTCAAAATTCCTCTAAAAAACGAGTTTGGTAGTACACAAAATGAAGTCCCGTGATGGACGCGTTTTTAAGAGTTTTTAAATTCATTTTTTGCTATCAATTTTTTAACTCAAATTTTAAATAAACAGAATGATGATTTAGTGTAACTAAATGTGTGTCTCCTTCAGAGTATGTTTTTGTTTTAATAGCAAACCCACATTGGTGAGTTTAAACTTATTAAGCCTAGGTTATAGGTTGAAAACGTTTGCGTCTCTCGTGGCCGTTTGCGCTGTCCTTGAAGTTTACTTAATGCAAACGGTATATGTTATATTTTTGCCGCCATCCGTTTGACTTTGCGCTAACCATCGAAAAGATGGCGATCTTTAACTTTGACGGAAGCGGATGGCGAAAATCGACGTTTGTGTTAAGAGTCAAGCAATGAAATTGCTGGATTTTAGAGGGCCTTTTAAAACGTTCGTATTTCGTAATAAATTTGACATGAATATATACACATAACATCCTCGTCCATTTAAAAAAACGGCTTCGGGTCATTGTCTTTAATTTTAAGAAAATGTTTGTAGGAGTTTTGAATATTTCCACCCCAATTAACAGGCTGAATTCGACATCTTCTTTGCCGCCTTCTCTTCAACAACTGAATAGCTGCGACACACATTAATATATCTACAATGCCTAGTCTATACTAAGCATCCTTACTATGATTTTGATTATCCATGCTCAGCAAATTAAAAAAACGCACATAAACTGAAAAACAAGCAAGACAAAATTGCTTTACACAAAAAGGCGATACATATAAACATTAAAGTAAGGTTAGTTCCACAGGCAACGCAAAGCGTAAACGTTTTCAATCTATAACTCGGGCTAAGAACCAGCGTAAACACTTAGCTCAAACTGACGACGCAAGACGCAAGCTTTTTCAATATATAACCCAGGCTTTATACTTGTAAGTTAGTTTCTTTTTTTGTTTTTAATTATTTGTAGAAAAGCCCTGGGGAAGGGATAAATTAATACCGAAAGCTGGACAACGCAATAAAGGGTTCCCATTAACCTCCTTTATATATATATATATATATATATATATATATATATATATATATATATATATATATGTATATATTATATATATATATATATAATATATATATATATATATATATATATATATATATATATATATATACTTGAGGAATTGTCCTGTGAAATATCAGACCCTTTTTAAAAAACACCCTGTATAAATCGAGATCCTTGAGTTAAACTAAGTTTGTCAACTTTTTATAAACGTAATTTTCAAATTTGAAGTTTATATTTTTTATGTAACATAACCTTAATAGCTGTGCTTTGATTATAATAGATCCATTGACATAATAGGTTATGTACTGGCCCCAGCGACGTCGGAGTCGGTCGCATAAGCACAATGTTTAAAGGATCCCCCAGACCAACGCGGTACAGCGGCAGCGGTGCGGGAGCGGCAACGTCGCGGGATCGAAATATATGGCGGGATATGACAGCATTCAGACAAAGGCGTTCTGTCGCGTTGCGGAAAGCGGTATAGCTGCGTTTTATATTCTTGACGCTGCATGCACAATTTTTCCCGCGCCGCTTTGGTCCCGCTAGATAGTACGACTTAACAATATGACGTGTTTTACAGAAAAACTGATTGAATTGGTATAAAAATATCCAATTTTGTATGATTTAGGAAATCCTGATTATAAAAATATTAGAAAACGTGATAAAATATGGAACGAACTAGGCGTCCAGTTGAATGAAAATGGTAAGTAAACAAATTAGGTTATATTTTGTTACAAATAGGTACTGTGTTGATTAACGATTAAACATTGGCTTGGCCTGGTTAAAGGAAATGAAAAGGATAATAGAAGGATGACAAAGTTTAGGGTGACAGATGATTTAATCATTAAAAAATGTGACAAATTTTTCACGAACTTCAAATGCCGCATTCGCGGCTCTCCTAGGATCGTTTTCAACGTTTGTAAATGCTTCTAGTGTTGCTTCTGGCGCCTCCAAGAACTGAAAATATTGGTCATCGCACTTTTTTGATATTAGGTAATTATGTAAAATACAGGCTGTTTTTACAACAATTATTGTAGTTTCTACTTTTAGTTCAATAGGCCTGTAAAAAAGTCTCCACTTCTGAGCTAAAATGCCAAAAGCATTTTCGACAACCCGTCTTGCGCGACAAAGTCTAGTATTATATTTTTCTTGGCGGATGTTTGATCGGGATTGTCTATAAGGGTAGGGCCTCATTAAATATGTTTTAAGGGCGAAAGCTTCGTCACCTATTAGAACATAAGGACACGCTTCATTTTGACCTGGCAAGTTTCTATCATCTGGAACATTAATTTGATTTTGTTCGAACTTTTTCCCCATATTCGATTGTTCAAAAATGCCACTGTCACTATTTTTTCCAAAACCTCCAATGTCAACACATAAAAATTTATAGTCAGGTCCCACAATTGCCATAAGAACGATGGAAAACTTTTTTAAGTAACAAAAAAAATTTGATCCGCTTTTGTCTGGACATTTAATGGTTATATGTTTACCATCTATACTACCAATACAGTTTGGATAATTCCAAACTGTTTCAAACCCTTCGGCTGACTTTCTCCATGTTTCTTCTGTTGGTTCTGGCATATATATATATTTGTAACCTTTTGCAAATTGCTTGGCAGACTTCCTTAACAATTTCACTAACAGTTGAAAATCCAACACGAAAACTGTGGCCTATTGTATAATAAGTATCACCAGTTGCAAGAAATCTGAAATAAGAACGTGGGGTGAGAATATTGGTACATAATAGAAAAAAAATCTTTGTTAACTAGCGTTCCATTTTTAAAGCATACAATTTTCAAATATAGATAATACTTATTTTGAAATTTTTTTAAATATTATATTCTACATGCTTTTTCCATGATAAATTATTCTGGCATGTCCAGATAAAAACGAATAGCTCACCTTTAAAATTAAACTATGTTACTTTGTATTAGGTATATCTATTTTTTTTGCATGGACTCATAAAGGTTTTTTTAACTTCAGGTGATGACGTTAAAAAAAAGTGGAAGAATTTGAGGGATTCTTACGCAAAATATTTAAAATCTACGAAAACAAAGACGGGCCAGAGTGCGAAGAAACACTACAAACACTGGCAATGGGCTACACTAATGGAAGCATTTAAACCTTTTATGGCTTTTACCAAAACAGACTCAAATGTTGCAGAACCTATAGAAAATAATGAAACTGAACTGCAACTATCTGATTCTTCTGAACATTTACAAACGGAATATATTGTAGCAACCAATAACGAAAGTGAACCTATTGATAATAATAGTGACGGAAAAACTCCCCAAAAAATACCATCTAGTATATCATCAGTGTCATCTAAATCAACGCCATCAACTTCAAAACCGAAACGGAAATTTGCGGGAAATAACAAAGCAGATAATGATTCCTCAGTTAATGCTGTAATTGAATATCTAGAAGGCAAAAAACAAAAGAAAGACATAAGTGCTACTGATATGATATTTTTGGGTTATTCTAAAACCATACAAACATTTTCACCAAGAAGGCAAGCATTAACAAAGTTAAAAATTGCTGAAATTATCGCACATCAAGAATGTCTACATTTTGAAGAAATAGCAACAAACAGTCTAAATACCCCACTAACATCACCTTTGGAAAGTCTGTCATCTCCTGCAAGCACTACTTATGTAAATACCCCACTAACATCACCTTTGGAAAGTTATAGTAATTACCACTCTACTAATATGAGATCAGATGCAGATATGTCACATTATAATAATAGTGCATCAACAGCTGCTTTTTTCAATTCTTATGTTCCATAATACTTAATAAACCAAAAAATATCAGTTTTGTAGTGTTCTTACCTTAGTGTTAGTGCAAGACGTTCTTCTGGACTAATCGACTCTCGATAATTTGTGTCATTTTTACGAATATCTTCTCTAATAAAATTTAAGATCTCTTCGAAACATTCACTTGTCATTCTAAAATATATGTAAAATCGTTTAGGATCCATTTGCAACTGTGGCATTAACGTGTGAAATTCTCCATACGTTCTTCGGTCTAAATTAATGTCATGGATCCATTTTCTTTTTTTTCTGAAAATAAAATCTATTCTCATATATTTTATGTCTAAGAAAAAAAAGTCAAACCTGTTTCGCTTCTCATCTTCTGCTACTGCAAGCAAAAGAAGAGCTTCTTCTTCATCAGATGAGGAGTTCATTTGCATATATGTTCTTGCTTATAAAAATTCGTTTTGTTCACGCTTTCACCCTTTCGTGCTCATAAAGAGACATTTCCCGCGACTCGCAAGCGTTGCGATCCCGCAATAGCGTGTTGGTGTGGGGAATAGAACGTTTCGCGCGTCCCGCAATGTACCGCGACGTTGCCGCTCCCGCACCGATGCCGCTGTACCGCGTTGGTCTGGGGAATCCTTTGATCTGGCGTGACAACGAGAGATAGAGAGAGAGAGAGGTTCCGAAAGAGAGATGAAATTAATTACGGCAAAAAAAAGGGAGGGAATGGAATTTAAATTAGGTCGCCTCGTTTTATATGTATTTTTTATATTTAAAACATTAGGTTTTTACACTTTTAGTGTTAATTAACACTTTTAATTTGTAGGTTTCGTCGGTCTGTCTGCCACTTTCAGGTTGATTTTTATCAGTGTTGCTTTTTTTGTATCTTAATTTTTACTTCCACAGACTACTAATGAGAACTATTGATGATGCAAGAAGGAAAAGTAAGCTTAAGTAAGTCAAAACTTGTGTTAGATGTACAGAGTGTACAAAAATGAAGAGTGATTCCGAAAAACTAAAAATGTTTAAAAAAGAAATTTCTGAGACAGCTGCAGTATAAACAACCAACCATATTGTTAAAAGTTAAGTAACATTTCGTCATATTACTCATAGTTGAGGAAATATTATTTAGACTCAAAAACGATTCTTAAGTCTAATAAGTTACCTCATTAACTGAAAAACTTTAAATAAAGAAAAAATATTTTCTTTTTATAAAACTAGTTCTTTCTGTCAATTAAAAATCTTGTATAAACCACGGTACCACCAGATCATTTGGTAATAGAAAACAAAATACGAATTCAAATGTCAATTATAAAAAAAATCAAAATATTCCTATATGTATTTAAAATATGCACAAACACAAATCTGCACTATCCATATTAAGCAAATAAAAAACCTTACTTAAATTAAATAATTTTTAATGTTAAATATAAAATATTTCAAAAGCCGGTTGTTTAAAAAACGCTAATTGTTCAAATGCTTTAGGATAATATAACATTTATAGAAATATCCATTAAATTTAAACTCAAAAATCTCTCGTAGAAACAATCTAACAACCACTTATCTTCCTATAAAAAGATCGTATCTCTGAAACTGAAATTTTTAAGAGCTTTATGTAAAACATGGAGTAAAACGGAGTTACTAATTGATAAGTGTATGAAATAGGTGAAAACTTTAAAAATGAAAAAAAACGTTAGTTCAATATTTCGCTCTCCGTATAAAAAAACCTCACAGGCGTGGCACGCCTTATTAAGATATTTAAACGTTAATTATGGAAAAAAATCACGTTTTCATGACACGTTTCATCTTGGAGAAAAATGAACTGATTACCGAAATGTCCAAAAGTTGTTTAGACTTTTCGAACGATATTACAATAATCTGAGACCCATTTAGTAATATATACTATATAAGTAATAATAACTAATATTAAACTATTAGTTATTATCAAATGTATATAGTCTGTTTATTGTAAGTAGTGGAATTCTGTACGAGTTAATTTATCGATTTTTATATTTACATATATATTTGATAATTGGAAGTTTGTTTTGTGTCTTCCTTGTAAGCGTATTTCAATCTGTACAAGGTATGCCGAAATATATTTACAAAAATTAATGACGAATAAAAAATGTAAAAAAGTGTGAATTTTATTTTATTAATTCGGGATAATTTGGATCTCTAACGTCGTTGAGGTAAATTGGATAATCAGTTTTTAGTAATATATTTTTTTACATTTCACTAGTCCGCCATTTTGTTACGCCATATTGGATTTTAACCAAAATATGACTTTAACCTTTTTCTAAAATAGGAAGTCAATTGAATAAGTATTTTTTGAGCTACGCCGCCAATTGACAAACGGGCCGACGGAATTATGAAAACATTATTCTGGCATCTAGGGACGCTAAAACGTGAAGATATGTAAGACCTGGAAGGATGATTTCTTTATGATTACAAGCATTTTACTTGGGCTCAATTTTGTTCTGCTATCTTAAAATCATACCACAAGCTTACCAGTTCATCTATATACCACAATTAACTTGTGCACACAATTTGAAAGCATTCTATTAAGTAGTTTTTTCTGGTTGAATTTTTAAATAAATTATTAAGTTGCCGTTTTGTTTCGCCATCTTGGATTCGTAGTAAAATTTTACCAGTTGGCTCCTACGTAATACTTGATATTTGTGCAAAATTTGAGGTAAATTGCATGAACAGTGTTTTAGTGATAATTTTTGTAACATTTCACTATTTATTTATTTAAACTGAAACTTCCTTCCTTTTATTAGGGAGTACGTGTTTTTTGTTTATTTTATCTTTTTTAATTATTTGTTAATTTTTATTTGTTATTTTAAAATAAAACAATAGCTTGAGTTGTAAGTATTCCATTTCTTTCAATGGAAGAAAGGGAATCATTACGACAATTTTGTACCAACTTATTAGATTCGCATCAAAATTTAACCAGTTCATCTCTATATTACTATATAATCATTTTTTTAAATGTCATTAAGCTATTTTGTTCAGCCACTTTACCAATTTATTTCTATGTTACATTTGTTTTATGCAGAATATCTGAAGACGATGAAGAAACTAGTTTTTATATTGATTATTAAAACCATTTATTAGGGCGCCATTTTTTTTCTACCATATAGGATTCGTACCAAGATCTTGACACTTCATATAACTTATTGATTATTGTGCAAAATTTGATCTCAAATAAATTAGTAGTTTTATACCGAGTTTTTTAAACATTTCATTAAGTTGCTATTTTGCTAGGCCATCTTGGATTCGTACAGACATTTTACCAGCTAGTTTCTCTCACGTTTTGCTCAAAATTTGAACTTAATTGAATGAGCAAATTTTTTACAATGCTTTTTTAAACATTTTATTAAACGGCCATCTTGCTGTGCCATATTGGATTTTCTCCAGATTGTTACCAGTACATCCCCATGCAGTGTTGCCAATCGGCAGGTAATTACCCTAAAGTCGAATATTTGAAGAAGGGTTGCGAGCAAAAACGGTTAAACCGATTATTGGACGTGAAAAGTATGTTGATTCACATTTTAGTAGATATATATATGCTATGCCTCCCTTCGCCGTCCTTAGATGGTGCCCTTTTTCGGTAAGCAATGTCTTGTTTTCAGTACATACGGCGTAATGACCTTTTTTTTAGTCGTTACTTGTATGTACTGGGCGTTATTTTGTATGGCGTATTTTTAGTTGTCACTTGTTTTTGCTGGCCATTATTTTGTACCTTTGATCTTCCCATGTTATTTTACCTTGCTTTACTACTGCGCCCATATTATAGACTGCATGCCCCCTCAGCCTAGAACAGCTGACTACGCCACTGTGCGAAGATTTTGTAAAGTTAGAACCCGAAGATTTTCAAAGAGACAATAATTAAATAAGGTTTAAATTACGTTTTTAGCTCCTTATAATCGGAAATCAGGGTTCGGGTAAAACCGGGTAATTTAAAAAGTTTCTGGGAGGAATTGAAAAAGTTGTACTGGCAACTCGGACCATTGATTTTAATACCAAATTTCAAGTCTATTGTATAAACAGTTCTCTAGCTATACTGAGAACAGACAAACCGACGGAATTGAGAAAACATGTTTTTAGGCATCTATCCAAGGACCCTGAAAAGTATTTTTTTAAATAGAGAGTGCGGTTTGCCATACTTCATCCTTACGAGGGATATGAAGATCGCTTTTCTTTCAATTAAAATGTAACTATACATTTAGCGGTGTGCGCCGCCGAGTCCCGTTGCTTGCCGAGTCTTTCGTTTGACAATCCTTGCTTTAATATAGGTACATTTTTTATATAGATATGCTTTTTTTCATCATCCCAAAAAAAAAGAACCTAACCAGAGCCAGCCGGCCACAAAATCAAATATTTCAATCAAGACTCGGCGCAGGTTTAAGAAAAAAAATTTGCGTGCGCCTATGTTTAATCCACTATAAATAAATACATTTTTCGAATCACTGGAATATTTATAAATCGCTAGGAGATCTTTAGGGATTTCGTGAGAAATCGTGTAGTGGAGTGCCATCTATACGGCAGAAGTAAAATGACCTGGATAATATGCGCTTTGACAGAGGGCAGCAGTTTAAAGAACTCGGTAATGTCTAACTAAAGGCTAGTCAAGTGTTTATGAATTCTTGTTCGGAAATTATAATCAAAAGTGAATTCCAGGTTTAGCTAATTTAAAAGACATACATTTTTTATCAAGAATAACGTCTTTGTATAAAAACATGGACGTATTTTTAAATTTTCAGAAAATTAATTAAAAATTAAACATTTTATTGTGAATTTCTTGCCCTCTTTGCATTTTAATTCGTTTTTTTTTCTTAGGAAAATTCAACAGTCTTTTGGATAGCTGCTAGTAGCGAAAGTAG
This sequence comes from Kuschelorhynchus macadamiae, assembly GCA_030620095.1. Lineage (NCBI taxonomy): Eukaryota > Metazoa > Arthropoda > Insecta > Coleoptera > Curculionidae > Kuschelorhynchus > Kuschelorhynchus macadamiae. Next base: position 623,554 of record JAUTXW010005205.1, on the reverse strand, counting down.
TTAGCGAGTGAAAATAGTATTAAGTAATTTATATAAATATAAAATTTAAGGAGAGAACTCTGAAAATCTGTTATAGAATTAGATACATCACGCCCATCTTCATACACAACCTACCTAACCTAAATAACCTTAAAGTTTGTGTAGGTTTTTGTTAATTTATTTTTAAATTAGTCCTATTAAATAATGCTTATAAAAAGTTTATCTTCGCCTTTGCAAGTGCAAAAGCTGCTAAGATTAGGGCAACATAATTGTTTTCACACAACAGCAATTGCCTTTGAGATACAGAAAATGACCAGACTTCGAGTGGTAGATAATAGCACTTTAGGAAAACAGGCTATGGCAGAAGGCAAACCCCCAAAATGTATTCACGTTTATAACAAGACTGGTGTCGGAAGGATTGGTATGTTTGTTTTTATAGCATTCGCCCTCTTCATAATTTTGGCCTTTTGTAAAATTGATTATAGTAGTAACAACTGCTTATCTCAGTTTCAGTCCATTTAAACACTGTTGATCTTGCACGTTATATTCTGGTATTTTTAGATACCAAAGCAGTGAAATGTTCAATTCTGTAATGTATTCGCATCTTTCAAATTTTCGCGTGAATTGCATTTTTTTGTGTGAAATTAGTTGAGAATATTTGTTTGCTTTTTGTAAGTGTTAAAACAGACCTTTCAGTACTTCAGCATGTGTTTGTAGCAGGTTGTGCATAGATTATGGTGTTTTTTCTGGTAGGTTAAGTTTTTTTGTTTACCTTTTGAAATAGTTTTCGTTAGTTAAAATTTACTTATTCTCTAAAAACTTCAATAGTTTTGTTGTTCATAGAGTCATAAACCTAATTTAGCATTTTCAACTGGTGGTTGCTGAACATGGCAAGTGCATGTTTCATGTGCAAATCTGTGGTTGTTTTTAAAGAAGAGAAACCCGACCTTTTTAGTTTTCGTTGTAGTTACCGCTCAAAAATTTTATGTGGAAAGTTTATGGGGTCTTAAATACCGGAAATTAGAATTATTCCTAGTGCTTCTCGGACACATGAGCAAGTTTGTCTGGAATGTCACAATTGATTTTGGAAACTTCCCAAAACCATTACCATGGTAGAAAAACTGCAATCTGAAGAAAGAAAGCGGAAAAATGATATGTTAGAACTTAAAACATGCAAGTAAGTACTACCATAACAAAGGAACACCAACACAACGACCCCTGCAAACACTTGAAACATGAAGTGCTTGAAAATGTATTTTAAAATTTAAACAATGACTGATGAATTTGCCTCAAAACACTAAACTGGAGAGACTAAATATAGATTTAAACCCAATTGACAACCAGATGCAGCACCTGGAAGGCAAACTTCTCAGTTTAGATCATAATTACAATGGAGAAACCGAACACAACACCAAAAGGAAAGTACAGCTCATTCTTGATAAACATGAAATAAGGTGCCTGGATAGCTCTTCTTCACAGGTTGAGTTAAGCAATAAAAATGATATACACAAAAAGCTAGGTACTGAAAATATAATTTCTAAAAACTAATCTAAAATATCCTCCTACACCTCTCGTAGCTGTAGCTCTGAAAGTTTTTTATGTTTGAAACGTAAAAATAGAAAGCAACTCTGAACTGAACCACTGAGAAAATTCTAAACTATATTTATAGGCCAGTATATTTCTATTTTGTCTGTGGTGATTTTAAAATTATTAAGTTACAGACTCAGATTATAAGAGACTTCTTAAATGTAATGTTGGAGTTTAGTTCAAAACCCTGTACACAGAAAAACACCCGAATGACAAGCATATCTAGAACATGTATAGACAATATACTGACTTGTGAAATGTTTATCAGTTAATAAATATTGGTGTGGAATATAACAATTCAGTCCAAACATACAACTTGTTAAAAAACATGTTTACAATGAATTCAATATAAGTATGTTTAAAATTAATATGCAAAAAGTAAATTGGGAAATGCCAGTAGACTTTAACACTGAGCAAATGTTCGATAATTTTTATGTCAGGCTTCTAGAGAATTTTAATATATATAGATTTTCCTTTAGAAACAATTAGAATTAAGAATGGAAGAGCAAACTACTTTCCTTGGCAAACTAACTAATTAATACCATTCTCTGAAATTGTGAATTAAGCGGGCTTCTTCAAAATGACCAGTATACTTTAAAATATAACTTGTTAAAAGAGAGCTATATGCCCTAAATAAAGCTAAACCACAATAATGAAAGGCTCGAAAGAACCACTAATATCAGCAAAGATAGTTGGAAAATATTAACAAAAACAAATAAAAACTAAATCAAATATTGTAGCAATTAAAACTTTAGATGGCCAGCCACTCTCAGCTCCTCAAATTATTTTCATAGCTTCTTTAAAAACCTTGTAAAATTTATCTCTAAACCTAAAAGTGATTTAATTGGGCTTAAATTGCAATATTTTGTAACTCTTTCTTCCTAACTCCAACAAACTCAGTCGAAATTTGGAATATTATATAAAAAGTATGTAAGCCCCCTCTCTAGTCCTAATGGGGTACTTCATAGCATTCTCTTAAACATAGCTAACTCTATTGCAATTCTACTAAGTAATATAATAAACAAATCATTTTTAGGGGGGCAATACCCAACTGGTCTAAAAAAATGTAAAATTATTTCGGTCAAAAATAAGGGGAACAAAGAGGATATTCAACACCAGCTGGAGAAATTTTTTGAAAGCTATTTTAACACTATATAACTTCTTAGAATCAAATAAATTGTTAAGCCCTAGTCAACACAGGTTTAAAAAGAAAAAATCCACCATGTCAGCTTTGGCTGATCTTTTGGAAACCGTAAATACTTACGATCTTTTGGAAACCGTAATTGAGTCCCCTAATACTAAGGAAAGCTGTGTGGGAGTATTTTTTGATATGACCAGAGTATTTGACATGGTTGGTCATAACCTTTTATGCAGTAAATTAGGGCCAGCACGGGGCTCGATTCAATCTTTCCTGCATGAACTTTCACAGTTTGGTTCAGTTGGTTAAACATTCTACATTTTGGTCCTTGAAACCACAAGGCTCAATCCTCTCGTGTATATTAATCTGCTGCTTCAACAATGACCTCACATATCACTACAACCCAGGTGGACAGACCATAACCTATGCAGATGACACAAATATTCTTATAAGAGTATACCATCATACAGGCCCAGGCTGCTATGTCTCAAATATCAGACTGGTGTAAGGACAATGGTTTGCAACTCAATTGCTCAAAAACTAATTCAAGCAAGATTTAGTGGCAAATCAACTGCGTCCATTTTACCTGACTAGAAAACTTTGTGCTATTGGAATAAGGGGAGAAGTCAATAACCTTATTCAAATTCAAAAGTTCAAAAGTATTTATTGTCTAACAGGAACAATCCCAATACAAAGACAATTATAGATTAAATTAGCACATAATAGAAACTATTTAAGTATGTAATGCAAGATAAAATTTAAATTTTATACACATAAATAATTTATAAGATTCAAGTTGATGGTACACATATTTACACTAAGAAAGAAATGACAATTAATATATAACAAAATAGAATTAGAGTGCATTGACACTCGAGAGTATGCTTTTCTTAAAACTACTTAGACTTAAGTTAAACATATCAGTCTGATTAACTAAAGTTATTGAATTAAAGTACAAACAGGCTCTATACAGAGGCGCCTTTTTTGCAAGGTTAGTACGACCTAAAGGTTGATAAAATATTTGGTGTCTACGAGTGTTAGTTTGAGGTACCAAGAAGCAAAGCTGAGACAACAGTTCAGAGGAATCAATCATGTTATTACATAATTTATAAAGGAATTGCATACTTGCACAAATAGTGGTATTCCTAAGAGATACAAATTGAAACCGATGAAGTAGATCATGATCAAAACCTCTTTCAGGATAGACACCATCCCTTTTGAAGGCCAGGTACTTGAGGAATTTTCGCTGGACACATTCAAGCCTATTCACACATGGACACACAATTGTAGGTAGGAATTGTACCACACAATGGAGAATTCCGATGTACGTCAAAAATCCCAAGGACTTCAGAGCTGGATTTCTATATGCAGGAAAGAATTGTCAGATAGCAATGCAACCAGATAACTGTGAATTATAGAATTTCTTACATTTTTGGATATTTAGGGGAAGATTGTTTAATATGCACCAATCATGAACCCAATCAAGGTCCTGCTGAATTACCATGCAGTCATCCTGATTACAGACAGTACGAAAGAGCTTCATGTCGTCGGCAAAAAGTAGACAGCCGCCGGCAATATCCTCAGTGATGTCATTAATAAAAATGGAAAATATAAAAGGAGCCAGATTACTGCCCTGAGGGGCACCACTTGTGGCGATATATGCATTTGATTTGAAGCCATTGTAGTCTACAAACTGGATCCTATTTGCCAGATAGGAGATAAAAAAATTGACCAGATTTTCATGAAACATTTTGAGCAGTTTTTGTGCTATGAGACTGTGATCCAACTTATCAAAAGCCTTCGAAAAATCCGTATATATGACGTCTAGCTGTTGTCTTTGATTAATGGCTTGGTAGGCTGTTTGAAGAAATGACGTCAAGTTCATGACAGTTGATCTCGAATGGAAAAAGCCATGCTGGTTTGGGGAGATAAGATATTTGACTTGATGGAAGAGTTTTTCATAGATACAGACTTCCAAGGCTTTAGAAAAGTTGGATAAGATGGAAATAGGACGGTAGTTCTCAACACATCCCCGATAACCTGTTTTGAGTACTGGACAAATTTTGGCATATTTCCAACGATCAGGGAAAATGCTGGTGCAGATTGATAAGTTAAATAAAATAGACAATGGTGTAACCAGAACTGAGGCACAGTCACGTAAAATAAATGATGGAACTTTATCGGGGCCTGAAGTTTCTTTGTTTTTTATTTTTTTTAAACCAGATAGGATGTCGTTGTTACTGAGGGTAAGTAATGTTATATTTTGGGACCCTGCATCGGCATGAGAATTTCCAGAAAATATAGAGGAGTCGGTGTAAACACTTTTAAAGTAATGGGCAAATTCGTTTACTATGCCGTTTGGAGATTCAATGATAGAACCATTGTAGGTGATAGATCCTGGGATACGGGATGTGTTGCGTCTTTGTCGAATAAAGTTCCAGAACTTTTTTGGGTCGCGTCCAATAGAATTTTCACTGGTACTAATGAAGACTCTATATGACATATCAATCTTTACTTTTATTGAAGTTCTTATCCTTTTAAAAGCGAATAATCACTCAAACAGTTTGTACTCTTCCATCTTTTATGCAGCCTTGTCTTAGATTTAATATCAATTATATCCCTTGTATACCAAGGCGGGTAAGAATAATTATATTTATGGGGAGCAAACAAAGGGACTGATTGGTTAAGAATGGAATAAATTCTATTATAGAAGAGGTCTACCGCGTTATTAATATCTGAAACTCCATTAAGAAAATCCGTCAGTTTCCCAAACAAGTTGGTAGAATAGTGGAAGGTTGGTTTTGCGGAAGTTGTAGTCTCTATTAGGGGAATCGTTTGGAAAGTCGACACAATTATCCTCCAAGATACAGTTAGATACAATATTTAGCGTAGGATGGTAACAATCCTCTGGTACAAGCGATATGTCATTTTTTACAACGGTGCAAAAAAAGTTAGAAAGAACCAGATCAAGTATGCCATTGTAATAGTTTGTGACATTATTAATTGAGTTAAATCAAGATATGAAAGAAAATCTTTTAATAAACTTAACTTTTGGTTCTGACCATGATCTGCTTGGCAATATTGAATGTTAAAATCTCCTAGTAATAAAATCTTATTGTTTTGAATAAAGTCTAGAGTAGATAAATAATCAAATAATGTTTGGTAAACATCTAGAGAAGAATTGGGTTGAATGTAAATTACAAAAACGTATACATTAGCTGAATTCTATCTGTTCCTTTCTGTCCAACTGCCACATCTGTGTCAATATTCAGGGATGCTTATCAGAAAAGAGACTAGTCAAGTATGGAGTTCCACAGGGCAGTGTCGTTTCCCCATTACTCTTTTTTATCTTTGTGAATGACCTACATTACTATCTTTTATTAAAAAACGTACATCTGAAACTTATATTATATATGCATATGACTCCTCTGTGGCCACCTCTGCATCGACTATCAGTGAACAGACTACTTCAGCCAATTTGATTGTAGAGTACTTTTCTAAATGGTGCAAGGATAATCACCTAATAATGAATGTCAACAAAACTAATTATATGACTTTCTACGTACAGCAGGAAGTAGGACACATAAATATCTCTTTAAACAGCTCTTTAATTAGCAGAGTAGATCAATACAAATTCTTAGGCTTGGATTCCAGATTAAAGTGGAACGCATATGTTGATTACCTTGCTGGCAAACTCAACTCAGTCTTTTATACTATAGTCAACTTAACCCAAACAACTTTTAAATATGTACTATGCACATCATCAGCCATCTCAGCTAATGTATACTGTGTTGGGGGCAATCAGTGGAACTAAATAGAATTATTATTCCTCAAAAGTGTATTCTCAGAAAGATATTTTCTATCAGTCCTCTTGAATCTTGTAGGGAAATCTTCCAACGACATAAAGTCTTAACACTGCCCAGCATTCTGATCTTGAATGCAGTGGTTTTCGTAAAAAGGAATGGAGAACAGTTTCCTACTGCTGCCTCCCTTGGTTTACGAGTGACCAGAGATCAGACTAATGTGTATATTCCAGGCTATAATACATCTATATTCAAGAAGAGTCCTTTCTGTTTCTGTAGCAACTTGTACAATGCTCTTCCAACTAATATAAAACAAATTGCTTCATGGAAAAAATTTAAAAAAGAGGTTAACCACTAGCTACCTTCTTACCAAAACTTATTATAATATTAGGGAATATTTCAAATTCATATTTACTTAAGTCTAACTTTAACTTGTTTCTTCTTCTCTGACATTGTCAATATTTATTTTGTAAATCTGTATGGTATGCAAATAAATAAATAAATAGAACTAGTATATCACACACAAAATTCCTGGGTGTATATATGGACAATAAGCTCACGTTGACAGAACATATCAACTATCTTTCTAAGAAACTTAGCTCATTTTGTTTCTTGATTATTCAGATTAGGGATACAGTTAGCAAAAACATTTTATTATTGATTTGGTCTGTTTCACTGGGGTGCTTCTAGCAAAGCACAAAAATATTTATTATTCATGAGAAGACAATCAGGTATATAGAAAGAAAGTATACTAACCCTGTTCTCTCTATATATACTTCAATGAGTGCAATACATCACAGATACCTCACGAGAACCAACCAACATCTAGGTCTGCCTTTTAGTCGACACACAGTATATATCTGGATCTTAAATATTACAATAAGCTTTCATGCTCTTTAAAATCAGCAAATAGTTATAAGCGATTTAACTCGCAATTTACTAATGGGACAAGGAAAGTATTCATTGGTAAAGCTTTTTATAGTATTGAATGTTTCAGAATGTTTTATGTTAAATGTGGTCTCATATTTTTACTGTGTAAGAACAATATAGTAATTTGAGCATACATACATAACATCACCTTTCAAATAGTTTCCTTTGAAAGTTTAGATGCTAATATTTTAAAGACTATTGGATATACCAACATTTATAAAACCTTTTTTTGTTTAATTCTAGGAGACAAAGTATTAGTTGCAATAAAAGGAGAAAAGAAAAAGGCAATCTTGGTGGGGCTAAAACAGAATCAGAAACCGAAAGTGCCTAAATTCGATAGTAATAACATAGTTTTAATTGATGATGCTGGTACACCTCTAGGAACAAGAATTCATGTGCCGATTCCTACCATTTTAAGAACTATTTTAAAGGAGAAAACACAAGCAAAAGGTGCAGATTATACAAAACTGCTAGCTATAGCTACTAGGTTTGTTTAATAGTAATTTCCTAATGTTACTTTATTATAGGTTTTTTTATTTTACAAAAATAATTGAGCACAACCTTTAATTGTTAAGTTGAATTTATACAGACAAATAAGATAAAATAAAAACAGATTCAATTGAAGATGGCCAAATTCTATCTTTTATTTGAATTTTATCTGAAAATTGAATTGTGTTAACTGCTAACAAGCACGCTTTTAAGAGGATATCTTATTGGTCAGAGGTATTTTTATTTTATTTTATATTATTTGTCTGTATAAATCCAGCATTATTTATCAAATAATTCTGAAGTCCTACCCTCAGAATTGTATGTATAAAATACTGTTTAGAATTAATTGTAATAAAAAATGAAATAAGTATTGTTTACTCTAGTATAACTTATTTTAGTATTTATTAGTGTTGGGATACTCGAGGACAAGAATCGGAATTCTTCGATTCATGAAAGTACTCATTGTACTTGAGTACAAGTATCGAGTACTAGAATAAATTCACAACTGATATTAAATTCAATATTTGTGCTGTGGGTTTGGACTTCTATCATGAGTTACTTGAAACAAAGTCTCAAACTGAATGCCTGTCACACAACTTGATAATATGCCTTAAATTATTTGTTATTGCCCTTGCAGTTCACTTCGTTTAATAATGTACGGTAGTAATAAAGGATGTATACCTGTCTGATATCAGTAGTGTTTTGGCTTTTATATTGTGTAAAATTGTATTTAAATTAAATATGTATATAAAACAAAAAAAAAAACTAACATAAAATGTATAGTTAATAAAATATAACATTACCACATGTAAAAATACTTAATTCCACTTGTAATTTATATATCTTTTAAATGTACTTAATGTAATAAGGAAAATGTCAACATCACAGTGCACTTTTGCACATTCTTGGTTTGAGTTTATTTGATGAATAATTAGTTGATGAAATTTAAGAGAGAACAAATTTTGAGAACCAGTGCTCCTACCAGGAACATGAAAAGGTACCTTACAAAGCAGTTTAGTATGCGACCGTCTCTGAAGGAATCCTTAACTTGAAAAAAATAAATCGCAAACACTTGTTTTGCACCTTCTTCAAGGAGTAATTATGACATCTGTAATAGAGAGACCAAACATTGCTGGCATATTCGAGAATTGATCTTATGAGTGAACAATAAATAGCTTTAAAACAGTTAATATTTTCAATTTCAGATAGGCTACACTTAATGAAACCAAGAAGTTTCAATGCTTTGTTGACAATGTAGTTATAATGATATTTAAAATTGAAACATCCTCAAGATTATCCATCCAGATGGTATATTTATAAATGATTTGTTGTTTGTTTCTGAAAAAACGCTTTATGTTTTTTCAGTATTAAGTTCTAAGCAATTTGCTTTACACCAACCAACCAATCTAGTTAATTTCTCCTGAATGAAAAGATCTCACAATTTTAAAAGCCCTTAACAATATCATTAACAAAGCAATTAAAAAGTGACCACCTTGTGGAACACTCGACGGTATTTTTATTTCGGGTGATAAACAATTATTGATCTTAACTATCTGTTTCCGATTTGTAATAAAATCAAGCCATGACAACAGATAACCACCGATTCCTATAGTAGAAATTAAAACATTATGATTAACCCTATCAAATGCCTTAGAGAAGTCGGTGCATATCATATCGACCTGACAACGCCTTTTCGAGGCATACAACAGATATTCCTCAAAGGTTAACAAATTCGTGAATGTTGATTTATTAGGAATAAATCAATGTTGTTCAGTAATCAAAACATTATTAAGCGAAGGGGAAATCTTAGATGTTACTAAGGCTTCGAAAATCTTGCCAAGTATAGACATTTTAGAAATTGCTCTATAATTTTGGAGTAAAGACTTATTTCCGTTCTTAAAAACATACTGAAATATATGACTGATTACTATTAAATGTTCATATTCTGTTTTTATCAAAACACTTAACTGCATTCAGCATTTTTTGTAAATACGAAGCGTACTCTCTGTGTATACTCCCGGAAACCTTCATTATCGACTATAGATAGGAGCTGATCATCAGTAGTTTTTTGACTTATTGTTATCCTTTTTCTTTTTAACTGACAGTTCATTACTTCTGCCTCCATATAACTTGAGTTGTCGCGAACGATTAACAGGTAGATGCGTTGATCGTTAGTTTGATCAACTACATCTATTTTTGAATATGAACTTACTAAAACCGTTGTAGAATTCTAAATTTTATAGCAAATCGAGAGGGTGTAGCGAGCGCCATTTTATTTTTCAAGGCATGCGGCATGGAGGGTTATTATGTTCAAAAAATTGAATTGGATGTATGTTGTAAGGCAGAATATGTTTTTTCATGTTTGTTGTATTTTCATAATACTTAAATTATTTTCTACATAAAGAACATAAAACTATATTTCTATACTTTTTAGAAGTAGGGACACTGGAGAATTTTTAATTCCCAGTTTCATATATTTTTTTTAATTAAAAATTAAACTGACGTTGGATCCGTCTCCGTATTAATCTCTAATTAAAATCTTAATAATCTGAGATACGTGTCCTTACTAGTATTGAAGTTGAAGAATTTATGGAAATATACCAGAAAATTTGCAAATTTATAGGTTTTGAGAATATATAAAATCAAATTTTAAGAATATTGACAAATTTAGGTAACTTATGAAATAGATAGGTACAGTTGCAATCAGTGAAATTGGGCTAAGAATTCAAAGCAAAAGAATTTTTTTCAGAATTGTATATTTTCATAACTTCTCTACTTTCGATAAACATGCCAGTCATAATATGACACATTCTATATATAAAGGGTGTATACGGAGGATAAAAGAGTGTTTCACTCCGTACAAATATCCTTTTTTAGTTTTTCTTGTTTTAAAATCTATAATTTTGTATGTAGTTGTGTTTTAAATATTGGACTGCGTTTTCGATTAGCCCTGGTTAGAGCCAATGGCGTATACACAACTTGCTTCTGGAGCGGTTTTGAGACGTTGAAAATGTTTTCAACAACTTAAAAAAATTCAGTTTTTGTTCCTCACCTAATTAAGCGTAAATAATATGAACAACAAAAAAGCTCAATAGTTTATTTTTAGTCGTAAACTGGATCTGGGGAGGGGGGGATCCAGTTCTGTAGTTAGATCTTACTTTATACTATTTCTATCACTCCAGCTTAAATAAAAGTGGCTGGGGGGGTTAACCCCCAAACCTCCTTTTATATACGCCACTGAGTAGGGCTTTTTTTGGGGTTGATTTAAAAAGTCTATCTATTTTAAAACAAATATATTAAGGCTGAATTATCTATTTTGCCCAAAGATGCTCTTTAGTTCGATTTCTATGTAAGTTCGTCTGCGACCAGTGCAAGCGTTGTCGTTAAACAAAGAAATTTCAGCGATTTAAAAAGCTGTTTTTTTTTGTATATTAACTTATATTATTTTAAGAAAATATTTTTATATAAATTTATTACGATAATATTTGTATTTTAAATTTGAAAATATATTTTTGGTTAAAATAGGTTTATGATGCACTCGCTAAATGCTAGTTGCAATACATTATTAGGTGTCGTCACATTCACACCTAAAAACTATGATTCTTTGAATTAGGGGTGTTCGATATATATCGATGCATCGAAAGCATCGATATTTACGTTACGATGCATTGTTTCTATGCGATGTATCGAATACTGGGCGATATATTCGATATATCGATATATTTTATTCGATATATCGATATACAACTTACTGGAATTTTTTAATTTAAATAGTAGGCACAAATTAAAAATTCATTAATATTCCAATTATTAAACAATCGACAACATTGTTAATGGAAATCAAAGTTCCACAATCACCAACACCGCTCATCTCATATCACCTGACCTAACCCCTTAGACAAGGAAAGGGAGGAACCACTTACCATCAGCGTTACCACATTTAGTAGATTTCAGTGGCGTAACTACCATAAGACAAGTAAGCGCAATGCGTTGGGGCCCCCTGGCTTGGGGGGCCCACTCAGAAAACAAAATATAATAATATTAAAATTAAAATATTTCAATACAATATATTTATATATTGTAGGGTTATTTTCAACTAAACCTAAGGACACTTTTCTGTGAAACTGTGAAGTATAAATTATTTTTTATTATGTTCTAATGTTCTGCATAATTTAATACCTAATAAAAAGTTTGGCAACGTCAACGTCGCGATAGCAGTCGTCATTCGCCCGAAAACGCCCGAAGTGATGCCGATCAGCGACGCGCGACCGGCAATATACATCGCGGCAATTAACGTAGTCCCGATTTGATTAGCGGAGAGAGCGGCGGCTTTTGTTTTGAATGTTTTGACTTGACTTTCCGCTTCCCGCAGCATTTACATTTTAAAAATGAGTGACCGCAAAAAATATCAAAGCGGCGCAACTAAAAGAAAACTAAAAAGAGAATTAGAGGAAAAACGGGAAAAATTACGAAAATTACGTTTTTTTTGACGAAATCGCAGTCTGAGCCAAATTTGCAACCATCTACGTCAAAATGCGTAGACAATAATAATTCTATTTCTCAAGGAGAAGACCACACTGAATTGATAGATATACCACAACTTCAGGTGGCTAAAACCATAGATATCAGCATAGACGAACCGGACGAACTGACCTTTGTCGACGCTGAAAATAAGAACTTGGAAAAACATAAAATACCGTCAGACGCCGTGATATCATCAACTAACGACACAATAATCGAAAGTGATTTAGGCCAATTTGTTAATAAACTATTAACAGATGAACAAAAAAGACTAATAATAGAAAAACACTCTTTAAGTTTAATAAAGTTTATGGGGCCTTTTCCCAAGGATCCACAGCAGCAGTACAGGAGATTTTCGTCAAACCTGTATTATTCCCAAACTTCATATGGTCCAGTTCCACGATTTTGGCTTCATTATTCATAGATTTTAGATGCTGCCTATTGTGAACCTTGTTGGTTATTTTCGTTGCAAAACAACCAATGGCGAACCGGTGTGCGAGACTGGAAAGGAATTTCACACAAAATAAAATATGGTTCAAAACACCACGTCCAAGCATGTGCCGTTTATGATGCCTGGAAGAAAAACAAGACCATAGACGAGACCAATGAAAACGAGATTAGAGAACAGGCTTCTTTTTGGCGGATGGTTTTGCAACGTTTACTTGATATTACACTCATGCTAGCAAAGTTCACTTGCTTTTAGAGGACACTGTGAAAAATTCAGAATAACTCTTTCAGCGGAAACTTTTTATTAAAGTCCACCTTTTAGCCAAATACGATGATGTCATGAAGAAAGTCATAAATATGACAAAAGGTATTGTTTTTTTTTAAAATTTTAATATCTTTATTTATTAGTTTTTATTTTAGGTGCTACAAAATACCTTAGTCCCAAAATACAAAATGAACTCATTCTTTGTTTAGGACAAAAACTTGAAAACCACGTTATATCCGAAATCAATTCGGCATCATTTTTCTCACTAATCTTTGATACTACCCAGGATATTTCTAAATGTGACCAATTGAGCATAAAAGGTATGCATATATTATAAGAAATGATAAGTCAGAAGCTAAAAAATCGATATTATATAATATATATTTTAAATTAAAAGATCAAAATCCAATGGTTTAGTGACATGTTTTGTGCTTCCTGGAGCAGCATAACATAGATATAAGAAAATGTTACGGCCAGAGTTATGATGGCGCTAATGTAATGAGTGGCACTTATAATGGGGTACAAAAAAAAATTAAAGATTTGCAGCCTAACGCTGAATTTGTACATGTGTTAGCCACAACCTAAATCTTATTATCAACGATGCTGTAAAATGTAAAGTAAGTAATTATTTTACAATTTTACAGGACGTTTATACATTTTTCGGCAATAGTATTAAAAGGTGGGATCTTTTGTCAAGTTTTACAGGCGAATCCGATTTTGTTTAAAAAAATTAAACCCAACAAGGTGGTCTAGTAGAATTTCAATCACTGCTTTTAACCTTTTAGACATTATTAAATCCCTTACAAAAATTGAGCTTTCAAGTAAAATTTGAAAGAATGGAAGCTGGGCGTATAAAGAAAAATATGCTTGATTTTGAGATTGTGTTCTTATCTATTATGTTACATTATGTATTATCAGAAGTAAATTTTGCTTCAAAGGCTTTACAAAAAGAAACAATTACTTTAGACAAAGCTAGTTCTGTTTTACTAAAAAGGTTGTGGAAAACTACCGTCCATGCTACGATGAGTTGTGCTAAAAGTGTGTCGGACTACTGCCCTGAAATGGGACATTCCAACTTTTTAAAAGTAAGGACAAGCTATTAAAAAAAAAAGCACTTGACGAATTAGCTTTAATCATCATATATGACTCCAGGAACAGCTTTTTAAAGTTAATGTTTTTTTATCACTATTCATTATACAGTCTCAAAATCATTTCTAATCTAGTTAACATCTAGATTTACAGGGTTCAATAAAATAAGTGATATCTTATTTTTTACAGCCTAAAAACCTCATAAATTCAACAGAGTCTGAAATCCTTAAGAGCTGTGACTATATTCAACAAAAATTTTAAAATATCGCCAAATTTCTCTTTACAATTTATATATTTACATTGTTGAAAGCAAGATTAAATCCAGAAATGTCTGTAAAAAATTTTTCCGATTTATTATTAACTAAATATAATTATTTGGAAAGCGACTTTAAAAAAAATTTACATTGTCCTATTATTATTTTTTACCGTGCCAATTACATCTGCGTCAGCTGAAAGATCTTTTAGTAAGTTAAAACTAATTAAAAACTATTTAAGGAATCAAATAGGGCAAGATCGATTAAAATATTTATCTTTAATTTCCGTCGAAAGTCCTGCCAATAAATTAGACCTTAAAGATTTAATTAATGAATTTGCAATGTGTAAAGCGAGAAAAAAATCATTTTAGGGTTTAATACATTTAAGTTAAGTTCTGTTTTATTTTTAAACACGGGAGATTTTATTACAATTTGCAACTTCGTCAATAACTAAACCTACTTGGTTTAAATTTAAAGTTATTTTGATATTTTAAAGTTTTGTTTTTCTTTGATGAAAATAAATAATTTGTTAAGTTATATGTAAAATAAATTAAACAAATTAAAGCTCGTTGTTTTATTTTTCTTTAGTATATATGACTGAACTGAAAGGCAAGGGCGGATCTATAGAGGGGTAAAAGGGGTAATTACCCCCCCCAAGACTGATAAAAATATGTCATTTTGCGCATAGCACCCCGACCTGCGGCGCTATCCTTTTAGCAACATTACCCTCCCCAAAAAAGTTGTCTAGATCCGCCCATGCTGAAAGAGGGGGCCTCCTTATGCATTTTGCGTTGGGGCCAAAAAATTGTAGTTACGCCACTGGTAGATTTCTACTTTTTTGGTAGATTTTTACCTTTTTTCAGATAATTTTAATAGGCAGATTTTTCTTAGTAAATTTTTGACAGTAGATTTTAATATATAACATGAATATATAAACATGCCATTAACAATAATTTTTGTAAAAATAACATTCATAAAGCATTTATTTTAATTTCTATGGCAATAGGCGTGTGAGTAATTTAGTATTTTTATTGCTTAGGTTGCTTCGCCTGCCGATATAACTATAGTGGTATTCCTTTTACAAAGTATCTGAGCTAATTTTAAGACAATTGCTTAGTTAGCTGCTCTTATCAGTTTTTTAACTTAGCCAAAGAAAGATTTTTACCTCCCTCCTTGCCGCCGATAAGGTTACCCGATTTCTTCCGTATGACAATTAGTGACGTTTTTATTATTACGTTCCTTTTACAACTTAGATCAGCTCAGATTTATATTTGCTTAGTTAATTAAAATTAGTAAAATGAAAGCCATAAATGATCAAGTTAATGGAATATAATACTGCATTGTATCAAATAAGATAAGTATGATTAAGGAAATTGAAAATGTTAGTTTATTTTTGAAGATCTAGTTATAAGAAGAAACATGTTTAAAAAATAAAATTAGATTAAGTTCCTTTTTCTTTGATGTTCTATTTTTAAGATTTATACAAACATATATTCCGTTTTTTTTTTGCAAAAAACATATATCTAAATATTATATAGGTATACTTTATATTACATATAAAATTACATTATGGGAATGAAAGTAGGTTTTCGGTTTGTTTTAAAATTATTTTAGTAGATTCAGGCAAAAATTTTAGTAAATTTGCCAGAAAAAATGTGGCAACGCTGGGAACCACACAGGCCTAACCTAACAAAAACTAAACATTTCATTTTGTTGCTGGTGGTGAAATTCGGTTTGTGCAATTTGTTTTGTCGGCGAAACAAAGCAAAAGTCAAAGTGGTTAAACGTGGACTTGAATGTTGTGTTGTGTACTTACAATTAAAATACGGTAAGTTATGCCTTTTAAAAGGCTTTATTTAACTAGTATGTTAGTTTATTCGTATTAAATCTTGCAAGTTTTTGGAACTGACTGAAATTTGGTAAACGTAAATAAACCTGATTAGAATACAATTTGTGGTGTCCAATCGTTAATGTGTTATACAGGATGCGTTTAAAAAAATGCTAAAACGTAAAAAATTTCTGATTATCGGAATTGGCTGAGATTCGTATACATTCGTATATATACGCTATGATAATATAATATTATGGACTCCATTTGCGTCTTATACAGGATGCGTAAGAAATAATGCTAAAAAGTAAACAGTTCCCAATATCGCAATGAACTTTGATTTGGAATATATACATAAACCCGATAACAATACGATGTGTTGTCCAATCGTGATTGTCTTTTACAGGGTGCGTTAAAAAATTATGAAAAAAGTACAAAACTGTTCACGTTGTCAGAATTGACTGAGACTTGGTAACTAAATGTACCTAAACCTGATGACAATGTAATATTATGGTGTCCAATATGAACGTCTCATAAAGGGTGCGTAGAAAATAATGCTAAAAAGTACAAAATAAATAAACGTATATAATTGTTCCCGTTATCGGAACTGACTGAGATTCGTATACATACATAACGCCGATATGGCAATATATTATGAGGTGCAAGCGTGAATGTTTTATACAGGGCGCGTAAACAATAATGCTAAATAGTAAAAAACACTTTCCGTTATCGGAATGAACTGAGCTTTGGTATACATACATAAACCCGATGACAATAAATATTATACTGTCCAATAGCACTCGTTTTATACAAGGTGCATAAAAAATTATGTTAAAAAGTATAAAATGTAATTTATTACACTAGGTAATAGCGTCCTGCCTGAATTTCGGAAAATAAAATTCCATAAATGCTATTTTAAATTTCCGTAATAATTAGGTGTCCACTCAACAAAATGCGTTTTCTAGAAATTACCTTGTTATTACCTTTTATAGCTTATTAGAAATTGTTAATAATCGTAACACATAATTTTTGTTACTTTCAGATTTGATCATGGCCCCTAGTAAAAAAAGCACAGTTTGGAATTTTTTTGAAAAAGTTGATAACAATACTGCTAAATGCAAGCTTTGCCAAAAAATATTAAGTCAGCCGGCAATACAACCAATTTAATGGGACATATACGAAATATTCATAAGACCTCTTACTTGCAAATAACACAAAACATTGAAAACAGGGAACTAAAAAGCTCAAAAGTTTCTATTGTATCTTGGTCTTCAAAACCAAAACATACCTCCGAATCTGAAGATAGTGTTGCCATCGAGTTAAATGAACCTTCCACTTCCAAACAGACCTTCAAGAAAAACGAATCTTCGTCAACCTTGTGGTCCGCATCATTAGATAAAAGCCCTCCTGAAAGCCTCTTTGCAGCAGTAGAGTCCAGCCCATTTGAGAAGAAACCTGGAGAAACAGATGAAGCATTGGAGACACCACCATAGCGCCAGAAACCAATTAAATCTAGCTTTGAAGACATATACGCCTTTACGTCAACAGGATGCAAAACAAGACGAATTAATAATGCCATATTATTTATGATTGCCAAAGATAACCAACCATTTAGCGTTATTGAAAACCAAGGATTTCAACATTTGTTAAAAGTAATTGTCCCCCAGTTTAAAATGCCGAGTAGAAGTACTATAACAAGATTGTTGGATGATAAATATGATGTGTTATCAAAAATGTATAAAGACAAATTAGCGATTGTCGAACATGTGACGTTGACAACTGATATTTGGTCAGATGGCATGCAAATGCGTAGCTTTTTAGGAGTTACGGCACATTTTGGTATAAGCAGTGGTTTCTATTCAGTGATGTTAGGAGTTTATGAGTTAAATATGAGACACACTTCAGAATATATATCAGAGGTGCTATTTAAGACATGTGATGAGTGGGGTATCAAACATGATCGTGTTTCCGCAGTGGTCACGGATAATGCAGCCAATATGGTGAAGGCCATTGAAATAGCATTTGGCAAAAAAAAGCATATCCCATGCTTCGCCCATACCCTAAATTTAGTTCTCTATTTTACGATCTGAGGACTTACAATGTATTATTACCAAACTGAAATCTATAGTTACCTGGTTCAAGCAAAGTTGCATCGCCAGTGATGAGTTAAGAAAAGCTACAACAACTGAAACAAAACTTATACAAGACAACCAACTCGCTGGAATAGCACATATTACATGATAGAGAGATTTTTAGAGCTGCGAGGTCCTGTAAATGACATTTTAATTCGACATACATCTGCACCTCCAATGCTCAGGGGTAAGGAATTAAGTGTAATTTCTTCAGTGCTTCCAGTGCTTCGGCCTTTAGAAGCTGTCACAAAAGAAATTTCTGGCGACAAATATACAACAAGCAGTAAAATTATCCCAATTGTGCATTGCATGACTTGAAAATTAAGTCCCTGTCAATCGACACATGTCGCTAAAGAATTAGCCTTAGCAACCATATTAGACCCGCGGTTTAAAAAGATGCATTTCATTGATCAAATAGCATGTGCTAATACGGTTCAAAAAATCAAGGAAATGGTTAAGAATAACATATCGCAAGAAAAAACAGACAATGGAATCTGATTCAGATAATTCTGATAAAACTGAAGAAAATTTTAGCCTCTGGACGGACCATCATAAATTAGTCCATAAAAACTGGCAGGATAAGAAAACAGATGACAGCCTTTCTGATGAAATTTCAGTTTATTTGAACCTTCCAGTTGGCAGACTAAACGAGAATCCATTAGAAATATAGAGTGAATTAAAAATGCAATTCCCCAAATTGTATAATGTTGCTCATAAACATTTAACAATAGTTGCCAGCTCCGTTCCGTCTGAAAGATTGTTCTCGAAGGCCGCACAAACCCTTAATCAGCAGAGAAATAGGCTTAAGGGAAAAAGATTAAGTAAACTTCTATTTTTGCAGAGTTTAGACAAAGAATATTGGAATTTTTAATTTACGAATTTGTTAATTAGAAAATAAAAGTTCTGCTAAAAAAAAACTTGCATCTTATTTACACCAGTCGAGGCTCAAAAACCTCAAACCTATAATTTTTATTCAGTAATATAATTTTTATTTTTAGTAATTTTACTGGTTATTTTCTGTAACTCCTGTCTAAGATTTCAAATATGTTTCTTGTCTTTTTTTTTTCTTTAATAGTTAATTTGTCGATTCGATACATCGGAAAACATCGATGTTTCTTTACGATACATCGATGTCTCCTTATGATGCATTACATCGAGGAAAACATCGATGTATTTTGTTGGTGGACATCACTACTTTGAATAAACAAAGACGATATTCCTTTGAATAAATAGACAAGTTCATTTATTCATTGCGGTATACTTAATACAATTAAAAGTGTGTGATCACGTCACGGATGTTTATATATTATCTATAAACATTAAACAACAGTAACAAGACCTTCACGATTATCAAAACTACATTGGCATTTTTAAATTATCTTAGTTTCTAATAATTATAAGACGTTTGGTAACGGTGTCGGTATATGCTAGCGTGGTTAAATCTCAAACCAATCCGTTACTTCTGATGGCTCGCCTTACTCTTCTTTATGTATAAACAAGGACCTTACATATTATTTGTTTTATTATAGATACATTTTTTTACATAAAATATTACGTACGAGTCAACTGATAGAAGCATGAAAAAATTACATAATAGATAATAAACTATATAGAGATATGGTTGCCAAATTTGCAGAGAGAAAAAGTAGGAGGCTAGTTCCGTCCCTTCGTTAGGAAGGGTAACGTCCTCCAACATAAATTGAAGAGCAAAAAAAAGGTCCTCGGCTTGTTATTGGATCCAACAAACCCAGCTTAGCCGAGACACTTATGAAGTGAATACCCGGGTGTACGTTTTTATCAAGGTTTATTTGCTTATAACATGGACGAAATTGTTTGTATTATAATGTTTCTTCATACATTCATTCTAATGTTTATTTCTCCTAAAAAGTGAAAGTTTTGTACGAAGTACGGATTCAAAATCGCGGTACAAAATGGCAGCCAAATAAAATTTTTGTTTCGTGAAAGAAAAATCACTATCCCAGGTTTTTACGTATCGTTTTAGCATTCCTGATTCCTAGATGTCAAAAATATGTTTTCTCATTCAATCGGTCTGTCTGTCGATTCACGGTATAGCTATAAACTTCAAATTTTAGTCAAAAATTAAGGGTCATATGGATGACCTGGTAATATTTTTAGTAAAAATTGAATATGGTGCACAAAATGGCGGCCTAGTTACTAAAGAACTAATTATCCAATTTACTTCAAATTTTACGAATCCAAGATAGCAAAACAAAACGGCGGCCTAATAAAATGTTTAAAAGATCAGTCAGAAGAACTGGTTATTAAATTAATTTAAAATTTTGTGGAAGCATTTAGTGTGACATAAAGATAGAATGGTAAAATTGTGATACGAATTTGTATTTGAATGTGAGACGAAATGGCACCCAAATAAAATCTTTAAAACTCATGGTAAAATAATCTTATTCAAGTTTTGAAATAAATGTGATTTCGAAATAAACTGGTACAAATTCAGCATGACGGAACAAAAAAACCGTTCTTAAAATAATCAGAGTAAAAACTAATTATATAATATATATTTTAAATTATGCCCAAAATCAAGTGTGGCATAGGTTGTAACTGGTAAACTATTGGTATTGGTACGAATCCAATATGGTGGAAACAAACTGACGCGCAATAAAACTATTTGAAATGATAGATGTGTTACATACTAAAATTCACTTTTCAAAATAAAAGAGAAAATTCATGACGAGGGAAGTTCCAGGTAAAAGAAATTTACCGGTTTTTATTTAACAGATCAATTTTGTTTGGTGTCAATTAAAAGTTTAAGAAAAGAGCACCTTTTAGACATACTCTCGAATGTCCTTTTTAAAACCTTTGATATCGGAAGTATGCTTAAAGGGTTGTTTTATCTTAAGCTTTCAGTTATTGATACCAAACAAAGGTGATCTGTTAAATAAAAAAACATTTACCCCCGTATTCACTAAAAAGATTTAAAGAGTTAGACCAGGTCTAGTTGCAGTTGTGCTTTGTGTGTCGGATTGCGTTTTGGTTACCTGGGGTTAAGCTTTTTTTGGGTTAGTATAAGGAAAGAGTATGTTAAAATAAATTAGGGATTAGTTTGAGATTTAACTTTCTGGTCAAAATCACTTCTAATCTGGCGGCATCTAGTACTGAGTAATATAAATCAGGATAAAATATTTATCGATAAGAAAGAATTTTTTATTACCATCGGGTCGGAATGTCCCTAGAAGTTTCAACAAATATTTTAAAAAGCACATCTCCCACTAATTTTTATATTTAATGTGATAAAGATTAATACATGTTTAGCTATGACTATACATTTTTCAAGGCATATAAAAAAAATAAATATTTAGCGTTTGCTTGTGAATCATTTCTGGAATAAGAATTACTCCTAGGGACTTTTCTTCGGCGGATTTAAGTTTTCCGCATTTTTTTGACGTAAATTCCTCTAAATGATTGAAGTTTGTGTAGGTGAAGTCTGAAAACAATTTAGTTTTTTGATTGTTTTTTCACAAGTAATCCAAAAATTTTCACTGAAAATGTTTATTTTGTGAGTCCTAATGAAAATTTGTAATATAAGGCTAATTTGCAGAAATGAATGGTAAGTGCTTTACCAATATATTTTGACCAGAAATTCATCTTTTGTTTTGGAATAAGCCTAGAGTTTTGTTGATTGTTTTGTGCCCTGTTCTATAAAAATAGATTTATGATCTATTTCAAAATAAGGTACATAACTTTTAGGTAATAAAGGAACGGGTTGTTTCATAGTGAGAAGTAAAATTTCTCCCGAATTAAATTTTCTTGTTTTTGGAAACCATTTTATAGGCGAAACTGTTGAGAAAATTCTATTCAGAAATTTGTATTATAGTAATATATATATATATATAAATAATAAATTTAGCAGAAAATACATTTTATTACAAAATTTAACGGGAAACCCCCATTTTACAATGATACTTACACAAGTAATTAGAATCAAATAACAATTAATTGTTAATTTAGCACAAGCAAATCAATTATTACAGCTGAAAACCTAGATACTAACACTAATGGTAATAAAGTAATATGAAATAATTTTTGGTTACATAAGCATCTTTTGGTACATTACTTTTTATAGACCCCAGTAGATCTGGACTATCTATCAAGTCATTCATAATCCTGAAAAGGAAACAAAGGTCAAAAAAAAGTTGTTTGTTCGCCAAAGTTGCTGTAACATTACTGATTTATAAGGCATCAAGATTAATATTACTTTTAAATATCATCAAGCGAAGGAACCTGTTCTATAATCTTTTTAAAACATTAACATGGGTCGGATATTGTGGTGACCCTACAACCACACTGTATTCAGTAATGGGATGAACAAGGGTACAGTACAATAATCTTATAACATCAATAGAAAAATCTGAACAATTTCTCCAAAAAGAACTCAACATCTGGAATTACAACCTAGTTCTTCGGGATACATGTCAATTGTAATATAAAATGGACTAATCACATTCAATATTTATCCAAAAAAATGCCTCATATTATATATGATTTCTGAATTTTGCCTAAAAATGTTGATTCTGATGTACTCATTCTTTGGAAAAGTATGCTATTGAATTTTTAGGTGTATCATCTGAAATGCATATTGTTTTTGTGTGCTAAAAGCAAATGATTCGAATTTTATTTAGTATGGGTTACAGAGAGTCATGTCGATACATATTTAGGGAAAACCAGTTGCTACTCTACCAGGAATCTATATTTATGAGTGTCTCAAATGTTTAATAAAAACTCCATCAATATTTAATGAGCTTTTAAAAGGACACATCCCACAATCTATTGATTATAATTATCGGATACATTGAATTTCTTTATATAAAAGAGTACAGTGTATAGTGCAATTAAATTCTTTAATTATCTACCAAATGATATCAAATTAGTGAAAGATGGTAAAAAGAAGTTTTTGACAAATGCAAATCTATGTTTGGTTGAGCCATATACTTTTAATGAATTTATCAACTTTGCAATGTAATGTACAGCCCCACCAGCAGTAGATTGTTCTTGTGCTGTGTGCATAGAAATTGCATTTTTTCTGTTTGTATTTTTCTTTGTGTAGTTATGTTTTAGACTTTTTCTTTTTTACTCTGATGTACAATTTTTTACTTTAATGTATGTTTTTTATTTTTAATTGACCTTTAATAATATAATTAATTTTAATCGAGGCATCATCCACCAGTGGAATTTGATGTACAAAAAGATTCTGGCATTAATGGGGGCATTACCGGCATTATTGGCTTTTTTCGGCATTTTTGGACATTAATGGCATTGAAGTAGCAGTAGCGAGCATTAATAAGCAGTCATCTGGCATTAATCGTCATTATTTGGCATTGAACTCGCAGTAGCTCTTAGCATCAGTGACAAAAAATAAGTCTGTTAGTCTATTGCTCATTGGCCCGATCTATTTGCAATCCATTGGTGATTTTTAATCGTGTTCCATGCTCGAAGCAATTACATACTCTTTTGTGGGAACCGGGCACTGTTCAATGGTTTTTGTTCTGATTTAATAACTAGCAACTAGCACCAAGTGGAACGTAAAGTATGCATCATCGATAATTCAATTATGTCCAGTTGTAAAGTACCTGCAGATCAAAGCAGCCGTCAATGAATTACACATGGCCCATTCTATACAGGGATTTTTTTTTTATATTTCGTGTGCACCTTTGGGGCATATCTACATGAGATACACAAAACTGTAAATGCAAATGTTATAGATCTCGACATAAGATATCTTTTGGTGAGAAGATAAAAAAACAAAAGAGAGTCGAAAAATTATGGCGTTAATAATATAAATAAAATAAATAAATAAATAAAATAAAATCATAAAACTCTTCAAAAAACTACTAGAAGATCTCGATAGATTTTACAATGGTGTAACATAACTGGGATGATTCTCAATATAGATAAATGTAAGTTTATTAAATTTAGTAGATCTAAAAATGTCCAGCTACCATTTAATTATCAATTTAACAATATTCCTTTGGTACAGGTTGACAATCATAGACCTTGGTGTTCTAATTGATTCTAACCTTTCCTTTACCACCCACATCATAGACTGTTGCAATAAGGCACTTCGAGTTTTGGGTTTTGTCAATATAAAACTGCTTATACCTCACTAGTAAGACCCCATCTGGAAAACTCTTCCGTCATATGGAATCCTTATTTTCCGACTTATATCAACACATTGAACCACGTTCAAAACACATTTTTAAGATATATTGCTTTTAAGAAGCACATGCCCTTAAATGATATTAATTATTCCAGTCTAGAAAAAGAACTATATAAAATTTCACTGAACATCTAAAAACGATTGATATTCTCTTTTGTTATAAAATTATAAATAATCAGATGTATCCCTTTACATCTAGGTGCCTCTGTGAATATTGTAACATTGTAGTTATAAGCAGAAAATGTTGTAAAAGTTGATTTTGTAAAATTTGGAATAAATAAATACAAATACAAATACAAAATAAATATAAATGATAATTTGTTCATATTAAACCATCTTTCTAAATTTATAATTGATTGATTCATCTGAGTAATTGGAAGATCCAGATTTTTGTTTTTTGAAATGGCTGTGGTTTTATTTGCGAATAGTACCAGTTTATCGTCTGTAGAGGTTTCAATGTCATTTATGTAAATTGAAAAGAGCAGGGGCCCCAGAATTGACTCCTGTAGCACCCCGTGTCCAACAGAGAGTGACCCCGAGACGTCCCTCCGTTCAATGAAAATAACTTCTTAGAGGGAAAAGCTACTAGTAGTTGGTATTAGGTCTAAATCGAGCAAGTATTTATCAGGTTCTCAATCGCCCTGAGGCAGATCCCGTAGAACCATTTTGGCAATATTAGCAAAAAAATAATTGAAGGTGTCTGCATTGATTTTATGAGAAACTCGATTTTTAGTTACACCTCTATAGTCATTTAACACTTGCCAAGCAGCCCTAGCCTTGTTGTCAGCCCCCTGAATGAAATCTGAATTTGCCTGCCGTTTAAATATACTTATGGCGTTTTTATATTGCAGTCTATATTGATTTCTCAAATTGGGAATTTCAGGGATACCAGTAATGTAAAAAAAATTATTTAAAAACCTCAGACGCTCCCTTATTTCCCCTAGCATAGGGTTTCAGATTCATTTGGGACTACTTGTTTTTAATATTCGCCAACATCACATACCAACATACATGTCATCGTGAACTCTACAATGTTCCTAGATATCTCACAGCACTGTTTCAGTTATCTTTTGGTTATAATGCTACAATGCTATACAGTAATCTACCAAACGACGTCAGACTGGCTCCTAGTTATATCACTTTTAAAGTACGGTTTAAGAAATGGCTTTTAAATAATTGCGTTAACGCATAATGCGTTAATATTGAAAATTTTTTATTAATTTACTTTTTTGGTGATATATGTGGTTGTATTACAGCAGCTTTAGTTGGATACCGACACCCATATTGGTTTGTTATTATGTTATTTAGTTTGTAATATAAAGGCATTATTTATTTATTTATTTGAGGAGGGTAGGTATGGCAAATTATTTGTGTTTTATTTTCAACATGTACAAATGAACAATGTTGTGCAAAAGTATTACATAAAGATGCATTTGTAAAAATTTCGGTACGAATACGAGATTGAGTATCAAAATGGCGGGTCTAATTAAATCTTTATAAGATTGGTCTAAAAAGACTACCTATTCGATTAACATTAAATTTTATGCAAAAATTAAGTGTGGTATAAAAATTAACTAGTAACATTTTGATGAGGAGACATTATGGTGAAACAAAATGGCGGCCTAATGGAATGTCTAAAATATAAGTATTCAAAAACTACAAGTTAAATATTCCTGGAAATATTTTTTTTCATGTAAAGTTAGTAAGAATTAAGTACCCTCTGTATAAAATAAAGGTTAATTTGTTGAAAACTATAGATTTTATTTATTTATTTATTTATTCCAAATAATAATTTCACAACAGCTTACAACAAGAAGAGTTAATAAAAGTAGTTATTTGACCTGAGCTGAAGCTATGTGGGTCATACATTAAAATTATATATGTGAAAAGAAGGTAACTATATATAAAATTTGTCTTTAGTATAATCACGAAATACAATAAAGATAAATTACAAGAATAGTATGTGTTTTTTTTCAAAATTTATGTTTGTGAGTGTTTAAAATACCCCTGCAAAATTAGCTGCTTCAGGCTTCTCTTAAAGGATGTAGTTCTTTGGTTTCTTACATCTTCAGGAACTGAGTTATACAATCTGATTCCCTCAGTTAGGAG
Source organism: Kuschelorhynchus macadamiae (assembly GCA_030620095.1). NCBI lineage: Eukaryota > Metazoa > Arthropoda > Insecta > Coleoptera > Curculionidae > Kuschelorhynchus > Kuschelorhynchus macadamiae. The sequence goes on along the minus strand of JAUTXW010005205.1, from coordinate 596,793 downwards.
ACCTCTCTGCCCTGCAGTAGTTTTCATTGGAGCAGTTCGTAGTTGGCTATTGTTTCTTAGATTATAGTCGTGGCAGTAGTTATTGGTAGATAGCTGTACATTTGTGTTTATTTCATTTAGTCTTGTTCTTTGATACAACTTTGATATATATATAGACAATGAATATCCATCATTCTATTGGGCAAATATAAATTTTCTGATATAGATGTGGATAGTTAAAGATCTTTTTTATGGCCTTGTTTTGTAAAATTCGTAGGGGATGTATTTTATTTTCACTCGTACATTTCCATAGTCAAGTATGTAAGGTGGCTATGTATCAGTGAATAATATATTAGCTTCCTTTGGTGCAGTGACAGGTATCTGGAGATTCTTCACAGCATTCCAACAGCAGGTGCGATTCTTTTACAGAGGTAGCTTATTTTTAAAATTTTGATAACGACATCAAAAAGCTAAATAAAACAATACTCACACTTGAAGAAAAACTTCTGAAGAGAACACCTGAAGTAGCTGCTGAAATTTCTCCCACCGAGGATACACAAAATCAAACTCGCCTCATAACATTGGTAGACAACAATGTAAGCCACATAAACAATTCAGTACAAAGGTCATGCCAACTTCTGGTTTTATGTGATGAGATGGCTAGAGGTTGTATAACCCTCTTTAGAAAGTTTACACGAGGCATTTTTTATTTAAATTGTCAGTGGCGGACCAGATACTTATTTGAAGAACTGGTAGCTGAATGTGTATCATACAGAAGCAAATTAATGAAGGATGATTGTGTGGTGCTTTTCTGTGGGTCCGAAAATGCCATTAGAGGAATACCCATCAAAGAAGAACAAATTAACCTTTTAGTGTCATCATGTAGTAACACAAACCTGGTCGTTCTTAATGCTCCATGCTGGAAAAATAGACTCATAATAAATGACTTTCTTTATGATCAAAACACGATGCTGAAATATCAACTCAGGCAGAAACAAAATATTATGGATTATGAAGGAAAGGCAGACCTTATCAATCTTCTGTGTCAAAATTATATCACCCATATTGTACAATCTAAAAGCAGCCTACCAAGCACTGATAAACAAGAGTTGTCGACTTTTCCTTTTCCAAGAGAACAACAAAGACAATAACAGAAAAATTAGCACACACGCCCACTCTTGGATCTAGGGACTTCTCTGGACCAGATAATCATCGAAAACCGTTTATCTATATATTTGTTACCAAAACGTTCGCGGATTGAGGAGTAAGTCAGTAGAGTTTTAGCGGGAAGTTATCAACTGCAATTATGATATAATAGTCATAACCGAGACATGGCTCAACAGTCGTATCGCAAGTACCGAACTATTCCCAGCGAACTATAATGTCTATAGAAAGGACAGAAACTACGAATTTGGTAGATTGGAGGTGTGCTGATTGCGGTGAAGTGCACAATTGACTCTGTGATTTGTTGTGTGCCTGATAACGACGTTGAACAGGTATGGGTTCATGTTCGCATGCAGAATTTGAATTGCATTCTCGGTGCTGTGTACATTCCTCCTGCATCTGGTTCAATAATTTATGAGGATTATGTACTCTCTGTAAATTGTATATTTGATCAATTCCCCGCATCAAAGGTGATGATATTTGGTGACTTTAATTTGCCCCACTATACAAAGTCCTTTGTACCTATTGACTCTAGAGAAACCGTGGGTGTGAATCAAAATAGTTATTTAAATCTAATTAGTTCTAACTATGAAAACTTAATCTTTAGCTCAAACAATGACAAAGAACAAATATTATATGACTGTATTTGCTTTTATAATTTTTCTTAATACAACAATGTCCCGAATTTTAATGATGTGACGTTAGACCTAATTTTCTCAAATTTTCCTAATGTTTCAGTTTGTAATAATGATGACACATTAACTGGGGTTGACCCACATCACCCAGCTTTGGCTTTAGAATTGTATATTGACATTGTATGTGATATGGCAACAGAGACGCATTTAGCTAAGTTTGACTTTTTTTTACGTCAACTAAATGATTTCTTTGAGAATATAGATTGGGCTTTTTTTGTCTCATCCTAGTGTCAATGTTGCTACTGAAATGTTTTACACAGTATTAAATGTGGCCATTGAATTATACGTCCCAAAAAGAAAGACAGTTCCTGTAAAATATCCACAGTATTTCTCTTCGAGGACAATATCGTTGATCAAACAAAAAAATAAGGCTTACAAAGCTTATCGTACCACTAGGTCTCAATTGGACTATAACAACTTTAAGCTATTGCGGTCACAATCAAAACTCAATAAATGACTACTACAACACTTTTATCCAGTATACTCTCTACTAGTAACATCTCGAATAACATAAAATCCTTCTGGAGATACATTAAGACTAAACGTAGTACTTTCGGATATTCAAAAACTTTAAAATACAATAATTTTGTGTCGAGTAACCTCGAGGATATTGCCAATATGTTCGCCGATTATTTCCTTTTAGTTTACAAATCCTATGATACTCAACCGGATGACAGATCTTGGTCCCATATTGAGAGTAATATAGTTCTTTCGGAAATCAAAATTCATAGTTCCCTGGTTTTTGCCAAGCTGATCGAATTGGACGAGAGCAAAGCTGCCGGTCCTGATGAAGTTCCCCCGATTTTCATACGAAATTGTAGTCCAACCCTGACCATACCTTTAACTTACCTCTTTCAGCTATCATTAACTCTTGGCGTATTTCCGACTATATGGAAAATTGCTTATGTCACGGCCATTTTTAAAAGTGGAGACCGATCAGACATATGTAACTTCCGCCCGATATCAGGTCTAGACTGTATAGCGAAGGTTCTCGAAAGTCTCGTCGTTGATGAGCTGTTGCTCAACTTTCGTAACACGTTCTCCCAAAATCAACACGGATTTTTACCGGGGCGCTCTTGTCAAACAAATGTTTGCGTCTATGCAGAATTTCTGGCGACCGCAATAGATTCTGGCGGTCAGGTTGACTCGATATACTTCGACTTTATGAAGACGTTTGACAGGGTTGATCACACAATCTTGATAAAAAAATTACAATCGTACGGATTTGTTAACCCCTTATTGTCGTGGTTTGCTAGTTATCTTCAGGGACGTACACAAGTAGTCAAGATGCATGAAACAGTTTCCAGGGAAATTTTGGTATCTTCCGGGGTGCCCCAAGGCTCACACCTGGGACCATTGCTGTTCTTTAAATTAACGACTTGGCTAATTTATTCAAAGATTGTCAATTTCTTTTTTATGCCGACGACCTCAAAATCTACAAACAGATCAAAAATACCAATTACTGCCTGGAATTGCAAAATAATATTAACATATTAAGTAATTGGTGCACTCATAACAGAATGGATTTAAACTTATTGAAATGCAAACTGATAACTTTTACTAAAAAAAGGGAACCGATTACCAACCAGTATTTTATTAATGATACGTGTATATCCAGGGTAAACCTTATCAAAGATCTAGGAGTAATCTTTGATGCTGAGTTGAGATTCAATGATCACATCAATCATGTTTTGGCAAAGTCTTATAAAATGACAGGGTTCATTATGAGACAATGCTGGGACTTCACTAACATCAAAGTCTTGAAAACTCTATTCTTTAGCTTAGCACGCAGTCATCTGGAATACTGTTGTGTGGTCTGGTCCCCATTCTACAAAGTACATGTCAAGAGAATTGAACGCGTACAACTAAAATGTGTCAATTTCCTATTATTCAAACTTCGTATCGACAAAAACACGCTCACTCATCAGGAACTTCTGAAAACACTTGGTGTGGATAGCCTAGACAGACGGAGAATTTATCTCACTTTAGCTTTTGGACACAAGATCCTGAATAATGTTATAGACTGCCCCACTCTTCTGGCGAAGTTCAATTTCCGCGTTTCAGCGCGTAACACCCGACTTGCTGACTTGTTCCTAGTCAATAAGAGTCGCACGGATGTAGGCCGCAACAGGGCCTCGAATCGTATGATGCAGTACTTTAACGCCTACATCCTGTCTAATTTTAATCTAAATTGTAAGCCTTTCACTTTTAAGAATAAATTGTTAAATATCTCTTGATCTGTAGCCCCTGTATAAATAAATCTTAATTTCCCCATTTTGCCTAAAAGAGGAACTTTATTGACAGGAATTCGTTGACCAAAACCGGTCGTTCAAATTTAACTGGTTCCAGAGAAAGAAAATAAAAACAAGTTTTCGGCGGCCATGTTTGTTTATATGAACTTTTTTCATATTTTGTTATGTATTATCCTCCCATTATTTTACCCTATTTTTTTACCCCAGGTATACGATCCTGTGGCTTAACTTTTTGTTATTTACTTTCTTGGGAATATAATTTCTAGATACCTGGAGACATTGAACGTGTGATAAGCCAGAAGGCAAATAAACCACTTGAGAAGAAAAAAACAGTTCAACCATACCTTCTTTTTGTGGGAGATAGCATTCTGAATATAAACCAAATATATACATAATCATAGACAAAATGCGATATAAATTCAACTCATCCGAAGAGCCTTGGACATACTCTTTAAAATTTGTCATGTTTTTTTTTTTGCTAAATATCCAGTAGAGAGTGAACATATTTATATTTTAATTCAAAAAGCTGTATATAAGATAAACACTCCTTATGACAGGGGGATTCCTACTATTATGGACATAATTGACTAAGATATCTTAGAGATGAGTCTTATTTTGAGTTTTAATATTTTGATCTGATTTGTTTGTACTTGATTTGATACTTACTCAATTAATATGTTGATTGATGACGATTTCTTTTTAAAATGAGGTGTAAAATAATTATGCTGTCATGACATTAAATTCAAATACAAAATAAAGTGTATATTTACTGTATGTTTTAACAATAAACTTAATAAGTTATGTACCATTCTACATGGTATTTCATTAATATCGCGGAAAAATTCAGTTGGGGTTTCCTGCTTAAAAATAAGAAATTCCTTGTAAACCTATGTCCTAAAATGCTTCGTTTCAAAGAGACGGGGTGTTAAATTTTTATTTTTGTCTGTTTTTTTTTTAATAAAAATAAGTGTCTAGGGGTTTTTTGACATGCGAAATTCTAATTAGATGTTAGTATGGCTTCCATTTGTAGGAGGCGCCACCTACATTCGTACCTTTTTACTTTTTTGAGGAGTCATAACTTCTTTATTACTTGCTTTTATTTCATTACCTTAGTTATGCCCTTTCAGGTAAAAATGATGGAGAGATCAATTTTTTGCTTAAAAATGTAATACTAGCATGTAATAAAGAAGTTATGACTCTTCAAAAGAGTAAAAAAGCATGTAGGTGGTGCACCTTACAAATAGAAGCCATACTAACATCAAATTCGCATTTAGCATATCCCTCGTTTGGGTTCTTATTCCCTCTATCCAGCTTCTTCTAAGACGTCCTCTATTTCTTCTTCCTGTTGGTGTTCACCTTAATATTTGTTTAGGTATTTTTTCATTTTTCATTCGTTGTATGTGTCCATAACACTTAAGCTGTTTGACTGTAATATGTGTTCTACTATATCTTTCTCTACACTCTTAACCTCTCCTATTCTTTCATTGCTAATTCCTTCCAACCGGGACTTTCCCACAGCTCTTCTCCAAAAATCCATCTGTATAATAATAGTCCCAATTAGTTTAGGGATATTGCTCTGATCTTTTTTTGTGTTAACATAATTGCAGAAATTTTGATGCACCTGTTAATTCACGAGAAGTAATTTTGTATCTTCAATTCTTATATCCAATTAAACATGTACATACATAAATAAGGAGGTTTTTTTTTTCAGTTTACAATCCCATGTCAGGCATGGCGGATATGGGTATGGTGTGGATGGGCTCACAGCAAGCTGCGGGTGATGTGCCCATGGGACTGGTACCTCCAGATCCCGAGATGCTGTTGGATCATGAAAACATGTATTATACTCCATCTCACCACAGTATGTCTAGCCAATCCATGGATGATATGCATAGCACAATGCAAAGCTCCCATATGGTAAAAAGTTTTTAATAACACTTATTTACATTTATTTATTATTCAGGATGTCCAGAAATTCTGTTTTAATATGTGGAATTCTACACATGAAAATATTTTGTTGCTGTGAACATGAGTCTGGAAGCTCTTCATTTTAAATTTTAATAATCAAAATTTTCTTGGAATAGATTGTAAATATTATCTATGAAGTAACTATAATATATTTTAAAAACAGATAGAGGGTGTATAATTTGTTAAAACTATGGGTTTATTTATGGTATGTTAATGTATGCAAAGCTAACTTGAGGTTATAGTCTTAAGGTCCTTCTGCATGATTTCTACACACATGTTATTTTAATCAAAATGTAATTTTTAGAGATAATTATTAATAAAGGAATATGTTTCTGCCAGGTTACCTATCAAAATATGACCGCAAGTACTTTTAATTAAAGTTTTGTTGATTAATTTTTTTTAAACAATTTTGTTCAGTTAGTACTGCCACTATTGCTATCTTCGAAACAACAAATTCTGAGAGGCCAGTTAAATTAGAGAAAAGTTGCCTTTTATCTTTTTGCCAAATTCCTGCTAGTTTCTGATTTGTGAAATACGCCTAACAATAGTTCGTCGAATATTTTAGAGCTTTTTTTGTTCGAGCCAACACCATCAACTTAATTTTTTTAAATGCAGACCTGGATTTTTTATTCTCATTTTCAGAATAATTTCTGATCCGCTTTCTAATGATAACAAATACAAATTACAAATACCTTTAACGACGTTTCGAGCCTGGAAAATGCCATCATCGGGGATTTTGACAAGTACAGCCCTGATTTCATAATCTAAAGTTCTTAGATACGTTTTATTGAATTTTATTTAGTATTTAAAACAAGTGAAAAAAACTAGTTAACAATTAGATAGTAATAGGAGAACAAACAACGTTTTAACACAAAGAATCAAAATAAATTACAAAATATGTAGTTATAAAGGAATTTTCTAAATCAGAAGAATGTATTCCAAATGTTGGAAAAGGCCATCTAATTGTTGTGATTATTTGTCCTAAAATGTTGTTTATTCCCATATACTATTTAATTGTTAGTTAATCCATTTCTATTTATGTTTTAAATATTAAACAAAATGCAATAAAGTGTTTCTAAGGGTTCTAAATTATAATACCAGGGTTGTACTTAAAAAAATTCCCAAAGATGACAATAGGTATGTGGGTAGTACGTTATTAGAAAGGTGATAAAAAATGGTTCTTCAATAGTTTTTAAAATATTCACGAAATATATTAGTTTTTCACAAATCGCCTAAAAATTACATTTTGATTACAAAATGGATGGGTGTAGGAACCACTCAGTTAAATCTCGTACTTTTTTGAATAATCCTACAATTTCAATTTTGTACAGGACACAGCTGAAGGTTTCGATATGATGCACTTCATCGATATGAAACATGAAAGCAATGATTCCAGTTATCTAGACGATGACAGCTCACAGCCAGTGTATATGATTACCACCGCGACACAGACTGTGCCTTGTCCTACTAGAAAAATCAAACCTGTTAAACATCCTGGCCTTGTTTTAAAAACTCCTATTGCGTATCAAGGCAATACGGATCCTTCAGTGATTCCAATACAAAAAGATGGAATAGGTAAGATGAGTTTATTAATAATTGTTGTTTAGCTTTTTCTATAGTAACTTTTTCATTTTTTATTGGTGTTAGTTGGCAAATAAACTGTTACTTAAAAGTTTAATTACCTGTATAAATTAGGTCATCATCAAACAGCAGATCTGAATGGGACATGTGATCATTTCTTTGAAAGAGTGTTTGAAAGATATTTTTGTCAATTTGCATGTTTCGATTATACAGGATGTTTAAGCACCTTATGCAATATTGGATAGCACCAGAATATTCTGTCAATCTCCTACAGCTTCTATGAATATTCATATTATTATTAGAATATTCTGTAAATGCGGGCAAATTCAGAGTGAATTTTTAGTTGTTTGGCCATTTTACACTGTGACTGAATATTTTCAGGAACATTTTTAAGTTCCTTAATATTTTATTTCTATCGTTTGTGTTGTTTTTTTTATTTTATTGGCTGCTACAAAATTGGCTTTATATATGTATATGTGTATGGGTGTTGTGTACATGTATGTATCTGTACATATATGTATATGTGTATATGGGTATATGTGTTTAAATATTTAATATTATTGATCTTTTTTTATAAATTTTTCTTTTAATATTATCAAATAGGTTTAAGTGTAAGTATCTTCTAAATTATTTATTGCAGTTATCTATTTATATATCATATTTCGTATGTGTCCTGTAAAACTGAAAAATCTAATTTCATCTAGTTTTGATGATGAATTTTGTACATGTATATGTAGTATTTAGATTAAACTATCTATTCTTTTTATTTTATTTTGTATTTTATTTTTAAGCAACTTTGTCAATGAGATTTTTCTTTAGATAATAAAGCATATATGAATTGAATTGATACTATGTTAAAGCCCACAAAATGTCCCAGATCTGCTAAGATTCAACATTTTGCTAATTCATGCAATTTCTTAATTTTTACAGAGCAGTTAACATTCTAAAGAAAAAGTTAGCTCTAATCCAGATTATGTAATACATGGCGGTGTTATTTAATGCATTGTGTAATTGAGATGAACATTAAAATTCTATACTTATACCCAAATAAACTGAGTGGTCAATAAACATTTCTGATATTTTAGCTGTCTGTGAAAAATGCGGAGCAATTGGAGTCAAGCATGCGTTTTATACGAGGGAGCGGCGTTTCTGCTCAATGGCTTGCGCCAGGGGCTATAGTGGTCTTATACCAGAACCACTACCACAGTCTAATCAAGACATTCCAGATTCAAAACATCACTATGCCAAATATAGGTTTAGTATGAAATATGAAGAGGATTATTCTGATTGTTATATTGATCCAAGGTAATTTATTTTAGTTTTTAATTTTAGTAGTTTTCAATTTTTTTCCATATGTATGGTAATAGTAGGTGTAAAATAAAATATACTGTACTACTTTTTAAAAACCATAATTAATTTCTTAATTAATTACAAAACAAGAAAAATATGTATGAAAAATGCTACATTGCGATTTATGTATAAATATAAATTTAAAATATGTTTATTTACTTTTTACATCTTTGGGTTCCCTAAAATATACTGGATAGAAAAAAAATTACTACAAATGTTTTAACGGGTAACTTATAACCAAAAAGTTTTATATAACAGGGGTGTTGAAACTCTAGGGCTTTGGATTTATGGTTATTAAAAAAATCTATGAATAGTAAATGGAGTTAAAGATGGCGCCGATTGAAGAAGATCGCGATAGTTCAGTGAAAGAAAAAATTCCGTTTGAATGCTGTAAAACAAGACAATTTAACTATATGTTATGTGTTAAATGTGGAAAAGGTTTTCATCAATCATGTACAACAAGAGATTGGGCTGGAAAATTGAAAATCATCGATAAAACACGATTAATTTGTTGTGAAGATGACGTAATCACAAATTTCAAAGAGGTACTAAAAAACCAAATAGAAGAGAAAAACAAAGAAATTGCATTACTAAGGGAGCTCATTGATGAAATGAGAGGCAGAAACTGTCTCATGGAAGAAAATAAGAAGCTACTGGAGGAAAAATTGGAAAATGTTATGAAAAGTAAGGTTAGTGTGAGTCCAAAAAGCCCGCAAAAAAATGACGCAGATCCCGCAGCTGTCAAATCTGTTTCAGTCCAACACAAAGTTAGCTCTGTAGCAAAGACCAAGGAAACTGAAGACAGGAACGAAAACAAACCTGAATATAGAAACGAAAATGAAATGTCAATATTGTCAATGTCTACCTCAACGTCATTAACACTGGCAGAAAAAAAATCTGAAAATAAAAAATTTTCAGAGGCCGTGAGGGAAAAATCAAAAAATTCCAATGAAAATCTAACAAATCAACAAACCGAATCTAAAAACATAAGTCCAAACTCCACATCTAACAAAAAAGAAGTGGAAAATGAAGTAGATGGAAGAAAAAACGATAGCTGGGAAACTCAGAAACGTCGAGGATTCAAAAACAAATCCCAAAATGTTACTCGAACAAAAGACCGCCGCGAGCCCCTACAAGGATCAAGAGAGGGTGAACATATTTTAAAAGCAGCAGAAAAGAAGGCCTATCTGTTCCTATCAGGCTTCGCACCTGAAACGGAAGGTAAAGATATTTTAACTTACCTGGAAAACATGAAACTTGAAACCGGATGTCAAGTTGAGAAGATGAAGACACTAAAAAGTAAACAATACAGCTCCTTTAAAATAGCCGTTCAATATTCAAAACGAGAGGAATATATGTGTTCCGATCTGTGGCCCATGGGTATCCTGATTAACCATTTTCTGAATTTGCAAAGCAGGTGAACGGGGAGCCATGTTATAAACCAACCATTTCCAGTGATACTCTACTGCAGTTCAAAGTCCTACATTTTAATACTCAAAGCATGAACAATAAGCATCTTGAACTAGTAGTACTTCTCTCTACAGTTGAGCCAGACATGTTTTGTGCTTCAGAGCATTGGCTACAGGGAGATGATATAGAACATTGTCATTTTTCTCAGTATAAGCTTAACAGTTACTCTGCAAGATTGAAGTATAGAGGTGGGGGAACTGCAATATATTCTAAAAATAATCTTATTTTCTCAAATATCACAACAAATTGTTCTCCCATTGAGAAGGATTTTGAATTCTGTGTGTCAGAAATAAAACAACTCAAATTGCTATATTTTCATATGCATTTATAGAGCACCTGGAGGGGATATCAATCTATTTCTCTCGAATGTATCTGAATTACTGGATGAGCTATACACTCCAAACAAATATATCATTCTAAGTGGCGACTTTAATATTAATTTCGCTCTTATCAGTGAGTCTACCTGTTTATTATTGCAGCTATTTTCAAGCTATGGCCTTAAGCCCCATGTTGAGGGTATGACTAGGGTAAGTTCTGTTTCTAGTTCCCAAATTGATAATATATTTAGCAACCTCATAGACGAACACATACTTGATTGCACTATATATATTACTAATATATCTGACCATTATGGTCAAGTTCTCAATTTTATAATATCTAAGCAGGAAACAGGGTTAACCTATATTAAGAAACGATTTTTTACCCACTCAAATATTAACAGATTTATAAGCTATCTCAGATCTGAAGACTGGACTGAAGTCCAAGCTATTGAAGGGGTCAATGAAAAATACACAACATTTTTCAACATATTCTTTTATTACTTTGACTTATCCTTTCCAATTTCATCCTCACGAATAAAAAATCACTCAGATACCTGGGTAAATACCGAAATTAAAAATTATTCTTCTTATATTAAAAGTCTATATGTCTGGTCTAAACAAACAAATAATGAAATTATCTATAAGCAGTACAAAGCAGAGAGAAAACAGTATAGACGGTTCCTAACAGACTTCAGAAAAAGTAATAACGATAATAAGATTTGTAACTTGAGTAACAAAGTAAAAACTGCGTGGAGTATTTTCAATACCGAATCTAATAAAAAAAGGGCAAAAACGGATATCTCGTTACAATTGCAAACGGATGAGATTACTGAAGATGCAGTAGTCATTGCAGAGTTATTCAGCAAACAGTTTAACTTTTTACCTATCTCAACTAACGATACAGATACTAAGTAATATACCTACAATTTTTCTTGCACCTGTTGATGAGAGGGAAGTACTCAAAATTATGATGGATTTACCAAATAAGTTCTCCGCAGGACTTGATGAGGTGCCTGTTTGCATTCTTAAGTCAGTGTGTAACTGGGTGTGTTCTCCACTTGCTAACCTAATAAATGAATGTTTCTACACGGGGATATTCCCAAACGAACTTAAAAAAGCCAAACTGGTTCGTGTTTTTAAGAAGGGTGATCGCCATAACGTTGGCAACTACAGGCCGGTGTCACTGCTGTCGGCAGTGTCGAAGGTTTTTGAAAGAGCCATTTACACAAGAATAATGAACTTTTTAAATTTCCGTAATATCCTAAATCCAAATCAATTTGGTTTCAGGCCTAACATGTCCACGGAATTGGCAATTTTCAAAACAATTTCATATATAATGAAGAAAATAGATAAGGGTGAGCAGGTGGCAGGGCTATATTTTGATCTTTCAAAGGCCTTCGATACCATCAACCACTAGTTAATGATTTCAAAACTGGAAGGGTATGGGATTAGGGGTGTTTGTGCTGCTTTGCTAAAATCTTATCTTACCGAGAGGTATCAATCTGTGTGCGTAGTCAGCAAGGGTAAAAATCACTTTTCAAGCGCTGTTGAAATGAAGCAGGGCATCCCACAGGGCTTAATCTTGGGTCCAATATTGTTTCTGTTGTATGCGAACAGTCTCTGTGACGGGGTAACTACTGGGCTTGTCTGTCAGTACGCTGACGACACATCTGTCATGTTGGCGGGCAGGTCCGTGGAGGCCCTGTCTGGAGGATGTTCGACAGCAGCAGAGAAAATGTACAGATGGTGTCAGAATAACTATTTACAACTTAACACGGATAAGACAGGACTAATCACATTTGAAAAAAAGCTAAAGCTCTGCTATTCCCTTTATGTAAAACTGAATAGCAGGTCAATATCAGTGGTGAATAACATCAAGTTTTTGGGGGTAGTCATAGACTCCAACTTAAGCTGGGAGGACCATATTAATTTACTACAGGGTCGTCTGAACAGTATGTGTGCACTGATACGCAGACTACGGGATTCACTTTTTATAGACAGCATCCGAACTTTGTATTTTGCATGTATCCAATCACTAATAAATTATGGGATCTTGTTTTGGGGCTCTTCAAAACACGCAAACAAAATTCTCAAGACACAAAAACGTATCATCAGATGTATTCTTAAACTAACCCCTCGAACCTCTTGCAAGACTCATTTTGGTGACCTGAATTTTCTGACTGTGCCTTGTTTATATTTCTTAGCCTTAGTTATGTTTGTCAAAAAGAACCCACATTTATTTAAACTCAGATTATTATTCAGACTCAATGACAATGGTAACTAGAAACAGGGCAGGTCTTAGTATCCCCTCACATAACTCAGCTTTTTTTGAGAGAGGTCCTTACCGTGCAGTGGGGGCATACAGGTCACTACCAAATAATATAAGGCATATTGAGGGTGTGAATTAGTTTAAAAAGAGTGTTATATTTTACTTGCAGGGTAAGTGCTTTTATTCTTTTAATTTTGATTTTTAGCTACTATTTTAAACTGTTTGTGAATGTACTTAATGTTTAATTATGTTATTAGTGTCTTATTGATTTATTAATTTATTTGTTAATTTTATTTAATATTAAGGTTTTAAAATATATACACAAAATTTTTAATTATTGTATTTGATATTAAGTGTGCCTATAGCACCATATCATTTGTTTTTTCTTCATTTTTTTTTCCTTGACGACGCTCTGTCTTGTACTGAGATTTCGTTGGCAATAAAAGATATTATTATTATATTATTATTATTGTTTTATCGGGAGCAAATCTACTATTTTTTAAAATTTAGAAGCCAATACTTTATTATTAGTTAAATACCCCCAGAAAAATAAACTTCCAAATATCTAAAATAATTACTATTATAAAGGTATATAAAGAGTAATAGTCAAACAAAAAAGAAGAAACATAATAACAATAATAAATTTAAAATCTAAATTTAAGTTACAAGACAGTCATTGTATAAAATGGTAGGTTTGTCACACAACATTCAATGTTAACAATGATATTTAATAACTACATGCCACCTAGTTATCAAACTCTTTGTAAAGGAAATGATGTTTAAACAATAGGCATTTAGCAAATCTGTTTTATATGCTTTCATTTATGTTACTGTGAAATTGCTGAATGTGAGACCAAATGGTACAACAGTATTTCAGCAGATGCTTCACCAGACTGAAATAGAGGCACAAGATAACTGGTGTCAGTAATATATCTTGGGTTACCCTCAATAAAACCCAAGAGCTGTAAGGCATTCAGAACGATTTGTTCTAGATGAAAGTTGTATGAAAGGGTCCTATCAAAGATTATGCCCAGAGCATTAACACTTAGTACCTACTACTTCAAGTTGGTAAGTGTTGATAGTATATTCCGTCTCAATTAGGATATTACTATGGGAGAATCTCATTATCCTGCACTTGTCAGTATTCAGCTTCAAACAGTTATGTTCACACCATGTTGCAAAATTGTCCAGTTCTTACGAGTTATGAACTACATGGACCAATATGAGATTCTTGAGGGCACTCCTCATGTCAACACAATTTCGCGCCATCTCGAGCGACAAGCCAATCTTTGTCATCTGCCATATAGGTAAGGTTTGATCTTTTTGATATAGTTGCCAGATATACCACGTCTCCCTACAAATATGCAACTTTTTCTATAAGCAGACCATAAAGTCAAAGGCTTAAGTACTAGATAACGTGGTTGCTTTAAGGGAAGACAGGGAATGATTTGCAACTGGTAACACATTCCATAACTGGGATACTCTGGGAATAAAAAAATAAATAAAGTAGAAGCTCCTTGCATTTGGAAGAAGAGATGCATGTAGGCATCTCTTCTTAGCAACTAGGCTAAAGAAAGAATGTGCATAACAATAAATGTTGATACACACTGTCGAAAGCTTTTCACAAATCCGTTTAAATCACATCCACTTGCTTACCTTTGCAGCTGTAGATCTAACATGGTTGTTCCTGTGGTAAAGTATATATAGGAAAAACTGGACGGTCTGTATCTACTAGACTTAAGGAACATGAAAGATGTATAAGCAAGAAACAAATTGTTCCAAAGATACCAACGTTCTTAGTCTAGAGGTTATTATAAACATGTCTTTTTTCTTGGGTCAGTCAAAATGTTATTGTTTTTCTGAATTAATTGACCTATGCGGTACGTCAATTAACACAAATTGTTCGCTTTTCTCAAACACCTAAAAAATATCTAGCTTATTTAATCTAATTGCATGTATACCGGGGTACATCAGAACCCCGTCTAACCTCGTCTAAATACAACTCTTGGTTCATAAGTATTGAAATTATTCTTTTTTATCTTACAGCAAAACAGGAGGCAAACTTGTCGCATTCCTCATATTAATTTTAGTCCCCATTGCAATTCTTCGAAATTTACCGTTCATACAATACTTTTTATATCGCTTCTACTGGCAAGTTTGGTGAACAAAAAGTTCAACAAGGCTTTAACCTGCAAAGACCGCACATAATGAATAATACTGTTTATTTAACAGTGCCATTTCACGCACTAACATGCATCGACTTCTTAGAAATAAAAACACTTACAAACTATTCTAAAAATATTCTAATTTTAAAATGGATTTTAGGCGACAGAGTAATACTTTAAATAAACAAACCAGCCGCTTAGAAACCAAACATTATTTTTATCTTTCTCGCTCAAATTGATGGAGCACCTTTACTTTGTAAAAACCTTTCCATTTTCGATATATACCACTACCATTCGAATGAAAAGCCTTAATTTTATTCTCAGCCTCTTCGGCCTTTATTAATGTATATAGCCCTTCATTCTAGTAAAGAGAGGGAAGCCCACCTTTGCTAGGTTTCGGCAAGCTGAACATTTTTAAAAGATATTTTTTTTAAACATCAGTTTTCATCCCTTATTAATAATTGTTCAGGAGACAATACTTTGAATGTAAGAAACTAATAGGATTCTAAAAATTAAGTCATTTGGCTGTCATGGCTGGCGTCATATATTGGAGTTTTACGAATATTTTAAAATCCGCCTGTGTGCGGCAGGTCGTTCCGTTCTTGGTTACCAGATTGTGTTATAAAAATTCAATACTTAATTGAATTAAATATATGTTGTTCAATTTAGCGATTTCTTTATTCAAAAACCTTAATAAACTGTAATAAAAAAGTTCAATATTTATCTTTTTTACCTGTAGGTACTTTTGCTTTTTAAAATGTTTGTAGTTTTCCCTTTCACTTTGTACATCTACATACTGAAAAAATAACTGACATTGTTATTATATACCTACTATAAATAAACTCAAACTTACAAGTATTTGCAGTTTGGCTTTAATTGTTCTCAGTTGCAAGTAAAGATTATCATGAACTGTTTTCCTATTTATTCCTTTAGATTACCTCAGCTGGAGAGGCTTCCTCCTGTAGTCGATGACACTTTACCCCTTGTAAGAAGAAAACCCTCCGAATTGGCCAACTCTTTTAGCTGGGATTCTCAGCTTAGTAATAGATATTTTGTAGCTGCTCCAGTTACATGTTTCAAACATGCCCCCATGGCTGATATTTGGGAGAATATTATGGTTGGGATGAAGGTAAGATTAGGAACACTAACTGTGTTTATTTGGAAAAGTAAAGTAATCAACTGAGTATTCATTTTTATGTTATTTTTTACATCTGCTCCTTAGTCTAAGCTTACTCAAGAAGTTGACTTTATTCTTTTGGTGATTTTATAGTAATAATAAAATATTGTTACTGTATTTTTAGGTGGAAGTTGAAAACACAGATTGCGACAACGTTTCGGATGCTTTTCCCGATTCATTTTGGGTAGCTACTGTTATGAGAATTGTTGGTTACAAAGCTCAACTACGATACGAAGGATTTGGTGCCAATGATTCCAAGGACTTTTGGGTTAGTCTGTGCTCAAACCAGGTAAGAGAATCATTCAGGTTAATTTATTCAGTAGTTAGACCTTTCAGGTAAATATGTACAGGGTTTTCCCGTATATTTTTCCACCCACCTAGAGAGTTTATTTGAATAGATACGGAAATGTCGTAAATACAAAAGTTGTTGGGTTTTTTTATGAAGATTTAGAATATTATATCATAAGTGCGAAAATATTATTAGAAATGTCAAATTTTGACAGGTTGTCAGTTTTTTTAAATGAAACACCCTGTATATTAAATCATATTCTTGAAGATTTTTTTTTCTAATTTCTAATATACATATATACTTTTAATATATTCTGTCAATTAATTTTGGATATATAAGCGTTTAAACATTAAAGAAATGGTAAGGTAATTTGAGCTCAAACATAATGAGCCATGGTCAAGACAATTGCAATGAACGACGCCTTTTTGACGTTTACCGGTCAGAAGTAATTATTTACGAGCATTTTTAATATCTAATACGTTGGACGACGGGTTATTCGGAAGAAGAGAAACTCGACATGATAGAGTTATTTTATTTACATGGTAAAAATGCATCGATAACTCGTAACGAATATCATAGACGGTTTCCAGATAGACCAACACCGACTTGTAGGACAATATTAAACATCGCTAAACAATTGAATGAAACACACTTAAGCGAAAAAGAATAGTGGAAAGAACGCTGAAGAAGATTTAAATATTTTATTATATTTTGAAGGTAATTTTGAAACTTGTATTAAAATAATTTATTTATTTTATTTATTCTTGTTTTTACGCTTTTTGCTGATGACACCACAGTTTCCCTTGCCGCTGACACATTGGGGGGCGCGTTGGAGGCTTCTCGGTCGGCACAGGAGAGGGTAGAGCAGTGGTTTTGCTCCAACAGATTGCTGCTGAATGTGGATAAGACCCAGATGGTAATTTTTACCCTTAGAGACATGCATAATGCACCAAATGTGTCGTCTGTGTCTTTCCTTGGTGTGGTTCTGGATCCCGAATTACAGAGGGGAGAACATGTGAATGCCCTTGCTAGGAGGCTTGCCAGTAGCCTTTACCTTCTTCGACATATCTCCCAGTGTGTTTCCGCTGATGTTAGACGAACAACATTTTGCAGTTTTTCATTCTCATATTTCCTATGCAACTTTGGCATGGGGACATTCGGCGGGGAGGCACAGGGTTTTTGGGTTGCAGAGGAGGGCTATTAGGTTGGTTTCTGGCTTAGCTTATAGGGATGACTGTAGGGGAGCTTTTGTGGGTTTAAGAATTTTAACCTTGCCTTGTTTGTATGTGTTTGTCTGCTTGGTGTATGTTCGGCAGAATATGGATCTGTTTCTGACTCACCAGTATGTGCATATTATCAAACTCGAACGAGAAGTAACATGGTTCCTGCTTACTGGCGTCTACGGATGTGTCAGGACGGCCCAGGGTACTGGGGGGTAAAATTTTTTAATGTTTTACCTGTGAGTGTCAGAAGTTTGCCACTCACTATGTTTAAAAGACGAATTAAGAAGTTTCTCATAGGGCAGGTTTTTTATGCATTGGAGGAATACCTCAATTGTGATTTTAATCTGTTTTGTTGCCACATTTACAATGAATTTTAATATTGACGGTTTATAAGCTTAATATTTTACATATTATTGTTAATGTCCTTTGTAATGTCTCATATATTGTTTTTAATATTCGTGTTATTATTTAGTTAAGTTCTATATTAAAAATTTTACATATTGTCAAAAAAAAAAATTAAATTAATACTATTTATTTTATTTCATTCTAGACTAGTTTTTTTTTCTTTAGATATAATCAATTACTTATTGACTGACGTGTGTAAACATTCATATATATATATATAACATGAATAAATTATTTGTATTTGTATTTGTTTTAGAAAATCCTGAGCGCTCAATTCCCGATGCAGCCACTTTTTTTAACAAATCATGGCATAAAATCCACTCAGTTCTAAAACATTATACATATAAGCCATATAAGTTTTTACCTACTCAAGAATTAACCGATCAAAATAAAATAGACCGATTACACTTCTGCCAAGAAATAGAATGACGTGTTATGATGAACCAACTAAATCTGTCAAACATAATTTTCACTGACGAGGCAACATTTACCACTGGAGGCATGTTTAACCGGAAAAATAAGCATTTTTGGTCAAAAGAAAACCGGCGAGCTCTTTAGGCGGTCAAAATTCAGGGAAGAAGATCCTTACATGTTTGGTGTGGTCTTCTTAACAATCATCTTATTGGACCTATATTTTTAAATGGGAATTTAACCGGACAAAGGTATCAGAAGTTATTAGAAAACGAAATCGAGGGGCATTTAGAACAACTACCGATTAATTCATCTTAATTTGATATGGCAACAAGATGGTGCCCCTCCTCATAATTTCCAGCCGGTCACCAATTTTTAAAATGGCAGGTATCCATTTTGGATTGGAAGACACGGACCATTAAGATGGCCAGCAAACAGTCCCAATCTCTCTCCATTGGACACATTTTTGTAGGGTTATCTGAAAAACAAGATATACTACAGTAAGCCAAGAACCATCCAAGCTTTAGAGCAAAATATAGTCCAAACAATCGTAGTCCAAACAATCGACAATTTAAACACCCAATCACCTCATTTTATCTACGCATCCATACACAGAAAATTTAGAAGAAATATTCAAAAATGCATTATAAACTAGAGATTATAAACTGGAAACCGTCTATAATATTCGTTATGAGCTATCGATGCATTTTTACCCTGTAAATAAAATAATTCTATCATGTCGAGTTTCTCGTTTTCTAAAAAACCCATCGTCCAATGTATTAAATATTAAAAATGCTCGTAAATAGATACTTCTGACCGGTGAACGTCAAAAAGGCGTCGTTCATTGCAATTGTCTTGACCATGGCTCACTATGTTTTAGCGTAAATTACCTTACCATTTCTTTAATGTTTAAACTCTTATATATCCAAAACAAATTGACATAATACATTAAAACTACAAATTAGAAAAAAAGATCTTCAAGTATATGATTTAATATACAGGGTGTTTCATTTAAAAAAACTGACAAGCTCTCAAAATTTGACATTTCCAATAATATTTTCGCACTTATGATATAATATTCTAAATCTTCATAAAAAACCCAACAACATTTGTATTTACGACATTTCCGTATATATTCAAATAAACTCTCTAGGTGGGTGGAAAAATATACGGGAAAACCCTGTAAATCCCGTCACTGGTCCCCAAATGATACAATAAATAATATTTACCTATTTTAAAGCACTTTTCTAGTTCGACATTTTAGAGTATAGTGTGTAAAAAAATTGTTCCTTAAATTTTGTATGTGACCCTGGACTAAAAAGTTAGTGCATAAATATTTATTAAGAATATTCAGAGAAGGTTTCACAGGGCAAGCATTTAACAGATATACAGGCCGTCTAATTCAGGTGACGCCACTGTTTCTATCTCCGAAACAGTAAATGCTACGAGGTAGGTTAAATTAGGGGAAGTTAACTTTTTTGATGCCCATTCATGATTCTTTTACTGTGTTTCCAAATTACTGTGAAAAACAACCAAATATATTTTGTCGAATATTTCAAAAACTATTGAAATTTCGAGACATTGTTTATATTTGATAGTTTTATAAATGTTTTTGTTCTACAACATGGTACCTTCAAATTTCATTTCCGACGTTTCGTGTTCGGGCCACCACCATCAAATTAATTTCTTTAAATACGGATCTGGAGTTTATATTTTTATTGCATTTTATTTAATATTTAAAACATAAATGGAAATTAATTAATTACCAGTTAAATACTAATATGGGTAACAAACAACGATTTAACATAAATAATACCGACAAATTACAAATTATGTATTAACAAAGGAATGTTTTCTAAATTGGAATAAATTATTCCAAGCAGTTGCAGCTTATCATAAGGGGCCGAAGGGCCGTGGCACTGTATAGCTCCTCGTTTCTGATTGTTCGGCAATAGTTATTTAGGAAATAACGATCATTATGAGACTAGCCGCGAATATTATCAGACGAGGCTTCAGCCGAGGCTGATATCACAGCGTGTCTCATAATGATTATTTTCCATCCGAATAACATACAAAACTTCATCTTCTGAAGTCAATTATGTCAAACATTTTGCAAATGTTTAAAAATATTCCCGAAAGGCAGTCGTTTTCTCGTTGCTAGGTTCGTTGTTTTAGGACAATAATGAACCCATTACGGTCCTAGGACTATAATAAATTCAGTTTAGAGTATTCAATCCGAAAAAATGTGTCATTTTGACACTAAAAATGACGATCAAAATGATGTCATTATGACATGCCAGAAGATAAAATATCTTTATGTCGAAACCTTACCAAATATGCCCGACCACTGAAAATATTTTTTTTTTTAAATAGTTTTTATTTCAGTAATTTTCGGATCAAATGACTAAACAATAATGCATAAATTATTTCTTATGATGTAGTTTGATCCCGACAAAAAAAACGCGCGTCGTACCTATTTTTCCTAGAACAACAGATAAACTCTCTGTCTGCCGCCGTGGTAGGCTGTCCGGCTGTCCGAGCACATCGCTAAACGGCCCTGCTGGAATATATTGCAAAAGATTACGCGAGGTCACGCTGTACATGCAGAAATCAGAAATATGTATTCGAAAAATAACTGGATTTGTGGATGTGATAAAAAAAATTCATTTTTTTTTGTTTCATTTGTGTTTTGTTTGGTGGTATTTCTACATGGACAAGGCAATTGTATTAGATTTTGTGGTGCATTAGAATTGGCATTGAGAGGTCATGATGAAACCGAAGAATCCGGAAATAAAGGATTGTTCCGAGAATTGATAGAGTTTTAGTTCTCAATTGGATAGATATATAAAGGAACATTTCAACAAAGCAGCAGCATTTAAAGGGAACTCTAAGACGATACAGAACGAATTTTTGGACTGCATGATTAGCGTTTACTATGAAGAAGTGACTAAAGAAATTAAAAAAGCGAATTATGTAGCGGTAATAGTCGACGAAACTACCGATGTCGCCAACGAATTTCAATTAACCATTATTTTACGATACATTGTCTCCAGTAAGCCAGTAGAAAGATTTTGGATATTTGTAAATCCTCCCGGACACAATGCCATTTCAATAGCAAATTGCATTTTAAATGAAATTGGTCCTTTAATTACTGACGGAGCATCAGGCAGTGGCGGCTCGTGAGTATATTGAAGGGTGAGGCTACATGAGGTTAATTTTGTTTAAATGTGAATAAATTTCCACGTCACCCATGAGGTATTATTCTGCGACGCGTTGACCTTTTTTTTTTTTAATGGAGGTCATCGCCAATAGCCCTACTAAACCATTAAAAACTAAAAAAATAAACTCTAAAAAAAGTAAATAAAAAGTAAACAAAACAAGTAAAATATGTACACCTATCACTAAAATATAGCGGTGATTGCGATAATAAAAACATAAT
Source organism: Kuschelorhynchus macadamiae (assembly GCA_030620095.1). Lineage (NCBI taxonomy): Eukaryota > Metazoa > Arthropoda > Insecta > Coleoptera > Curculionidae > Kuschelorhynchus > Kuschelorhynchus macadamiae. The sequence continues at coordinate 574,636 of JAUTXW010005205.1, read as the reverse complement.
TTAGTTTATTAAAACTTAAAATAAATAGTTGTATGAAATAAGATAAAAAAAAACTACTTTTTGTACATTAAATCTATACGTCTGTGTTTTAAGATTGCAAATGTATCTATAATTTGGTCGTAAAAGTTTTGGTCTTCACTAAGTTCTGACAGTAATTCCTGCTCTATTGACATCATTGCTAAACCCAAAATCCGTTCTTGTGTCATTGTGTTTCTTAGGTAGGTTTTGATCCGTTTAAGACATGAAAAATTTCGTTCGGCCGCACTTGTTGCGGGAATAGTTAAAACTAAATTAAAAAGCTTATATGCTTCCGCAAAAATTGCTTTAAAATCTTTAAATAACAAAGCTAGACTTTTTTCGACATCTAAATTTGAAAATTGTTCATCCCTATACAATACAGAAAGCTCATTCTGTAATCTATCTCTGTCAAAAATGTTTGGATAATTTTTTAATAAATTATTTAATAAGTCGTCTGGAAAGCATTTAACATATTCCGAATAGTTTGTGCAATCGACTAAAGCAAAGAAATTTAAATTATTTAAATTTTCAAACCGCGTCCCTTATTGAAGAATTATACAATCTATTATTTCGAAATATAATATTTTATATTTAGTAAAAATATCAAAGTCGCTAGAACATTGCCCTCGACGTGTGTTAGTTGACAGAATAGTGGCTTTTTTAGCAATATTGAAAAGTTCTTTGAAATGGTCCTCGTTTCTAAATTCAATAATTCGTTGCTTGGCAAGGTTTATTTGCGAAATGCAGTAATTTATATCTAAATGCTTTAACTGTAATATTTGAAACAGTACATCAGTGCAACTAAAAATTTGTTTATAAATATGCGTTAAAAGGCAAAATTCGAAATCATTAAAATGCTTTAGAAATCCTTTTGCACCATTAATAGATTCTGTTCCAGAACTTAAGTCATTAATAATAGTTTCAAATACTATAATAAATTGTCCCATTCATTAGCCACTAAGTTTAAAATTTTAGACCGTGTATACCATCGCGTTTCTACAGCTCGCGGAATTTTTTTACCTACTATCTGATTAAGCACAAAAGACCGTTTTGGTGATTGGTGGAAATAATTTGGTATTCCTAATAAAGTGGCAAAAAATATACGACTTTGAGTAATCAGTTTTGTTCCCTGTTGTAAAACTAGATTTAATCTGTGGGCGCAACAATAAGTAAACATAGCTAAAGGAGCAATAGATCTATCTTTTGTTTGAAGCCCATTTATTTCACCTGCCATAACACTAGCCCCATCGTAACAATGCGCGACCAATTTATTTTTAAAGTCATAAGGCTCTAAGCTGTTTTGTAATAAATGAAAAAGGCTCTCTGCTGTTCTATTATCGCTAACGTCAAAAAATCCTAAAAATCTTTCTTTTAAAGATCCGTTGGTCACATACCTAACTGTTATCGAACACTGTGATTTTTCTGTTATGTCAGTACTATCATCCGCAATTACGCCAAAAAAACAACAATCGGTGTCATTGATTTCTTTTTTTATATATTCTTGAATATAGTCATGTATGCAACCAATTAGTTCATTTTGTATAGTCTTAGATTGTCCCGTAAAAATATTACTAAATTTAGCACAATGTTCAGTAAGTTCGGCATTTCTTTTTATTAAGCATGCAAATATTTCGTTAAAATTGCCACGGTTAAAAGAATCTGTTGTTTCATTATGACCTCGAAATGCCAAGTCCTGTTTACCCAAAGTAATAGTAACATCAATTAAATAATTTAATAATAAACGGTTTTTTCGAACATTTTCATTATAAACAATTTTATTAAGACTTGCATTTTCTTGTAGTGCATCCGCAGTAGTCGCCCTATTTTGCTCCAGTCTTGTAAGTGTTACCGAATTTTTAATATGCTCTCTTGAACTTTCATGCGATTTTACTGCTCGTGAAAAATTTTTTAAATCCGAATATCCGCCCCCTGAACTCCAATTATTTTTGACGCAACCTAATAAAATACAAGGCCAACAATATAAGCTTTCTTTATAAATACTTTCGCATAGCCACCTATAATTTCGTACTCTTATCGTTAAATATTGCTAAAATTTTCGGCGTCGGACGGCTACCTAATATCTGTTTCTTTTCAGTTTCGCTTCTTCTTAAAAAAGGCGTTTCAATTAATGAAGCAATAATGTCGTGAATAGGATTCATTTCAAAAGCAAAAAGCAAATACAAAAAATGGAACGGTCCAACTTACCAAAACAAAACAAAAACTTACTCACGCGTATTTATTCACCTTAAAAGACAGAACGCCCTCAATCAGCGATTATCGCAATCTATTTCCTATTTCTTTCTCAGCCGCACGCACCACGTAAAAAGAAGCCGTTGGAATATTTCGCTAGTCATGTGATTTAAATAACCAATAAAAGCATATCCAAGCTACAGATTTATCGCCTCAAGAATGCAATAGAAAACGCGTGCATCGGCAATCGCCATCCCGCTCTGTCGTAATCAGGTGACTCGCCGGCATCGGCACCGGCCGTTGATAAATAGGTCAGAAGTCGAAACTTTCCAAGCTAAAATTATTTCGCGTCATTCGAGAGCACTTTCTTTAGGAATGGGTTTGCACGGATTGCACGGTCGGTTTTTTGATGTGGTCAGAATTTATTTTCTAAAATATTTATTATGGGATTATATTTTGTTTTTTTTTTAATATTATGTTGAAAAACTGTTAAAAAGTATATTTCTAATTGGTAATAGATAAAAAGTTATATAAAAAAATTCTCTTTTCCTTTATTTTGGGGGTGAGGCGCGGCCTCAGAGGCCTACCCTGACGAGCCGCCACTGGCATCAGGTATGAGCGGAGATGTAAATGGGGTACAAAAAATAATTAAAGATAAATATTCTTTAGCAAATTATGTGCATTGCTATGCTCATCAGATTAACCTTATAATGAGCAGTGCAGCTTCAATTAATGCATCGATTCGGATTTTTTTGCTCATCTGGCTGGAATTTGTTCTTTTTTTTCTATGTCACCTCAAAGAGCAAAAGTATTGGATGATATAGCTCATAGACGATTACCACGATCATCACAAACGAGATGGAATTTTCATTCTCGGGGAATTAATACAGTTTATGAATACCGAAGTGAGCTGATACACGTTATGGATATTTTAGAGAACGACAAAAATATTAAATTGAATTCAACGATTAAACAAGCTGGTGCCTATAAACTTAGATTGCAGAACAAAGATTTTATATTTTGGTTGACAGGTTTTCATAAAATCATGCCACATGTCGAAATAATTTTTAAGCAACTGCAGATGATTAATACCGACCCTATCAAGGCTAAATAAGATCTACAAAACTTCGAAAACGCAATGCAAAAAGTTCGTGATGAAATACACACAATTATTGACCAAATAGACTTGGAGCTTTTAGAAAACGAAGATGAAAATGTTTGTCAAAAAAGGCGTCGTTACCCTCGTTCCGATCTATCTATTTCAACAAATAAAAAAATTGAAGCCTTGTAAATTTGCGATTCCATAATACAACAGATTAAGGCTCGGTTTACTTTTAAAGGACATCTGACAGCTACCGCATTATTTATGAAAGAACATTTTATCGAATACCAAAAAAAAATTCCCGACAAATTGTTCTCTGATACAGTTAAGTTATATCCATTTCTAGAGAAAAATCGTCTAAAAACAGAACTTCAAGTACTTTATGATAGAGAAGAATTGCAAACCATTTCTGAAGCCGTTCCTCTTTTATCGTTGGTTTCACAGGAAGATATGAGGTGCACTTTTCAAGAAACTATTAAGTTATTGGAAGTTTTAGTGACAACACCATGTCAACCTCTGAAGCTGAAAGATGCTTCTCTATGTTAAAAAGACTAAAAACTTTTTTGCGCAACTCTATGAAAGAAGAAATACTAAGTGCTTTGGGAATGTTATTAACTGAAAAAGTGTTTCTTAAGAATATTGAAGACTTTAATAAACGAGTCATTGACCTTTTCGCCGGTAAGGCAGAAGGAAGACTAGAAGACTATATTTCAAATACCGCAGTTCAGTGTAAAATATTCTTCCTTTTACTGTATATAGTTTTGGTGTGTATTACTTATTCATTATGACTAATTATTCTGGTAAGTTTTTATCGAGGTTTTTATGTTGTTTATTACTTTGTAAAAATGGTATATATGCACACGTTACCGCATAAGTAGAAATACCTAAAAAAATTCACCCCAACACAAGAATAGAAGAATCGATTTGATTTACAAACACATACGTAACTAAACATAAAAGGCGAATAAATTATCTCAAGGAACTCATGATTATTATATTTTTTTTTATTTTTTACTAATTTAGCAAGTAGTATAAATGGATGTAACTAGTAATTTTTTATATTAAAAAAAAACAAAAGGTTAAAAAATTAATCAGTTTGGGCATGGCACCCCGAAAAATGTTCGCCTGCGGTGCTATTTACTTCTAGTGCACTGCCAAACTGAAATCCCACGAGTCGCCACTGATTCTTGGAATCGGAATTGGAAATTATATGGTACCTTGCTTTTCTAATAATTTATTTCTTTCATTTTTCAACATTGATAAATCAATAAACGTTGTCTTTGATATAACCTCATACGAAAAAATCCATTGTAAGTATATCAGTCGTCGGAGGTGGCCAATTTATAAAACCGTTATTGCCAATCCATTGGCGAGGAATTAAATTGTTTAAAAATTAATCTATCGCCACACCATGTTGAAAATATTAAAAATTTTCTAATGTCTAAACAAGTCTTGAAAATCTCGTTCCAATAAATTTAGATATGCCCCTCCTGTTAAATGTTACTCAAAGAAAAATGGACCTACTAGTTTTAAATCCAGAAGACCTAACCATACATGCACTTTCCTATGCAAATGTTGGTTGCCTTGTTAATACAAATTTTGTAATTTGGTGTGATTTTTTATGTTAAAACGTTGTTTGTTACCCCTATTAGTATTTAATTGTTAATTCTCTTATTTCCATTTATGTTTTAAATATTACATAAAATCCAATAAAACGTTTCTAAGGACTATAAATTATGAAACCAGGACTGTATTTGTAAAAATCTCCGATGATGACATTTTACAGGGTCGAAACGTCGTCAAATGTATTTGTGTAGTACATCATTAGAGAGAGGATAAAAAATGGTTCTAAATATGAGAATAAAAAATCCAGATTCATATTAAAAACAAATTAAGTTGATGATAGTTGGCCGACACGAAACGTCGGAGGTCAAATTTGAAGTTGCTATGTTGTAGAGCGAAAAGAATTATTAACATTTGCATATTTAAACTATGTCTCGAAAATCAATAGTTTTTGAAATACTTGACGAAATATATTTAGGTGTTTTTCACAAATAACCCTGTATCTCAGAAACTAACAGGAAATTGGCAACACAGTAAAAGGATCTTGAATAGGCATCCAAAAAGGCACCTTTTCTGACCTCATAGCACTTACTGTTTCGGAGATAGCAATACTGGCATCACCTGAATAAGACACCCTGTATTGCCAGTACACGGGGAATAGCAAAAAGAAAATATAATCTTATGAAAAAATTGAAACCATTAAATGTGAGTTTATACAAATAAATAAGGTAAAATAAAAATAACATAAGAGTTAAATTTCGCGAATACCATGAGACCATTTATACAGGCAAACAAAATAAAATAACAGGTCACTCCAATCAAACAGAGGCCTGTTTGACAAAAAATATCAGAATAATTTATAAAAGGGTGGTTACAAATGCACAAGCTAGGAAAACTAAAAGCTAATATTGAGTTGGTCCACCTCGACCTGTCAGTAATTCCTGGCAGCGACTAGGCAAACTAAAAACAAAAAGTAATAATGAATTCCTGAATATTTTTTCATTTTCTTATTGAATTTATTAAATCTAAAGTGTTTTATGGTTGATTTTTCATTTTTTTTTGTTTTCATCAGCCCTTAGTCAAAGAGATTAAGTGGATTATTAGGTTTTTTTTGTGTTGTTTGTAATTTTTATAATAATATATTTGAACTTTTTGATATGCCCTGTATTTAATTATTTTTTGTATGTTTGTCCCATGAAACTTTCCTTCTATAGGCTTTATAACACTTTGTGCATTAACTTTTCAGTCTAGGGTCATTTTAAATTTTAACGAATCATTTTTGTATTTGTTTTTTGCACTACCTGTATAAATAATCTAAAGTTTTGAGCTAGCCAAAAAAAACGCACTTGTCAAGTTTTGAGGAAACCCTGTATATCAAATTTGGTATTCAAAATAACAACAAAATTCAAAACATCTAGAGATATCAGTATAATATATTTAAAAATAAATGTTACATATTGTGATGACACGTGCCAATATTATCAAAAGGACTTATGGTAATATTACAAGCTGTAATTTTACAAAATTTTACCTTTAATATTCTCCGAATCTTTGGGGTAATAACTCCAGTAATATTACCATTTAATTGTATGCAACTAAGACTCTGGGAATTGACTTTTTTTGACGCGACCGAGGAGGGAATAACAATGAGCACGGCATGCCAGTGGCGTAGCTACCATACAGCGTGTTTAAGGGGCTCAATGCAAACTACCAATGGGAAGTTTTGTATTTAATGGAAGGCACAGCTTTTTTTGTCTAATTTAATTTGGCTATAATTCATTTTACAACTTAAAAGTGGTTTGTAACCGGATTTAATAGAAATAAGTTGAAACAGAACTTCAAAAGCTCACAGTTATTAAAAATAAATGCCTTGTTTGTTTGTTATTTATTGTCCAACTTTGGTATTATTATGTTACTGTAGGTTCATCCAGTGGGTTGGTGTGCGACAAGAGGCAAACCTCTGATACCTCCAAAAACCATAGAAGATAAGTATAGTGATTGGAAGGACTTCCTCAGGAAGCGATTAACTGGCGCTAGGACACTTCCCTCAAACTATAGCAATAAAGCAAGTGAAAGCCTTAAATCTAGGTATGTTGTTTCATTGTTTATATATTTTGTTAAATTTAGTAGCATTCTTTTTGTTTTTTTAGATTTGATGTTGGCCTTAATTTAGAAGTAGTTGACAAAAATCATATATCCCAAGTAAAAGTAGCAGTTGTACATAAAATAATCGGGAAGAGACTTAATGTTAAATACTTCGATATGCCACCGGAAGACGCCGGGTTTTGGTGTCATGAGGATTCCCCACTTCTACATCCTGTAGGTTGGGCGAAAAAGGTAAGTTCGTAAAATCAAATTGCAGATTTAATATCAGAAAATAACAGAATTGTAATTGTATTCTTATTGTTATTAGATTTTAAAAAATACACGTGTAAATTCTATTAATTTAAAAATATTTTAACCTTTGCATTAATTAAAAAATTTTAAATTTCTGCAATTGGGTATTTAACCTTAGTTTTTGTACTGTCGAGTTTACGGAATAATAATCATATGTAGCCAAAAAGTATGTCGGATGATGTTGTTTTATCATGGCAAATTGAATTTAAACTTAAAGTGAAATATACTGTATATTCCATGACGAGTGATATATATTTTTTTACTTGTATTGCACTCTCTTAAAATTTAGGTGGGGCATCATTTGGTAGCACCCATCAATTACATAGAGAGAATTAGCCAAGGAATTTTTGATGATGAAGATGCTACGGAGGATTTATTTAATCCCATCCAAGTAGGATGTATGGATTATAATAACTCAGGTAAAAACTAATATTTTTTAATTAACTTATACAATAAATTTATAAACATTACAACTTTTGTCAGAGAGGAATTGTAAATTCTAGGCTTGAATAGATACCGGGTGACACTGAAAACAGGGTACAGGCCACGATTTTTTTAGTTCAATTCTATTCAAAAATCGTTTTGGGTACTAGGAATTTTTTTTCATTTCTCGTTTAATCGATAATGCAATTAACTTAACAAGATGGCGGTATGCCAAAAGTGGCTGGCTATTCAGTTGCAATTTTGAAAACAAAAGTTAACTTGTAATATTTCGTTGAAAAGCTAAGACTACAATAGCCCATCAAAATAAACAGGGTCCTATTACATAAACAAGTAGGGGTCAAAAACCGGAAGTTATTTTTAATTGTTTTATCATAAAGTTAAAGAAATTTCTCAAATTTAAAATAGATATTTTTAAAATTAAAGATATATTATATATATATTATATATGTATTATATATATTATATATATATATATATATATATATATATATATATATATATATATATATATATATATATATATATATATATATATATATATATATATATATATATATATATATATATATATATATATATATATATATATATATATATATAATATATATATATATATATATATATATATATATATATATATATATATATATATATATATATATATATATATATATATATATATATATATATATTATATATATATATTGTATATATATATTTATATATATATATATAATATATATATATATATATATATATATATATATATATATATATATATATATATATATTATGTGTTTTCATTCCGGGTGTAGATCTGTTCACTACTGTCGTTCTGAAAAGAACAGTTTTGCTGACGTTTCGCCAAAATCACATTTGGCATTTTCGACTTTCTTTCTCGCGTCCGAATAGAGACTGAAGTGTTGGTGACTATATATATAAGGTTATATCTGCGCAGGCGTTGGTCGTTATTTATGTTTTCCGGATGGTGCTGTTGTTGTTGCGCTAATTGCGCTTGAGTTTTTGCGATTTTAGATTTGTCTATTATTGTCTTCCATACTGTTGGTAGTTTTAATGATTCGTCCCTTTTATTTAAATCACCTTGCTTTTCAATTTCTATGGCTTCTCGGATTATTCTGGTCTTATAATGTTCTATATTGGCAATCTCCCTACACCCATCGAAATTTATTTTATGGCCGGTTTCCTGATGATGTAGGAATAAAGCTTTGTTTGTTTATTTCTGATGCTGAGTTTATGCTCTTCCACTCTTGCTGATATTCGCCTGTTAGTTTGCCCTAATAACTTTTCACACCTGGCAAATATGTGTGGTTTTCCAGTTTGATTTTATCTTTTGGGTTTCCGAGTAGTTTACCTATAGTTGTTTGTGGCTTGTGTATTGTTTGTATGTTGTGTTTCCTCAGAATTCTTCCGATTCTGTCTGTTGTGCCTTTTACATGTAAGACTACTCTTTGCTTTCCCGGTTCATATTTTTTGTTGTTTGTTGTTCGGGAAACTTGTGCATTAATAGCTTTCTCTATGGTGCGATTTGTGTAGCCATTTTTCTTTAAAGTGTGGTGTGGGTGATGATCATCACCCAGCACAAATTCAAGCTGTGGCACAAACCACAACTCTATGGGTCACTTCAAAGGCGTAGAACAGGGGTATATGCCCTGCATTTATGATCATATTTTTTTACCACACAGTATTATTGCCTATTTTTATTAAAAATATTTATAGCCGGGCTTCTTTACTAAAAATTATGACTCTTAGAATTTTTTTATATGAGATATCATTTCGGAGTTTTATTCGAGTTAATGCGTCAAAACCGTTTATAGGCCAAGCATTAGAGCAGACATTTTTTGATTTTGTGACAAAAGTACTACCTGAAAACCAACTGTGTCATCACTTAAAACACATTCTGCTGGTTCATGCTGATGTTTTTTCTACACGTAACTATTATCTATTAATTTTTTATAAAAAATTTAATACAAAAAGTGGTGTTTTTTGTTCGTTTTTTGCTTATAAATTGAAAACGACTTAAGCAATCGCAATGCTATAAAGAGGTGACTCGTAGAGAGTTGAAATACGAACACAACAAGCTATTTAAACAAGTCTATGGGATGATTAGTTTCGAATAAAATCCGGAAAAACCGTAATATTAAGCATTTTTTCAAAAATTCATAACTCGTCCATTTTTTAAGTTGTAGCGTAGATATTCCGGAAAATTGTAGTCAATTACGTGAACGTTATGCAAGCATAAGACAGGCGTCGTCGTTTTTAAGTTATTGCAATTTGAATTTTTTACAGCGAACTTCCAGCGGATTGGCCTATTTCAATTTTACAAGAAGATTTTTAAAACTTACTTATCGTACTTCTAAACGTATATCCCATTTTGCATTGGAATGTTGCAAAACTATCCTATCACTTTATCAAATTGTATATTCTTCAAGGGTATCTAGGGTATCTATGATTTGACAAAGTGACTTGATACAGGTGAAGATATGTAATGTTTGAAAGCATTTTTTACTAGTTTTGCAACATTTTAATGAAAATGAAAATATACATTTGGAAGCACGATAATTGAGTTTTCAAGATTTTCTTATAAAGTTGAAATCGGCCAATCCGTGTCGCATCAGACCCGCTGGAAGTCAGCGCAGTAAAAAATTCAAATTGCAATAACTTAAAAACTAATTATCTGACGGCGCCTGTCTTGTGCTTGCACAAAGCTTATTTCATTGGCTACTATTTCCCGGAAGGTCTACGCTACAACTTAAAAAGTTACCGACTAATGAATTTTTGAAAAAATGGCGAATTTCCGCTTTTTCACGGTTTTCTTCGAAACTAATCATCCGATAGACTTGTTTAATAGCACATTTTGTTCGTATTTCAATTTTCTACAATTCGCATCTGTATCGCATTGCCATTTTTGTAACAATCAATAAGTTTCTGTTTTATGCTTGGCCTATAAAGGGTTTTGACGCATTAACTCAAATAAAACTCCGAAATGATAGCTCGTATGAAAAAATTCTAAGAGTAATAATTTTTAGTAAAGATACCAAGCTAAAAATGTTTAATAAAATAGGCAATATACTGAGTGGTAAAAAATATGACCATAAATTCTGAGAATATACCCCTGTTCTATTACTCTGAAGTGACCCATATAGTTGTTGACTTTATGCAGTGATAACATGTTCCAAAATTGATATCCCGCTTCTAACAGACATTATATAATAGTCATTTTTATCACACATGTGTATGTATTTCTAAATATATGGGCAAATTAGGATAGCATGTTTTATTATTTTTTAGTATAGTCACCTTAACTTTAATACATTTATTATCCCAAAAGATCGTGGCTATCACCTTTTTTGTTGACTGGCAGACTCTGAATTTTCTTGGGGGTGCCTCATCCTTACGCTGCCCTTCCATTGATTTATTTTTCCATAGATCATAGTGGAAAACCATAGTTACATCTCCTGTTACAATAGTATCTATCACAGGCTTTGGTTAGAGCCTACACAGTTGCAAAGAAGATCGCGCACACTCGACGTGGCCTTGTTTTTGAATAGCTGAAAGGTTAGTCTTTCCTGAGATTTCCTTGACCTTTAAACGTCGGTAGCTCCGCACTACCTCTTCCAATTGGCAACATTGTCTTCCGTTATCACATCCACTGGTCGACCAGTGCTTCTTCTTCAAGGGATTCTTGCCCCATGCGAAAACGTTTTACCCATTTTTTCACTATAGAATACGAAGAGGAACTTTGATCGTACACATTATCCAGCCTTTCTTTAATAATTTTAGGTGCAAACCCTTCTTTTGTCAAAAACCTTATGACCCCTCTGTACTCAATTTGCGTTATCTGCGACATTTTCTTGGACACGCTTTGTTCAAAATGCTGTCAAAAAACTATTGCAGGCAAGATGTCAATTATATATATATATATATATATATATATATATATATATATATATATATATATATATATATTTTTTTTTTTTTGGAAACCTTGTTGCCTTGGGCCTAGGTTAATAGTAAAACACAATTTTTCATATCAAGTCAACGTTTCGCTCATTGTGTTGGGCTTTCTCAAGACTTTATTTTAGTTTGCTTGATCTCTAAAAAAGTATTTTTTTCATTAAAACAAAAAATACAGGAAAAATATATACAGAGACGCAAACATTATAGACATGCTAGAAACATTAAAAGGTTTAAAAACTTAAAATTGTTACATTAGTAATATTACATATGCAGCTTTTTGGTAAAATAAAATGATTAGTTTTGACAAAACACACATATTTAAGGACACAAATTTAAAACAAACATTTAATACTTAATTTTATGGTACGCACCTTGGAAAAGCAATTTACATGTGTGTGTGTGTTTAGCAATTAATAATAGAAATTTAATATTTTGAGGTAAAAAATTTTAAATTTTGTTTATTGGTACCTAAAAATATTTGATATTATTATGTTAAATATTTGATTTTTCTGCAGGTTTTGCAGTCGGCATGAAGCTAGAAGCCATTGATCCTCTAAATTTGTCATCAATATGTGTAGCTACTGTCATGGATGTGCTTAATTATGGCTACATTATGATTAGAATAAACACATATGATTCAGACCTAAGAGGTAAAATTTAAATATTTTTTTATAAATCATGTAAGATTTAGTTTTTCGATTTATTTTTGTAATTTATTATGTTCCCAATTGTAATTTCATACTCAATTTCTCTTTGTGTTTTAGGTGCTGATTGGTTTTGTTATCATGTAAAATCTCCCTGTATATTTCCTGTGGGCTTCTGTCACAAACACAACATACCATTGACGCCTCCTAAGGGTTTTGATGTGGTAGGCATTGATTTTTTATTTTTCATATATCTCATGACCACGACTGATGTAAGCCTCCTCCCTTTCTGTTTTATCTTTGTTTTTTAGAATTATCAGTTTCTGTCATGTCTTATAGGACACCATTTGTTAACGTTTAGTACATGTTTGGCAATTTTTTTTTTTAACAAGAAATGCTGTTTTGTATCCTTAGACGTATGCAAGGCCTTTGATCTAGTTAATCATGAAATAAAGTGTGTGTATAACATTTATACAAAGGGAAAATAATTTATTAAATTTATTAAAAATTAGATATGTGTATATTTTGTAAGATCAGTTGCATACCTGATTATTATGTAAAATTTTAATTTATGTTTATCATTAAAACTGATACACTTTTATGATAAATTGAATCAACATAAATAACTGTTATGTTTATTTTCCAGTCAAAATTCAATATTCAATATCTCTATTACATGGCAAAATTGAACCTTCAAGGATGTGCCTTTTGAAATCCGACCCATAAAAAAACAATGTCAATTATATGGCATTGTATTCCCCAATGCGTATAATCCTAAATTTGCCATAGGGACTTTTCCACTTATTTTATGTGAGTAAGTCTAATTGTTACCCTAGTTTCTAGTACATTTTGGCAACGTCGTCGTCGTTCGTGGTTTAGATGAAATTAATAATTGTTGAGTTACTCGGTCCCATTTCTCTTTAATTGCTATCACCAATTAATAAATAGTAAAAGATTATTCGTCTCTTTGCCTTAAGACAAGACGCGATCAAACATGTTCTACAGCTCTTTGAGCAAATGAAATCACTATTGTTATACGATACTGTCATAATTGTGGCTTGTGGAGCGAAGAATATGGTTCTTCCCTTAAACATATCCCGCCAAATATTGTAACGCCATACCCACCAAAGGATTGATAGAGGCTCTTATTGTCCTCAAGTCTTCAATTTATCTTCCTTCACACTAAGATTCGCCCATCTGAGCGATACAGGTTAATTTTTAATTTATCGGCAAACATACATATTCAAGTACTACTGATTGTGCTCATGTGTCTGTTCTTGGCGGAGAGTTTGGAGCCTAAGCATAGTACATTTCACTCGATGTCTTACTCTATAAGGCAATCCTTTAGACTGAAAACCTCTTGATGGGATAACTTGACTATATCTCAAAATAAGGAAAAGTTAAAACAGTTTAGGCGTAACTTTTTACTTACCTTAAATTGTTCTCGTGAAGCCTCTTTTTATTCTAGTTTACAAAATAAACGGTTGAATCATTTTAAAATTTCAGTAACTTACATTGATTCAACACTAAATGAGCAATAAACCTAGTTTAAAAACGAACAATGAACCTAGTTTTTATTAAACAACATTTTTTGATAACACTCTTGAATCTAGATAGAGTGCATTTAATCCCAAGAGTTCTATCAACATGAGACATGCAGGGGCGTGCGGTGAAATTTCAAGAAAGGGAAGCAATTTTTAGAAACTTACCTATTTGTAATGTGATTCGATTCTTCGATCATTTTTTGCAAATTCGTCAATGTCGTCATCATAAAAACGTCGATGCTCCGATATATTTTGGAGAAGTTTATTTTCAATGGACAACAGCTATGTATGCGAAAGTCTCTCCTGCCCCGTTGAATTTCTCACGAAATTTTTTATACGTTTATGTGTTGAAAAATTGCGTTCTACTGATGAACTTGTGGCAGGTATTGTCAATACTAATTCATACAATTTCGACACTTTGGTGTAGGCATCTTCCAGCTCCTTGTCTTTTAAAAACTGCATTAGTTCCTTAGCGTTATTTTTTGCGCTGTTATCAGTTTCGTAAATTACTTTTAGTTCAGATCGCAGTAACCCTCGGTCGAAGAACTGGCCATAATGAAGAAGAAAAGATTTAAACGCATCTTCTGGAAAAGTTTTTACTTTAAATGCATCAAAATTGCAGAGCTCTAGGAATTTAAACTCATTTAAACCGTTAAATCTATAGTTTATTTGTTGCTGAATTTGATCGATTATTTCATAAAAAAGGCGTCTGTATGATGTTTGAACCTCTCCGACCTTGTCTGTTCGAAGACGCTTGGCTTGTGGCTCTACATTTAACGTCATCGTTTTCTCCCAAAGTAGGTCAAAGTCATCTCTTTTTTGGCTTAACATGGACTTAAAATCATCCAGGTTTTTAGGCAAAAAGCAATATCATTTGTTTTAGTTTGTAATATATTAAAAACTAAAAAATATGTTCAACAAATAATTAAAATTAAAATCTCGTTTCAAACAGTCCAAAAACCCCCTCGAACTATTTATTGCTTCTGAGTACCACGTTTCATTATTTTCTATTATATTCTCAAATAGTTCAATCAGTGATTCACGAATTTCAGATACTGTTAACACAAGTCTTCTGTTATTATTCCACCTAGTAGGAGCTACTTTGGGCAATCGTTTGTGGACAATGCAGCCATGCCACTTAAAGTAACGAAAAATACTTTACACTCTTTAATGTGATTGATGGACTGGGATAACACTAAATTTAATTTATGAGCAAAACAGTGAGCAAACACAGCACTTGGGAAAGTTTCTCGATTTACCTTGCAGACCCCCTTTGTCCTGCCATCACTGCAGCTCCATCATAGCTTTGAGCAACTAATTTTTTCTCTGCATTAATTTCTTTAGTAACGTTATAAACTACGGTATATAATGCATCTGCTGTACGATTTTCGGACACATTCTTAAAACCTAAAAATCGATCTTGAATACTTCCGTCTGTTTTAACGTATCGTATTACTATAGATAATTGGCTAAAATTAGTGATATTAGTTGTTTCATCCAGAACAATAGCAATGAATCGCGCTTGCCAATCTCCTGCGTAATTCTTTTTAGAATAATACAGTTTTTCACTTTTGTGGTTAAGTTTTTCATAGGCGGTTTTTCCCTTTCATTGGAAATTATTTGAAGCTTATCAGCGAAGTTTAGTGTTGAAAATCCCTTTATTATTAAGACACACACCACACATTCACATATACTTTTCTTACTAAATTCTCCAACATTTTCAAGGTTATTACAAAGAAACAAAGAACCTACTCCAACGATAGTTTCCGCCCCCAATTAAAGAACGCGACTGAAATGCAAAAATTGCAAACAGCCGGTGGAAAGTTCAATAACCTCTGGCTCGATTCACACGAAATCAAGCATACATGACTTGGCTGCAGAGAAGCTAGCGGCCCGCATAGGTTCTATTCGATTTCTATTGTGGCTTGATCAGAGTCAAGGCTGCATTTATTATGGGCTTGATAATTAAGATACTATTTTAGCATTTTTAATGTAAACTAAATTAATGGTTTCCTATTTCAAAAATTACATTTTAGAAGATGTTTTGTAATTTTTTTTGGGGAAGCACTGCTTCCCTTGCTTCCATGGACTGCACGCCCCTGGACACATGCATACTATTTTAAATGTAGTTAATTTTACTTAAGCGTATACTATGACGCGCCGTCGTGGTGGTGGTGGCGTTGCAATATTTTTGGGGTTATGCCTAACAGAAGAACTGAACTCTTTAACTCGTGAGCCACATTTACAGTAGCCACTTACCTCGACCAGTTTCTTATACCAATAGTGATTCCATTTACTTGAAATTTCCGCGACAATTTTATCTTAGTTGACGAAAATGCGTTTCCCCGGAATCACTATAAGGGTATAACCACCAAAGTCTCCCGATTGTAACCCTATAGAACATGTTTGGTGGCGCTTCAAATTTGCGTTAAGGCAAAAAGGCCGAAGAGTTTTTAACTATTTATCAAATGCTAAGGGTAATAAGATACTGAAACTGAATAATTCAGGAAATTTATCTGTGCCACGACGGTGCCAAAATTTACTAGAAGCTAGTGGAGTCTACTAAAATCAAAACTGCTTTTGATTATTATATTTAGTGTTTTTATGAGTTTTTTTTTGTTTATTAAGATGAATAAAAACGTTTTCGAATATTGAAAAAATATACTATTATCACCAAAACAGTACACAACTTGCTGATTACTTGCCAATTTCTTTAAAAGAATCGCTTCTGGCGTTAAACAAAAGGTAAACAGAAAACCTTGAAAACGTCTCGAGACAAACTTTCGATAATTAACTATATAAAATAAGTGAAAAAGTCACTCCGGTCATTTTGAGATAACAATAATTTTTTATTAATTTTAAAAGTGTGTTTCATTACACTCTGTATGATTGACACACTGTTTTTTCACCCGTCACATTCCAAGGGGCATATTCTTGAAGGAGGTTTGGGCATCATTTTACTTTTTGTTGCATTTAATTTTGTCAAGTAATAGTACAGATATTGAATATCGAATGTTGATTGAAAAATCGCCAAAGGAGATAATTACAGTTGGGCTGTGTCATCAATCGATGAAAATATAAAAGGCATGCTTTTTAAACTTCATATTTCTCTTATCGATTATAGTGCAGTAAAATGGTATGAAATAAGGGGTGTTTCAAGAAAAAAATCCGGAGTTAGGTTTATCAACGGATTTATATGTTTTTGGGTGTGCTGAATTCGAATTTCAACTTTGCCGCGTCGTACGAGTGACGCATCATCCTTAAAAATTGAGAAAATGTGAAAATTGGACATATTATGGCGTTTGTTGCATATAAGATGCAAATGAAGATAAATATTTGGGTTCCTCGCCTGCTTTATGTGTTATCGGGAGCGCTGGCTTCCAATTTCAACCTGCCCAACTCTAATGCCCATATTCACCGTAAGGCTAAATCTAGCTTAAATTTACCCTGTGGTTATAATGTGACTCCTTGTAATTTCAAGTTTGTTGCAGACCGACATAAGTGACGAGTGACGAAACAAGGCGATCGTGAAGAGTCGTGTCGCGCCTGCGCGAAATTATATCTCCTTGACGAGGCAAAGCGGCGTGTACGCGTGTGTCGCTGCGCTGAATTAGTTTGCTTGCAAACCTCGATCCGTTGAGGTTAACGCGTTTCAGGGTGAATTAAATATTCGCAATGTCTCTTCGCGAGTGCGTTTTATGTGATACTACGTTGAATGACGGTTCAAAGACTAGTGTTGTGAAAGAAAAACAGTTGGCATCTTATGCTGAAGCTAGTAGGAAGAGGAATGACGGTAAACTAGTTATATTTAAGAAGAGCACATCCCTTGAAGTTCATGAGAAATGTCGAAAACATTATGTAACACAAAGCAGTATTGATGCATACGTCAAGAGGGCTAAAAAAGATGCAGACAAACCTAAGTTACGCTCATCAAATGAACCAAATTTTGTTTTCAAAACTCACTGCTTTTTGTGTGCTGAACAAATACCACCGGATTATACAGAGAAGCAGAGAAAAACTCGACCCAACAAGCGCGATCCTGTACATCTTGTGACGAAGATAGACGTGAAAGATAAGGTTTTACGACTTTTGGAAAACCGCAATGATGGTTTAGCACACTCCATACGACAACGATTATTCGCTGTGAATGACTTGATCGCTGCCGACGCCCAATATCATCTGTCATGTTTTAAGAGTCTGTACCATCCTCCACTAAAAAGTGAGACGAAAGGCAGACCCACAGACCCTGTAGATGTTGCAATGCAACCAATTTACACTTTTCTAGATAATAGCGATGAAGAGTGCCAGTTTTCAATGGACGAGTTAATTGTAAAAATCGAATGTGATCCCAAACCCCATCCCAAGACTGTAAGAGCACATCTTCTTGCCAAGTATGGGGATGATGTAATTGTTTCGGTGAATGCCCCTTTTGTTGTGTGCTTTAAGAATACAGGGTACAAGATAATTACTGACTCATGGTATGAGCAGAAGAGTTTAACCGAAAGAGAAGAAAGACTTCGTATTGTTCGAAAAGCAGCTGCCATTATTGTTGAGGATATTCGGGGGAAAATATACAACAACTCTCAATACCCCCCACCAGATAGGTTTCTAGAAGGCGTGGCTGACCTAATTCCTGAGACTCTTAAGCTGTTTACAGATACTGTCGCACTAGATAAAAAACGTGGTGATACGGAAAAATGGAAAAAGAAATCGATGGCTATTGCACATAGCTTGATTAGCGTGGTGAGGCCATCGTCCTTTGTATCGCCACTACAAGTTGGTCTGGCAGCATTCGTATATAAAAAATATGGCTCGCGCAGTTTAGTTGATTTGCTGTCATCCTTGGGATTCTCTTCGTCGTACTCCGAAGCAACACGTCTTGAGATATCGTCAATAATTCGTCCCTCAATTGAACTTTACAACAATGCCCTCTTTCAGATGGTATACGGCAACGCCGATTTTAATGTACAGACGCTTGATGGACACAACACGTTTCACACAATGGGGGGCATATTATGTATAACACCAAAATCTGCAGTGGCCCCTGATCGTCCTATCGCACGTCTGCAACAACGACTGACAGCTGATCAGGTAGCAAGTGTTGGAGCTGTTGAACTGAAACCATTTGAACGGACCAACAATGTTGGATTGGCAGGAATCAAGATCAAGGATATCAGTGAACTGTTTCCACAAAGTAAAATTGTTGTGCCATTATTGTGTCATATGGTGTGGCTATATTGCAAGCATATGGAGTTTCAAGGCGTTGGTGGATGGAACGGATTTATGGAAGAAGTGACGAGATACATGCCTTATGAAACCACACGCATAACCAGCCAACCATTCATCAACGCTCCTCCAAGCAATTATGATACGATCTATACAGCGTTGTTGAGTGGTGCGGAAAAGACCAAGTCGTTAGGTCAGACTACTACTTTCATTACATTCGATCAACCACTGTATCTGAAAGCTCGAGAGATAATTGCATCTCGTGTGGGAGACTCTGAATTGTCCAACGTAATAGTACGACTTGGGGGCTTCCATTTGCTCATTTTCTTTCTGGGGGGCTGTGGGGTACATAATGAATGGCAGTGGTCTTACAGAACTGTTCAACACGATTTATGCTGTAAACAGCACAGACAAAATCATGACGGGACACACTTATGCAAGAGCCGTCAGAGCTCACATTATGGCTCACACAGTTTTAGCTAAACTGATCATAGAATCCATCGACTTTTCCCCCTCAATGCAGACTAACATAGAGGAGATAATTTACCGTGGAGACCTCTCAAAACTTCTTACAGTGAGCGAAAGAGAATGCATTATCGAACTGCAACAAAAGTTTGAAGCTGAGGTGCATCGATTGGCACAGCTTGGACCCACAGCTAAATTATGGCTGCAATATTTGGAAATGGTGACGTTAATGATGAAATTCATTCATTCTGAGAGAATGGGTAATTGGCACCTTCACCTGGAAACCATAAGCAACATGATCCCATATTTCCATGCAAGTGGGCATTACCTGTACGCAAAGTGCGCCCACTTGTATCTCCAGGATATGGCGGATTTGGAAAACATTATGCCACCAGAAGAGTTTGCATCTTTCACAACGCAAGGGGGCTTCACGATTCGCCGAACTGACAAGTTGTGGAGTGGCACATGGAGTGACATGGCCATTGAACAATTTTTAATGAGACAAATGAAAACAGATGGGGGGCTGACACGACACCGTGGAGTAAGCGATGCCATTTTATCAAGATGGACACTGGGAATGGCCGCTCAACAAGAAATTTGCGATGCTTTCGAAATTTTCTGTGGTATCACTTTTGCAACATCGGAGCAGCACGTTGATAGCAGAGATTCCCGAGTTAAACGAGACAATCAAGATATGAAAATAATGTTAGAATGGCTTCGCCAACATCCACCCTTTTCAGAAACATCAGATCTTATGTGTATAAGTAATGGTATGATTGGGAACGAAAACATCAATTGCCATTTGTCCAGGGAGATTGGGATTACAGGAATGAAGGCCATTGTTGGAGGCAATTTTGGGACCGTTAAATTCAAAAGGGCTGACAGAGTACTGCCCCTTGCCTCAGTTAATAGTGCACTTATTATCCAGAATAAACCTGTTGCCATCAATCCATCCACACTGTTCCAGAGAATCACCATTGCGAAAAAGTCAGATGAAGAATTGGAGGAGTATTTGTCCTACGAACTCTGTCCATACCCGTTGGCACTGTTTGATGACTGTGGCATGAGAAAGGGTGTCAAATCAACTCTATACAAAGGGTTTCAAGCTATGCCAGATATGAAAACTCTTTCGAGTAACACAGTATATGTTATTGATGGAGGTTTCCTGCTACATAAAGTTGTTTGGACAAACGGACACTCTTTCGATCAGATCTGCAACAAGTATATCGAATACGTCCGCTCAAAATACAAAGCAACTGCTGTGATTGTTTTTGATGGATATGGTGAGAAACATCAAAGTACCAAGTACGTGGAGCGAGTCAGAAGGTCAACTAAAAAGCACTCTGTGAAAATAATATTTAATGACTCCATGGTGCCCACAGTCTCTCAAGAGAACTTCCTTGCGAACTCCAAGAACAAAAATCGCCTAATATCTACCTTAATCAAAAAATTTGGAGAGGTCAATATCGCCACAAAACAAGCAGTTGAAGATGCTGACACGCTCATTGTGACAACTGCTAATTCCCTTGCACGACACCACGAAAGTGTAGCAGTTGTTGGTGGAGATCTTGACCTTCTGGTAATAATGATAGGAATAAGTACATCTGCCAACGTGTATTTTATCAAGCCAGGGAAAGGAAAAGCACCAACAACCTTCTTCCATCCACTAACTGCCATTGACAAGCACGTGGCTGAACATATTCTCTTTTTACATGCTGTCAGTGGCTGTGACTCAACATCAGCACTATATAAACAAGGCAAATTGAAATGTGTCAAAGTGCTAACAAAAAATCCTGAACTCAAACCACTTGTCATGAAATTTAGGGACCCCAATGCTAATGAAGAGGCACTACTGGAGGCAGGGGAAAAGTTTATGGTGGCGCTGTATGGAGGCGATTATCATGATACCACTTTAAATAAGCTGAGGTACAAACAGTATCTCATGTCATCGTACAAAGTATCCTCCAACCTCGCTTCGATTCCTCCAACTGCTGATGCTGCCAGAAACCACTTTCTTCGTGTGTTTTACCAAATTCAGTTGTGGCTGGGAAACAATCAACTTGTTTCGAAGCAGTGGGGATGGAAATCCTCGAAAAACGGCCTGTTACCAATTACAACACTCCTGCCACCAGCACCTGATCAAGTCTTAAGAAAAATTGCATGCCATTGCAAAAAGAATTGTATGGGAAACTGTGGGTGCAGGAGAGCAGGATTATTTTGCACAAACATTTGCGCTGAGTGTGAGGGCAAATGCTCCAACATAGACACCGTCGATTTTGAGGATCCGGATGAAGACACTGACTTTTGCCAAATAGTCCCAGTACCGCCAGTACAGTATAGCACCAGCACAGCGACAACCGAAAGTAAGACTATATTCAATTTTTAATGTTATTCATTAGTATCTTTTGTTGCCATCGTTTTACAAGTTCAAAATTTTTATCTAGGTTACGAAGACCCTCAGCCTGGACCTTCTAACGTACTGAAACTATCACAGTCCGGACCCTCCCAAGCTGGACTTTTCAAAAAGAGAAAAATAGAATAAAAAGCAGACGAGACCCAGACCGAGTCGGGCGGGTGAAAATTCAGATCCAGCACTCCCGGTAACACATACACCAGGTGAAAAACGTACCTATGTATTTACCTATGCACAGTATGCGGAATAAACCACAAAATAAGTCTAATTTGCATTTTTTTCAATTTTTAAAGATGATGCGTCACTCATACGACGCGGCAAAGTTGAAATTCGGATTCAGCACACCCGAAAACATAAAAAACCGTTGAGAAACCTAACTCCGGAATTTTTTCTTGTCAAAACTACCATTTTACTGCACTATTAGTATTTCATAAATCAGGATACAAAATAAAATATTGTCTTCCG
Source organism: Kuschelorhynchus macadamiae (assembly GCA_030620095.1). Classification (NCBI taxonomy): domain Eukaryota; kingdom Metazoa; phylum Arthropoda; class Insecta; order Coleoptera; family Curculionidae; genus Kuschelorhynchus; species Kuschelorhynchus macadamiae. The sequence continues at coordinate 552,187 of JAUTXW010005205.1, read as the reverse complement.
AATATGAATACAATCAAGAAATATGTTAAAAGATTAAATTACCAAAGAGAACTTGCTAGGCAAAGACCTCAACATAGGAAGGTTTTTCACGTCAAAGTCCCAAACGTCAAGAATTTGTTTGGATGTCCTTATTACTCTCATTTTATATTTTTCGTATTTGCGTTTTTATAAAGTTGTGTGCCATTTCACATCAGTCTTTTGGGATGCTACTTTTGTTGTATCTTTTTTTGGTGGTAATTACTACCATTAGTTAATAGTAATTTAATTTATAATTATTATTTATGTTTATATCCACTCCCATAATTTTTTTTTTGGCTGTTTAAGCCTGGAAATTATGATTTGATTGAAATTAATATAAATGATGACGCAGGGGTAAATATTCATATCAACTGTATGTACGTCAGTTTATTTGACAATTCCATATATATATAGTATAATATCTTCAAAAAAACTAAAATAGAAATTCATATTAAGAGGTCACAATAATGTTGGCAGGGATAAGCGAAAGCAATAAAAATGTCTATGGGTTTACATTAAAAGAAAACGAAATTTACACGTATTCCGCGAAACTGGCATACTTGTCAACATTGCTAATATCATTAGCTGATTGAACGTGAACAATAAGCCCCGTGTGCCAAATTTGATGCATTATGTACTAAGATATTCATAGTTTATTTCACGGAAAGGCTTCTAACGCGATGACTGCAGTAAAACTACCTGGGTCATTTTTATTGTGTAGGAAAGATCTTGGCGTTTAAATAAATATAAAAATTTAAAAATATCTGAAATTTCTTCTGTTGTAGATAAAAAAAATAATAAGAAAATTGTGAAAACTGTTTATAGTTCTTTATTTAACAAAGCAAAGCTATAGAGGCGAATGATATATATTATTAAGGATGCTGGAAAAAAGTTATCTTTTAGAAGTTTTAAAGGTATTCTATATGAAAAAAAATGTTTGTGACACATTGGTTGAGGAAATGCACATACGCTACGGCTCCTGCTGTTGTTAATTCCATAGAGCAAATATGGCATCAGTTAAAATCAAAGGTTAGGTCTGAAAATATTTCGATTTAGCGACATCGGTATATATATATATATATATATATATATATATATATATATATATATATATATATATATATATATATATATATATATATATATATATATATATATATATATAATTATTTTCTTGGGCATAGGTTAACTCATTGAGAAGTAAAACTATAATTCAATCGACGTTTCGCTCATTATATTGAGCTTTCTCAAGATATTTATTTGCTACAATAAAAACATGTATAGTTAGTATTTAAAGGTTTAAATTGGTTAAAACATTATTGAAAAAGCATCACTCAAAAAAAACATTACATTTAAAACAAACTATGATCATGAAAATAAAAATACATTTAAAACAACATTAATATTATACAGAGTACGTACCTTGGAAACATGTCAGTTTTACGAATGTTTTGTGATTGCAATAATTTCGACACGCCTGGAATTCTGGTAGATAAAAACGAGAAAATTTTTTTCTTTTTTTATATATTTACTTAGATTTTTATTGCTGTACCGAGTTTGGGTTTATGCTATTACTGAAATGTACAATGTTTTATGTATGGAGTGGTTTATTTATTTAGATTAATTTACTTAGACATCAGATTATGATAAATTTGGCTTAAGTTATTGATGTCTTTTTTATCGTTGACGGCATCTTTCTCTTTTTTAATTTGTATCATTTCTTTTATTGTGACTTTTCGATAATTAGTTTCTTGCTCTAAAATTTTGGTTTGTTTAAAATCGAATGTTTTTCTGTATGTTTGTGTTTGTGGAGTGCAGTAGATACATGTTTTGTGTATTTGTGGCCGTTTAATCGACTATCTAAGTATTTTGTTGTCATTCCTATGTACTTTTTTGGGCAATTTAAACATGGAATTGAGTAAACTAGGTTTGATTTCTTTTTTTTTTATTACTTTGCTTTTCAAGGGAGTGAAAAGACCGTTTAGTAAATTCTGTGCTTTATGACAGACAGTTATGTCGTGTTTAGACAATATATGATTTATTTTTTCTGATAGACCGTCTGTGTAGGGCATGGCAACCTATTTAGTATTACCATTTTTTTCTTTTGTTGCTTTCTTTAAGTTACCTTAAAAAACACGAGTTTGTTGTTTAAAAACTCGTAGTATGTTT